>CM033342.1:30100172-30637419 GCA_019395295.1 Osmanthus fragrans | reverse complement strand
ATGGAAATCAACTATTTAAAATTCCTTGTTCAAAATTTGAAATTCAAAAGTTCTACTATTAAATTAGAATTTGCCACGCTCGTTGCCTTGCCCTGCCAAACTCCTTAACCTGAAAGGGTGGAAAAAAATAGTGGGGTGAGCATAACGAATTATACTCAGTGGAGTTACAGCAATCAGTCCAAATTAAATCAAAATATGCAATCAAGTGGTGAACATAATATCTATACAACATACTATAGAATATGTACTGTGGGCATTCCCAAGGACCCAATTTCGATCCCGGACCTATTTACGGTCCCTGACAACATGGCATAAGCTTAGCAAATTTTAGCACTGTGGGCATTCCCAAGGACCCGATTTCGATCCCGGACCTATTTACGGTCCCTGGCAACATTTTCATATGTATAAACATCATATCACAATCAAAATCACACATCGAGAATTAAACATGGACAAATAACCACAATTGCTTAAAAGTAAACCCCACCTCGAAGTCTTGAAAGTTTTCTTGGAAATTGAACAATTGAAATGTTACCGTGCTTCACACTTTGCCCGCGATCTCGTCTAGCAAGAACAAAATTAATTTAATTTAAGATACTAAGTTTAATTAAAATCTTTAAAACTTTTAGGGACTAAATTGAAAAGATTTAAAACTGAATTTTAAAAGTTTAAAGGGCTGAAATAACCTTTTTGGAAATTTATGGACTAATTTTTAAAAGTAACTTAAAATATAGGGACTGCATTAAATAATTTGTAAAACTTGAAATTGAAATAATAAACATTTAAAAACTTGGGGGCTAAAATGGATGACTTTTTAAAAGGTGGGCTTAAAGGATAAATTTCTCAAAAATCAATTATTTACATATAACACCCTATCTCTATCTCTCTCTCACTCGATTGCACAGGGAGAAGGGGAGAGGAGAAAAGCCGGCGGAGAAGTGAGGCGAATTGGGTGAGCTCCGGCCAAGAATCGATGGTGTCACCGTCGCGAGGTAGCGCCGGCGATGGGGGTCAATTGGGGGTCCTTTTTGGGCGTCGACCGAGGCCAACGGTCGGATTTTCTTGGCTGTCCCCGGCGAGAACTCCGGCCAAAATATGGGTGGAGTCGAGGTAAGTGCATGGGCTTTGTGTTTTCTTGATTTTGTGGTTGTTTGTGATTGATTTTGGATGAAGTGGAGGTCGATTTGGGGGGAAACAGGGCTGCCGTTTTTGGGTGGCTGCAGGTGGCGGGTTTGTGGTGGTTTGTTGGTGGTGGCTGCGTGATGGTGGCTCGACTGTGGGTGCGTGTTGTAGTCGGGTTTGGGGTGGTGTTTGCTTGTAGGTTGGTATGGCGGTGGTGGTTTGTGTGAATTGCAACAGGGTGTTGGCAGTCGGTTTGGGTGGTGATTGTGTGAAATTACATTAGACTGAGGCGAAATTGATGGAGGGTTTCAACATGGTGATGAATCTGTCAAGTTTTCAATTGGCAATTGATGAAAATTGAAGGAAGATGGAAACGTGAATTTCTTACCAATTTCTGTGGTGTTGGAGAGGAGGCCGTGGTTGAAGAGAAACTGTCGTGGAGTCGAGAGATTGAGAGAGAACAGGATGATGAATAGTAGGGCACGAAAAACGAGGCAATAAATTGGGATTTGAGTTTGTGTTGGAACAAAATTCTTTGGCTAATAGGATTTAATAAAATTGAATTAAAAGATAAAAATTTGGGTTTAATGAAATTGGATATTAAATAGAATTTCGAACATCAAAATTGGATTTAAATCGATAAGAATTTGATACTTTTAAAATTGTTTGAAATTTAACTCGATAAGTAAATATTGAAATTTTAAGATTAAAATCGTTTTCGAAATCCTTAAATTAATTGTTTTTGCTAGACAATTCGACGAACGTAAAATAAATTCTAAACCTTGACGGAATGTCGTAGCGATATAATTTAAATTATGAAATTTGTACTTTTAAAAATTCGGGTCGCTACATGTTTGGTAACGTATAC
This sequence comes from Osmanthus fragrans, assembly GCA_019395295.1. Lineage (NCBI taxonomy): Eukaryota > Viridiplantae > Streptophyta > Magnoliopsida > Lamiales > Oleaceae > Osmanthus > Osmanthus fragrans. The sequence goes on along the minus strand of CM033342.1, from coordinate 30,635,429 downwards.
CAAATTCAATAGAACATAATATAATTTTTATAGAGAAGTACACTCAATTATAGATAGAAAATTCTGGCAAATACAATAAATATTACAATTCAAGCAACGGGGTAAAGAAGCAAATTACGAAATAAACTTGTTTAAACAACGTGGTTTATATATCCAATAAACACGTGATACCATCATAAAAGGCGTCGAATACTTGAAAAACATAATTGATTTTAAATTACGAGATTTATATATAATTACGATGATGTTGTGGTTGTGGCGAGTTTTGCTCTAAGATCTTTCCTTAAAATTTTACCAGCGGGAGACTTGGGAATTGCATGTATAAAGTACACTTTATGCAATTTCTTGTAAAAAACCACCTGCCAAGTAAAATACACACTCGTATCGTCAGTTATCGAGGCTAATAATCTACTTGCGAACGTACATTCGATAGTATTTTACTATGTATACCTGTTTTGCAATGAATTCTTTAACAGCTTCTTCCGTAAGTTCGAACCCACTCGATCGAACCACAAATGCCACGGGAACTTCACCAGCAGCCTCGTCCTTTTGCCTATTTCGAGTCCATATCCACATCATATTCTTCCTTTCTTTTCTTTGTTGTTTCAAGAATTTAAAAGGTTCGAATGGGGATTTATATATGAGTGATGCTACATGTACACTTTTGGTGTAGAGCCCTCTTCATATGAGGGGGTGTAAATCCTTATGTACACCAAAAATATACAAGTAGTGTACAAATACACTAATCCTTTATGTAAATATGAACTTACGGTACGACTGCAGCGTCGGCAATGTTCGGGTGGCTAATAAGAAGAGCCTCGAGCTCGGCTGGTGGCACCTGCATATGTTTGTTACGAGCATTAAGCACAATTAGTACGAGCGGAATACAAAAATTATATGAAAAATTTAAGAGTAATTTAGGAACATACTTGGAAGCCTTTGAATTTAATGAGTTCTTTCACTCGATCGACAATAAAAATATCATCGTCATCGTCCACATAACCAATGTCACCAGTATGGAGCCAGCCGTCGACGTCAACGGTGTTGGCAGTTGCCTCAGTATCATTCAAATACCCTACGAGCACATAATACAAAATGAATAAAGCTGTTTATACAGCCTTTCTTTTACAATTTGGTACACAGTCCCCTCACATGGGATGGGGCCCGCGCTGATTTAGGGGCCGTTTGAATCTCATTTTAATGAGATTTCTCATTTTTCAACAGTAAATTAAATATTAAAAAATTCCAGGTGCACAAAACATTTGTCAGACAGTCAAAATCTTCCAAAAATATTGAAACCCAAAATCTCCAAACCATCCTCATTTTTTAAAATCTATTTCCGGAAATAACCATCCTCATTTAGTTGAAGGGTAAATTCGGAATGTTCATTTTGGAACCTGCAACATCTGTGTTTTTTGCAGAATGACAGACAACTTCACTGAAAGTGGCCCCACAGGTGTAGAAAACGAAATTGGCCAAAATCCCATTTTAATGGAGGCCAAACGGGGGCTTAATGTTATTTTAAGCTCGGGCCCCACCCCATGTTGTGAGATGGCTGTGAACCGAGCTCTGTACCAGAGTGTACAATCAGGTCGGTCCATACAAAATTTCAACATTTTGTTTGAAATAAAAAGAATTAGTGCTAGCTAGCTAATTAAACACCTTTCATGATTTGAGGCCCGCGGATGCAAATTTCTCCGGGCTGGTTACGGGGAAGGGAGGAACCGGATTCAGGATCGACCACCTTAAGTTCGGCGTTCCTAACGACATTGCCACATGAGCCAGATTTAGTCAATATTGGTTGCTTGGCGAATGCCGGTGACATTGATAATACCGGACCAGCCTCCGTCATGCCATAGCCCTACATCCAACAAAAAGTTTTAAATGGCCGAAAAATTGATACACCGTCATCTTGGATTGGCTGGACAAAAACAGGTTTAGGTCAATTGTGGTCCAAACAAACTCTTTGCATATCATACTTGTAGATAGTAAAATTGAATTGGATCGAGAATAATGTTTAGCTCATTTACGACAATTCTATAGTTTTCATTCATTTATTTTTTGAAATTCATTATCGTCCTTCAAAGAAAACTCGAACACTTTTCATTTCTAATATTTACGCGCATCGTGGTTTATGGGATCGCATAACCATGTAGAATACTACGTGATAATCAGCTTTTGTTCAAATTGCATCCGTATCTAACGCAAGGTACGAGAAATCGCAAAGATATATACATTTTTTTTTTTTCCAAATTTTGCTCTTATTTGGTACAGATTAAAATTAAGAATTAAATTTTTAAAAATTTAGATCAAATGAATGGTTGAAAAATGATGTGTATTAAGAAATAAATGGTTAAAATCAATTATTAATGAAAAGAAAAATTATGTTCGTACAAAATTTTTATGTACAGAATAATATTATCCAAAAAGTCATCCACCCACGCTCTTCTTGTTGTGTCTTGTCTGTATAAATAAATATACATGTGTGGAATTGTGCCTGCCTCTCTGTAAGTAGGGTTTTTCCTTTTTATTTTTGTAGCCCAATTTGTGGTGTATGAATGAAACACGACATGAAAAATTTAATTGAAGGGAATTAAAAAGGGTGGTTTTAGTTCTGATACCTGACCAAAAATGGCTTGGGGGACCCGGTTTCTAAGGGCGGCCTCGAGCTCCTTCCCTAGCGGGGCAGCCCCAGACAGCACCACACGAATTGAACTCAAGTCAAACTTATCCACCATTGGATTCTTGGCCAACGCTAGGACGAGCGGAGGCACCACCGCGGCCACCGATACACGGTGCCTTTGTATCAGTTCCAAGAAAGACCCAATCTCGAATTTTTGCATCAGCAGGACACCGGCGCCGGCTCTAAGAGAGCACAAAAGCACTGAATTTAATGAATAAATGTGAAACAGTGGAAGAACACAGAGAACCACATCATCTGATTTCAAGTATAAATTGGGATTCTCCCCATCCACTTGCTGAGCCACACTCGTGATCAAGCTCTTGTGAGTCAAGATCACACCTTTTGGTAAACCCGTAGTGCCAGATGAAAATGGAAGCGCTACTGGGTCATTTGGATCGATAGAAACAGATGGAATATCATTCTCATTTGCTTCAGAAAGTACTGAGAAATGCAAGCAATTCTCCGGCGGGTCATCAATGGTGATTACAGTGAAATCTTCGCCGAGTTTCGGGTTATTCTGGCCTGGATCCCTCAACTTATCGACGTACTGAGATTGAGTTATGATCAGTTTAGCTTTAGACGCATCAAATTGCTTGAAAACTTCTGAACTTGTACAGAACGGATTGGCTGTCGTGGTGACAGCACCAATCATTGAAGCCCCCATGAAAGTAAAAACAAATTCAGGACAGTTTTGTAACAGAACCATAATCACATCTCCCTTTTTCACGCCGAGGTTGGACAGACCGGCGGCAGTTTTCTGACATAAGAGGTGGGTCTCTGAAAAAGAGTATTTTTTTTTTCCAGTGCTGCCCACTATAAGGCATGGTCTTTCTGGATACTGTGCAAGACTCTCAAAACAGTAAGTGTGGAGGGGAAGATGATTTGAAATGGGGATTTGGGGCAGTTTTGAAATGAAAACATGGGTTTCGTCAGAAGATTGGGCTTGTGGTTTTCGAGGTGAAGCTAAAGAAGAAAGCTCTGAATTTTGGGTTTCAACAGAAGCTACTGATAACATGTTTCTTGATCAAACTCAAAACCTCTGCACAAAAAAGTTTTGATTTCTTGGAATGCGGATAGATATTAATTTGTGTGTTTTAAAATGTGTAATTGTGAAGATTAACCGGTAGAGTTTTCAAGAGGGTGACACCAAAAGAAGACTACAAGAAAATCAGGCGGGTTTGGAAAGAAAAGTAAGTGAAATAAATACAAGAACAAGGTGTTAGGTAGGAAGATGGGAGTGTATGGGTGAGGGTGGCGTCGGTACGGTACGATGGGGTAGCTGTTGACCAGCATTGAGAGATGGAGTTAAAACGCCCCCATCAACCCTTTTTCTCACGCATCTCATCAACCATCTTGCTCACCTACCACTTCCTTTTCCTTTTGGGAAAATTTCAATATTGGTCCCAAGTTATCGTTATTCGTTATCGTTTCAAGTTAGTCCTAAATCTTTGAAAAGAAGTATGTTGGTCTTAGTTTATTCATCATAGTCATTCAACCTGTTTTTAGTGCACAAAAAACTATTCAAATTTTCGTCAAACTATCGTATAATCATAATAAAAAAAAAAATCTCAATTAATTCCTAAGCATGACCGTAAGTTAGAAATAAGAAGGGTCCATAATTTCTATTCAAGCAATTTATGTACCTGCAAATGATTTGATTGACACCGATTACCCTACTCTTGTTAGAAATTTGTAATTTTAATTTCGATAGACAAGTTTGCTTGTTTTCGACATATGGGCCCAATTTCTCACAGGCAGAGCCTGGTTCGACCTATATTTATATTTTCAATACAAAAAAAATAGTTAAAACTTGAAAAAAAGTAGTTTGTGAATGTTATATGCATTTTAGCATGACAATGTGTCAATGGCTGTGACATACAAGTTAGGCCAGGCCAAGTTGCTTGGCAAAGTTCAAGCTCGATCGTCCATGAATAACACCCAAACGAGTTTGTCCCATTGAGCCTGTTAACAACCCGAACCATTAGCACTCCTAATAAATGGTAAGAAATTAACTTCGTTTTAAACTTTCAAAACCAACTTAATACTGATGCAACAAATTGAGGATTGATTGTGCAATTTCTCATTTTCTTTTCCCTTGAACATGTTTACTACTTTTAAATGATTAAAATAAGTCGATTTGTTTAAGCCACCTAATTTGATATATCAGTATAACAAACCATTGCAATATGGGTAATACTCTAAATGGTTACTGAAATTTGCCCAATTTTCTCTAAGGGGTCACTGAATTTTAGAAATATCCTACTCAATTACTGAACTTTGGATGTAATACCCCAAATGGTCACTGAACTTTTTCCAACTTTTCTCAAGGGGTCACTAAATTTCAGAAATTCTCTACTTAGTTACTCAACTTTATCATTTGGGATCTCATCCATCACTGAAGTGACTACATTACTGTTATATTAAAATACAATACAGCAACAGGAAAATAACATCATCCACACTGACTACATTACTTTTACAATGTTCAAACCAACAACTGAATATAGTACATACAACAGAAAAATTAAAAATTCAATCGAAAGCAACGTGTAGAATCCTACGGGATAAAAATTCTTATCCCGACTTGACTCTGCTAGTAAAATTTGACGATTTTGACCACATGTCTAACCGAAGAGTGACGTGTACACGTTGTTCACGCAAATTCATTGCCAATTAAGAAAGTTGTTAATGAGGTGAAAAAAATTGTTAAAACCCCAAAACCTTTATTTTTCTCCAATTTCGAATTCCCCAAACCCTCTATTTCTGTCGCTGGCAAGTAGTGGCTCCAACGTTCACACGTCATTCTTCTGTTAGGCACATGGTCAAAATCATCAAATTTTATTAGCGGAGTCAAGTCGGTGATGGATAAGATCCCAAATGACAAAGTTGAGTAACTGAATAAAGAATTTTTGAAATTCAGTGATCCCTTGAGGAAATTAGGCAAAGTTCAGTGATCATATAAGATGTTACCCCCAAAGTTGAGTGATTGAGTAAAGTATTTCTGAAGTTCAGTGACCCTTGAGTGAAGTTGGACAAAGTTCAATGACCATTTAGGGTATCACTCCATTGCAATACTAAAAAAGCATAATCAAGATTTAGGATTTAAGTATTTGCTAAAATCAATAATAATAATTTAAGTATTTGTTAGCAGTTTGACTCTGTGTGTGTGTGAAAGTAAGGGGCCACCAACACCCTTTATTTGTTTTCTTACTATAAGTCACGTCGCTTAAAATTACACATCCTTTTTAAAGTTGGGGACAAAAATTGTTTATCAATTAAACACTCCAAAATCTTTATTTTTTTCCGATTTCGAATTCCTCAATTCCTCTATTTTCGTCGCCGGCAAGCAGTGGCTTCAACATTCACACGTCATTCTTTTGCTAGACACGTGATCAAAATCATCAAATTTTACTGGCGGAGTCAAGTCGGTGATGGATGAGATCCCAAATGACAAAGTTGAGTAACTGAATAGAGAATTTTTTAAGTTCAGTGATCCCTTGAGGAAAATTAGGCAAAGTTCAATGATCATATAGGATATTACCCCCAAAGTTGAGTGATTGAGTAAAGTATTTCTGAAGTTCAATGATCCCTTGAGGAAAATTGGGCAAAATCAGTGATCATTTAAGGTATTACTCCATTGCAATGCTAAAAAAGCAAAATCAAGATTTATGATTTAAGTATTTGCTAAAATCAATAATAATAATTTAAGTATTTGTTAGCAGTTTGACTGTGTGCGTGTGAAAGTGAGGGGCCACCAACACCCTTTATTTGTTTTCTTACTACAAGGCACGTCGCATAAACTTAAACGTCCTTAGTCAACAACAAGCATCATGTACAATTATTTCTACGTTCAATCATATAAAAATAAAAACAATAATTATGACACAACGTGTTGTATGGCATATTTATATATATATATATATATATATATTTTAATGAATTATAAATGAAAACGATTTTGAATAGTTATCTAAAATTAAACGCGAATCATAATTAGTATCAAATTGAGCAGTTCAATTGGAAAAGTTCGAATAGCGTATTTGTCGAGCTTTCTTTTAAAGATAGTATGACTTTGAGAATACGTAAATCAATGTTTATCACGTCAAAGATAATGTAATGTGGATGTAAATGAGGGCTTATCTTGTGGACGTAAATGCTGCTAAATCTGTGAATAGTGAGTGTTTGGTTTTGTTTAGCAATACAGAATTCACGTATACTCCATTAATTTTCTCAAATTTAATCACTCTACGACAGTCAAAATAAGACGTCGAATTAGACCACGAATTACAAATGGATTGAGAATTGGATTATTGGCTAAAATCGAACATTTAGAATTCAAGACATCATCTAAGAATTAATCATTTGCAACTAAAAATGTTGGTTCACACCAACTCTGGTTACTAAATTAATCGATGTCTGATTTAGCTATAAAAGTGGATTAAAATTTCAGTCAAAGTCAACAATTAATTTTAACCACACGTTTCATGGACTCCACGACTTTTCAATTACATAGTCATCAACTACTATTAAAACTATAAAAATTTTATTTTTATCTAAATCAAATAGGAGCTTAATTTTTATTTTTATTTTTACTCGTGAATCAATCATAAGCACAGATTGTTTGACTTATGGGTTATAGTTAGTCGATGTTTTTTATGGGATTTTTTTTCCTCTTTATTTATAGTCACTGCATTTATTCCTCTGGGTTCGTGCTACATTCAAACAACTTGAATTAGGTAAGAGATAAATAAACACAATTATTTGACTTATGCAGAAAGAATAAAATAATTGCTTCAAAAAACGGATAAAGATAAAGTAATGAGTGATGTGTTAGATTGTGACCAATTATGTATTAATTATAATCGGTTGTAACTTGATCACATATCAATACAGTTAGATTGACTTGATCGTAATTAATCACATTAAAGATAAATTTGATCATGATTAATCACAAATAACACATGTTAGTGACTTGAAATTTTTCTAGGGTGGAGTGAGATGAGGTGGGATAGGATGAAGGGGTGTGTATGGGTGCTTTCGAGGGTGGGGTGTAATCTACGGAATGTGTTTTCAATTTCTAAAAATATTTACAGATAAAGTAGGTGAGGATGGGATGGGTTGATGGTCTGCGTGGGTTGAAGGATATTATTAATTGACATATTATTAATTTGGTGGGGATGGGGATAGGGCGATAATAACTAATCCAATTTATATATATAAATTGGAATTAACACTTGAATTTTGAAATAATTTGATTAGTTTGTTAGTTTTGAATTGTGATTCTTATATGTAAGGATTATGTATGATGAGTGCTCCACACTCATGATATTTATGTCACTTAATTTAATATTTTGAGAATATTTTAAAACGTTTTAATGTATGCTCTGATGTTGTGGTATAGATTGATGAAATTAAAGAAAATAGGAAAAGTTAGCAAATTTGGAGAAAAATAGCTAAATTGTAAGATATCCAAATTTCGAGGATTGAAGTGTAAATATTCAAAAGTTGTGTTGAATCTCACGATAAAAATTTGAGAGTGTTAGGAGTCAATTGGATCAAGAAAGATGTCAAATGGATGAAGTATAGATAAAGTATGATCACACATCAATTTCCAACCGAAAATATTTTTCCCGGATTTTTAGTCTCATATTGAGACCCATTTTTGACATAGTAAACGATCGAATTGGAGAGGGATGTCTAAATCAAAGTTGTATCCCTTTGAGTTATATTTACAACTCATCTTGAATCATCTCAATCGGACAACGAACGAGAAAGTTATGATAAAAATATTGAAAGAAGCGTAGTCTACCTTTTTTTACCCGAACATCAATGTCGGGGCCAAGACGCCAGGAACGACAGGAGACATGGCGCCCAGTTACGGGCTTCAGATTTACGCTGATTTTACGATTTTTTCTCTGCCCAAATCTGTTGAAAACATTCCCAAAACTCGACCACATATAAAAGGGAACATGTAGATCTAGTTTTGGAGGTTGGGCAACCAAGAGAATACAAGAGAAATCAGAAATCATTGCTGGTAATTTTCAGGATTGCTTAGGCGAAATCTGGCCGGTTGGAAGCAATTTTTGAAGAAGTGAACATCAAGAATTAAAGAATCAACGGAGGAGAACGTGAAGAATCGAGTGGGAATACCTTTAAACAGTTTTCTCTCTCTTTACTCTTACGTTTTTTATTACAAATCATATGGATATTGCCAATTTACTTATAAGCTAATTCTTTAGATCTAGGGTTTGATTCTAATCGACTTCAGACACGTTTTGATGCTTATTTAGTTATCTCCTTTGGATTTTCTGTTGATTTATTTATGTTGTTGTGTTTAATGCATTCAATTACATGATCAATAATTGGATGATTTGATACTTGAATTTGGACGCTCGAGAGAGGAAAAATTAGGTGTGATCTAAAATAACGTAACCTAGGTTTCGAGAGAAGATACGAATCTTTGAGGCGTATTTGAAATTAGAACCATGCATGTGTAATTTCTATATTTTTAATTCGAAATAGAGATATTATGATTAAATTATAGAATTAGTTTCTATTTATCGCTCGAGAGAAGAAATATGATCACTTTAGAGGTTCTTGCCTATAAATTGTAGAAAATTTGATTGAGGTAACACGATAGGTTGAGAAACATTGTCGAGAGTGTGATGAAATCACTCCCTAGGAATTTACAATTTGATAACTTCTTTGAATTTTACTTCCACCTAGTCCCATATTTTATTCAACTTTCATTAGTTTAAAATTCACAACATTGATTCCATTGAAATTGTCTAAATAAGGTGAAAACTAAACCATTATAGTACTCCATAGAAATCAGATATCAATCCCTGTGGGTTCGACATTCTCCACTTCATCACTTTATTACAAAACTTGACACCGTACACTTACGGTATAAAATCACATTAAACAAAATGCCTATCAGTAATGTTCCCATTGACTAATATTAAATTTAGGCTCATACGAAAATAGTAAGTAAAAATTTCGAGGTGTAACAATAATAGCTTTATATTATTGAATTAGTATAAGATGTTTTTTTAATGCTTTATACACGTTTCTTTATTAAATGAAGGGTTAATTTCACAAATGGTCACTAAATTTACATCAAAATAATAAAACGATCACTGAATTACAAAAGTTGCACAAACGGTCACTGAATTTTCTAATGGTTTCACAAATGGTCATTGGAGGACCAAATACATTCCCTTCTCAACCCGCCACCTTTGGATCATCATAACTCCAATTTCGGGACACGTTGGCCATCGACCAATATACCATCTTGAAGCCCTTAATGCCCTCTTCACAACCCACACAACCACTGGCCGTAACCCTGTCGAAATTGGCCGAAAAATAGCTCCAAAGTCGGATACGCGCACACAGCGAACACACCGACGCTAAGATCCACGGTAGGGGACCACCACCATTCGATTCTACTCATCAAGGCGAAGAAGAAGAACATATGAGCCATCATCAATTTCCCTCGAATCAGCCCTTTTTTTTTGGCGAGTTCGCTGTGCCCGCGTAGTCGACTTTGGAATGATTTTTCGGCCATTTGTGATAGGGTTTCGGCTAGTGGTTGGGTGGATTGTGAAGAGGGTATTGAGGGTTTCAAGATGGTATGTTGGTCGATGGTCAACGTGTCCCGAGATTGTAGTTATGGTGGTCCAATGGTGGCGGGTTGAGAAGGGAATATGTTTGGTTCTCCAGTGATTATTTGTGAAGCCACTAGAAAATTCAGTCATCGTTTGTGTAACTTTTGTAATTCAGTTATCGTTTTATTATTTTGATGTAAATTTAGTGGCCATTTTTGAAATTAACCCTTAAATGAAAGATGGACACGCTTTTAGATTTCATTCATCACACTCAAAATCTCAAGGACATCCTAGGGTATTGGATATTGTTAGGTTGTGTCAAGTCAAATTTGCTGAGATTTTTTTTCCACATGTTCAAAATAATAATAATAATAATAAAGAGTGAGATATCCATTCTCCTATTTTAAAAAGTAATGAATATCACGGCCAAGAGTAATCTACAAGTACAACGAACAATTTGATCTTCAATTGAGTTGTTTTCACAGGTGTTACATACCGAGCAAAATTCTCTCCCCATGTGGCACAACATCATCGCTAACACTTAGGTACCGATCCCTACCCATAAGCATGTGTATGTACCAATTATTTTGATCTTGACAACCTGTGTAAGAGGAGAAGACTGTCTCAAAAAATAGAACCTTGGGGATTGTACAAGCGGTCTGTGAAACAAGGCTCTCTAGGTTTATTGGTAACTCATTTGTATCATGAAACGGTAGTCTCTTGTCCCCTTGTCGAATCCATTCTTGATAGTTGCTTTGTTGTGTCTGGCTCATTTTCTAACGTCTTTGGAAGGCAAGGAGTGTGACAACTTACACACTTCTCTTTAATGCACAAGGCCTTCTCCTCGATTGCAGGATTTCGTAGCGCAAATGGCTTCTCTAAAAGGCTTCATCTCTAAAGGTTGCCGTCTCGCAAGGCTTTCCTCCTGTAGTAGGCTCGAAACCTTGTCTCGCTCTTGTAAAATGCAATATATAGTTTCCTCTCTTTTCACAAGTACATATTTAAATTGGATTGCGGTAAATATTGTCAAAAATACATTCACTCTAGTGAAATGCTGACTGAATCAAAGTTTAACTAAACTAAATAACTACCTACTTTAGGTACTTTCAATGATAGCCCCGTTTGGCCTCCATATATATATATATATATATATATATATATATATATATATTTTAAATTTTAATGTTTGAAATAAAAAAAATTTTGGGGAGAACATGGGATTGAGAAAGAAGGATTTTTTTTTTAATTTACGTATAATATTATTTTATAAAAGATTGTGTGATTGAAAGTAAAAGAGGAAAAAAAAAATTGAAAGAGAAAGGGGGCGGGGCCAATGTACTAGCAAAAATGCTAATAACCATACTATTGTATTTTTAAAAGTGGTTTTCTTTTTTATATTTGTTTCTTCACTTATTTAAACTTGAAAAATAAAAATTGTCCGTCCAAAAATATGGTTTTAATCAAGTTGACTTCATGGAGTGACATCTATAATAAATAACTAAAATAAATGGATAATTTATTAATTATTATGTAACCAAATTTCCTAGTGATTATATGGTGGAACCTATATGAATACATAATGGACAATCTAAACCAGATTAAATTCAGCAGATAAGGTTAAATTTTTTGGTGTAATTATATTGACATCACTCACATTTTATAGCTTAGTCATAAAGTTCTTGTGTAATATTCTCGTCGTACTATTAGAAATCGAGATAGTGACCTCGACTATTAGAAATCGAGATAGTGATTGATTTCACGATAATGGTCAATCAATTAGAATGACTAGCTTGAATCTGGCCTGATGGATGAGATGCGAGTTTACATGAAAAAACAAGAATTAGGTACAAATGAAATAAGGGTCCGTTTGATTGCAAGATGAAATTTGGGTGAAAAAAATGAATTGTGGAGAATTGAATTGCTTAGAAATTGTTTTATCGAGAATTGTCAATTAATTGTGTTTGATTGGTATAATTTTTTACCTGAAAAAAATTGAAAATTTGAATCTTTTAGTATTCGTCTGACTTTATTTTTCATGAAAATTGTCAATTAAATGAATTTTTTTTTTTGGTACTACAATTTAGTCCCAAAAAAAAAAAAAAAAAAAAAAAAAAAAAGGGTGGAAAACCATTTTCCTATCAAATTAGTGGGAAAACAAATTCAAGGAAAATGAGAAAATGGTACACGTGGAGAGAGAAAAAAAGAAGAAGAAGGGGGGGGGGGGGGGTGAACAATTGCCAAGAAAAAAAGTGCATCAAATAACAAAAAGTTGGAAAATCCGGGTTGATCAAACAGGGACTAAGGGTTGGTTGATCTTTTTATGGTCGTCCTTAAATATTATTAGTAGAATAATGTCTTCTTGTGAAAAATGTTCTCTAGGACATACTTGACTACTTCAAACGAAACATGAAACACATATCCTATCGAGGTTTGAACCGGGAAGTATATTAGTACTGAATTCTAATATTATAAAAATCAGTTTATTAATAAATACGAGGCATTGTATTTTTTATTTGATGGTCTATTATGAATATATCACGTTAATATAAAATTTCGTTATTTTTATATTATGATGCAGTCCCATCCCATCCCATACCATCCGATATTTAATTTGGTTTTAATATGAATTCTGGTCAACGGTTTTATGTTCATCTGTCTATTCATCAAATTAAATTACTTATCAAATTAAGAGAAGCAAATTGGTCAAATTTAGTTGGTTTTTTGTTTTTTGGTTTTTTGTTTTTTTGATACCCAACTTTCCTAGTTTGCGCCAGACTATATCCTGGACCATCAGCCACCGATCCCTCAGTAATTGACGGAAGTAAATCGCGGGTTATACCCAAGTTGATCAGGGTCCGTGCACCCCTTATACTCCTGATCTCAAAGGAGCATTCTCCATGATTATTACACCACCAAGCTGCTCCAACCAATAATGGTTATTACAACACTTAGCTGTTCCAACCAGGAATCGAACTCCCCACGCTGAGGCTACAAGCCCAACAATGTTCATTCTTTGCCAACTTGAATGTGACCCGGGAGGCTGGTTTTTTGTTTCTTTATTTTATGAATGCTCGTGATCGTACTGTGTGTATATATATATATTTATATCTTTTGCTTGTACATACCTTGGCCACTTCTATTTTTAGCAGAAAAATGGTGTAGGCGGGGGGCCCTTCGCAGAAGAGAGAGCTCCGTGACACAATAAATATTTATAAAAAATAATATCATTCTGGAAAGAAAGAAGCGTAGAAATTTTAACGACGAATATACATTTTTATAAGTAAATTTTGTTTTCTCAGAAATGTACTATTAGGTATATATCATGATTAACGATCCGCATGGATGACACATTGGTTGACAGTGTCCTCACATGGGACGTGTGGATCGCGTCTGAATTAAATAATGTTGTCTCCCATGTATGTGTAGCGTGTCATTCTCGCGATCATCCATGTGGATCATGTAGCAAAACTCATATATCACACTTGGCAAAAGATCTTTTCGAGTTTTGTGTCAATACTTTATAATAATCACTTGAAAGGACATGATAATAAGTTTGACATGTACAATTTTCAATTATGCTTGGTTAATTTGGGCAACAGCCAGTGTGATATCCATCTCATGAACTACTAGATAAACAAAAATACCATAAAAAATGTCATTACAAAATCAAATAGTCCTGCATTGCACATCCGAGGAGAATTGGAATTTTGGGGACTACCATTTGAATCAGCAGGTGGTGGGGCCCTCATCGGAACCGGAACCGGAGCCAAAGGTTCTGGTGATGGCGGACATGGGGCTGCAGCCACCGGAGTATCTCCTCGGGTGCTGTTACTGGGACAAGAAGGTGGGACTATGTTAGGCTGGGGCATAATTGACGTGGCCTGTACTACTACTCCATCTATGCCATGACATCTTATCGAAGACCCTCGAGTACAAATATTAGGACTAATAATTCTAACGTTGTTGAGAAAAAACCGGCTTCGGCCGTCGTTTGAAATTTTGAGGACAGAGCCAGGCATAGATGTTGGGATCAAGGAACCTGTGGGGAAATGCAGGAGGTGTTCCATAAGAAGAGGCGAAGGGATCGAGTGGCGGAGCAAGAAGTCGACCACTCTGTTTTCAGGCATCCCGGTTTTCGCAAGAATCCGGTCGTTAGGCATGAAGAAAGTGACGTTGCCAGTAATAAGATCAGAAGGGGCCATCTTTATGAGCATTACAAATGTGAAGTAATTGGCTCTCTGCATTTCTTCCATGGCTGTAGCCATGGCTTTGTTTATTGAACAAGTGTCTATGGCACTGGCTGATGATATGAGTACCATAAGAAGACTTAACAACGCCATGATGTAATAAGTGGACAATGAAACTAAAATGACAACTTTTGGGTACATTAACGTTAGTGTAGATATAACTGCAATGTTAATAGGTTTTCATTTTAATTTTTATTTAAATTTCCTGGTTATCTTGAACATGCATACTTGCTGCTGTAACAACTAAGGCTCATTCTCATTGCATGAATAGGATATTTTCTTCTTTTACCATTTTTTTCTTTCTTATACAAAACCGGGAGGCCCCAGGCCCGCATTTTCCAACTCCAATCACATCCCGACTAGGCTTGTGCGGGTTTGAACTTTTAAACCATGTTTGGCATGCATAATCGAATAAGACTGGACATGATTAGAGAAGAGAAACAATAAGATTCTGTATACTATCCTCCATTTCCGCACATATTTCTTAAGAGTGTCTATGAAAAGAAACATAAACAGAGGAGAAGATAAGGCTCAATAGATTACACAGTGAGAAACCATACCTAAGATCACATTCGTATGCAAAATATGTTGTTAACAAATCCTTACATGGCAAATATCCTGCAGATCCACTGTAAGTAGAATACACAACTCTGCTGAAATAATGTATTAAAAAGCGCAATTTTCTACGAAAAAAAGAGTGTGACGGTTTAAGATTTGAAGTTAAAAATATCAATCTAGCTTCACATCAACATTGTCCAAGGCCTTAGAGGATAGTTAAAATTTAATAAGATCATCTTTAAATGGCTGCTGTTTCTTTGATTCTGAATCCGACGTACCACCAGCTTTCTTGCCAAAAATCATCTCATCAAGATCGTCCATCATGTCATCATTGTTCCCTCCAGGAGATCCACTATAAGCGCCTGATGATTTTCTGATAAGAGTTTCTTTTTTTCCTACCCGGGGTGAATCATCGGGCTCAACAGTTACAGGTATCATAGCAGGTTCTGGCTCCCTTTGAACCACCAAAGGTTTCTTCATGTCATCAAATTTAGAAAGAACTTTTTGAATTTCGTCATTCACATTCAGTGCTTCAACGAGTAGGGCCTCGTTATCTACTGCTGTCTCGATGATTCTTTGAACAGTATATTGCGACTTTCGGCATTGTTGTACGAGTGTAATGGTCAAGTCATCCTGCAGAAACAATCTAAAAGTTATTCGAATGAAGAAAACAAAAATAAAAAACTGATGCTTTATACAACTGAAAAATATTGTGCTACAAAGAAGAAAACTATCATTTGAAAGTTTTATGACATCAAAATAAACTCAACCACAGAACTCAGCCCCCTATATGATAAACTGGCGCGCGCTTAATTTGTTACATGGCTCAAAGACAATATGTCTAGAACTGAGAGAATAAATCCCCAAAGTGATGCCATGAATGGTGCTATGAGTCTATGACTAAAACATGAATGCAAAAAATTCCAAGCTTCCTCCGTTAAATCTACCTAATTTTGGAAATCTTTATTTCAATAGTAAAATCTCCTCTATGCTCCCGTTTGGCCGGTTGGCCCCCCTTTTTTGGAATGGAAATGAGAGGAATAGTGTTTTTTTTTAAAAAATGAGTGGTTGAAAGGGAAGGAAAAGTTTTCGATTTACGTGTAATATTATTTTATGGAAGATTGTGTAGTTGAAAATAAGAGAAAGAAAAATGGAATGGAATGTAATGAAATTTAATTTAATGGGGATCAATCATAGGCTATATATGGTCAAGAACGTAGAAGTTTGTGATAGTTGGATGAAATTTGATAAGTTTGCTCAATGAGAAGTCCCTTTTATACTTGAAAAGAACATAGACTAGAAATCATCTACCATGTCAACAAATAAGAATGAGAAATCAAGTTTAATGTTTGCAAATTGCAATCAAATCTCACTATGGTTGATTTGATGGCTGTAATTATCAACACAACAGAAATCTCGACCATGGATATAAGTAATTAGTATAAACCACTATTGCAAATGAATATCAATAGAATTGATGTGGCTAGTGAAGTTTGATTGCAAAGATCAAAACATTTCCAGAAGAAGCAAAATACATAAATAGTAGGATAAAAGGAAAAAAAAAACAAGGTGAAAGGTACCCCAATTATTTAATGATGTATGACAATTAACAACCAAGATTACGTAACTATTGCACAAAGCAACTACACAAGAAGATAATCAACTTTAACAAATTTCTAAAAACATGGATTTGGTGAAAGAAAAAGTCCAGAACAATGTAACAGAAAACTCAGACTTGGAATGTGGTCTTACAAGATATTAAGAGTAAGAGAAGTTCCAAAATTTCACAATTGACATTAATATTCAGTTGTAAGAGTACCTTGAGAGCATCTTGCTCAGGGGAAGAGGATAAAACGGTGTTAAGAAGCTCCACACTGTTTCTTGCCACGTCAAATGATTCTTTCGTTTGTTCTGTTGAAAAGGTTTGCACAGGGATAACCTGATGTAGTTGTTGTGCAAGAGTAGCATCTGATTCTGAAGCTGAGACAGATCTGGGAGGAGTGAATATAGGAGCTAAACTTTCGTTATCACGGCCAGGGAACCTTATCCCTCTTGATTTCAGACTCTAAGACAAGGCAAGAGCCAAGAATATGAGGAAACAAGTTCAAGAAAATATATCATAGAGTTGGCAAGCTGTGGTGATACCGTGACAATAAACTATGCACTTGGCCTTCCAGCTCACATGCCTTTGCATAAATTTACGTAGTTTAAAACTTAAGCATATTCACAACAAAAGTCAGTAACAACTAAAGTTTGTTTATTCTGACTAACAATCATGTTACACGTATCCTCCCTTTTACCCTCTCCTTTATCCGACCCCACCTACCCCTCTCACATTTGAGGTGAGTGGGGCACATTTGTCGGAAATGGGTCCCGAACCCATGTGAGAGCACCGATGGGGTCGGGTAACCCAAAGGGTAAGACATAGTGTACATATGGCTTAATCCTTCTGACTAAACAACTTAGTCAAGTCTTTGTCTTTTCCATTAATTTGTGTGCTAACTCTCACTGTTACTACTGAAGCAATTTTTAGATCAGAGATCAATTAGGATATTAATAATTTCTAGGAGTCTGCTTTGTAATGTGCAAAACTAGAAGCAATCAAATTATTCGGGCAGGCCCATCAGCTATAAACATTTAAAGGGGAAAAAAAAGGAATGGGGATGTACAAATAATAATTCTATATAAACTGCAGGAAAAATTTGCTAAGTGAAGAAAACCTATGCTACTAAAAGATAAAACACAGGGACAATTGGTCTTCTAATTGCTTGTTGTTTGCATATAACAAAGTCCAAAAGAAAGCAACAATCAACAAACGAATGATATCAGGTACATTCAACTGACGAGATACCTTGTATGTCTCTTCATAAACAGGCAAGTATCGCAGCTCATTCGAGGACTCTCCCCAAGATTCGATCAGCGTCAGTGCTTTGTTCCGATTGTTGACCATAGTCTGAGGATCATCAATCAGCTTCACCATCTCATCAAGCACCCTTTCAGCAGCGACTTCAGAGAACGCTTTCTCACAGTTCTTCACAACAGTTTCAAGCAACACAAGAGCCAAGTACTGAACCCTGGGGTTCTTCAACATAATCCGTTTCTTAATTCCCCGAATCAAATCAACACTGTTGATCCTATCATGGTTGATCATATCACAAAGTTCAAGATTCGTGGCCCAATCTGGCTCATCTAGGGTTTCGGCAGTGGCTTCCTCAACAATCTTCTCCGTCTGATTTGGACCTTGGAAAAATTCCTTCATCTTGAAACTCATTGAACTCACGCCAGCACTTATCTTCTGCCCCACCTCAGTCCCTCCGATCTTCAATTTTTCCCCAAAGGCACTAACTTTTTCCATCAAATTATCACTCATCTTCTGAAAAACCAAATTTTCTTAGATACTTTGAAAAAACCGAGAAACAAATCTTTCCGTTGGTTAAAACCCACACAAGCAAAAACCCATAAACTAAACTAACACCCTATATTAAAATAATCCAAGTTTAATCATAAGTAAACTAAGTCAACATAACAGATAATCAAAATACACACGGAAATTCGATGATCAGATAAAAAAAAGAAGGGGTTTGAAAGGGTACCTTATAATTGAAAGCGGCAAGTTTCGCGTTGTTGAGAAGACTCGATTTTTTCTCTCTCTTGGAAATCTGCCAGAGCTCCTATACAGCGTTGCAGACTTTCAGTCCCTGTCTTGCGTCTTGTACTTTACGAAATAGAAAAATAAAAAATTCCAGGACAGTTATGATACCGTGTTCCAAAAGGTTCGTGCTCCGAGATAACGTCCCATCTCATATTTAGGTGTCGAAAAATAGAATGTCAATTTTATATTTGACCATTTTAAGAGAATAGCGTAAAATAGAGATCTTCATAGTAATAAAAAATCTTTCCAATAAAAAGAAGTTATAAAGAGCTCGTTTGATGCACATTATTTTGAAGAAAATGTATTTTTTTAATATAATAATGGTGAATATGTGGTTGAAAAATTATTGATGTGATGAAAAATATTATTTTATTGAAAAATGTGTGATTAAAAATGAGTAGAAGAATGAGAATGATAATTAAAATTAGAATCAAACAGGGCCAAAGTGTATTTTTAAGAAAAAAATGTAAAAAATAAAAAAATATGGTCAATTTACGTTTTTTTTAACATCCATAAGAGTAAAAAAAATAAGTTTGTTATATGTACATTCACTTTTACATTAACTTTGACATCCTTTCACGTGGCACTCATAATAGCCTTTGATTTTCTAAACATCATTTCACATCACTGACCAGATTTTGACATATATGAAAAATGTCATTCATAATGTAAACTAGAATGTACATCTAAAATAATTCGTAAAAAAATGAATTTAGATCTTTCAATTAGAGCAAGTTTTGGATTTAGATCCACTGAAATGTAAATAGAATTTTGCTACAGCGTCTGTATGGTTGACACCATACATACATATGGAAGAGAAATATTATTTTATGAATTAAACTACTTTGCCCTCATGGGTGACCTCAAACTTGACCTCGGTCCCACCACTCCTCTCACATGGAGGAAAAAAATATTAAATTTAATGAGGTGGGACCCGACCTCCATGTGAGAGGAGTGGTGGGGTCGATGTCAAGTTTGAGGTCACTCATGAGGGCAATGTAGCATGATTGTTATTTTATTTACGTGAGATCCACGCATCCCGTATGAGGACGATGTCATTCGTGCGGTCATCCATGGTGGACATTTAGCATTTTTCATGTAAATAAGAATACTATGATGATTTTAAAGATACCAATTTACACCTAATTTTACATTATCATTGAAAATACTTTAAAGCTCGTTTAGACGAAAAATGTCATGTCTTTTCTTAGCTATTTTGAAGTTCAATTCAATTATTGTTAAAATTTTAAAAAAGAAAAAAGTCCAACAAATTTTTTTTTATCATAGTCCAAACTCAATCTACAACATAGTGTTCTCTGCCCAAAAACCCATTATTTAAGTATTTACTGTTTGGAAATAATGTTATTTTCGGAAACTTGAAAAATATGTAAGATGTTCCTATAATTTTTCAGGGGAGAATGTTTTTTTGTACAAAAATAAATTACAAAAATGATAAAGTGTATTGGCAAAATTTAGACCGTTGATATCAAATGATTTAAAAATATTTAAAAAATTATTTTTAAAATGATTGATGTAGATTTGATTTTGTAATTCAAATTTGTATATTTCTCTTGTAAGTATAGCATAACCCTTTTTCAGGATATGCATTATTTTTATTATTTTTATTGGTAATTAAAATAATAGTAAAAAAAAAAAAAAAAACATTTTCTTAAGTTGTCATGTCTTGTACCTTTTAGAACTTTGCTTGAATATTTTTCATACTCAATCAAAGACTAGTTCTCACTCTTGTGGGGGGGGGGCGGGGGTTTATTTTCTTAGGTATTCAGTATTCTTACAGGGTGTTTTGGAAACATCAAACTCTTTTTAAAATAAATTGAAGTATACAATTTTAGAACAGGGGTGAGCATTTTTTATCGAGAATTATTAGATCAAATCGAATTTGTTAGTCAATTTAATTTTCGTTAAAATCGATCAAGTTTAAGTCTTAAAGTTGAGAATGAACGTTTCTAAGACGATTATCGATTCCATATGAATTAACATGTATTAAGAATAATCAACGATTTTCTCACCTAAAACAAAAACTTAAAAATAGGAAAAGAAGCACACTTTACAATTTAGTTTTGAAGAATAAAAGAAGATTGCATAGAAATAGAATCAATTATTCCGTTTATCACAATTTTCAATTTCAAAATTTAAATGCAAAAAAAACCCAAAAAATCCGACCTGCCGGATTCGAACCAGCGACCTAAGGATTACAGCAACAACTACAGTCCTCCGCTCTACCAACTGAGCTAAGGTCGGATTATGGAAATATTTTAATTATCTTTGCTAATCAATTAAAGTTCTACTGGAGAAACGCAATCAACCGGCGTACTCCAGATCACCTGCCGTACTTAGTTGTTTGGACACCCATTTCAAATGAATTTCGTTACCTTTTTACAATATATATGTGACAGAGTGGTCACAAAGGCCTCGTGTTTCATCCTCTCGTTCCCTAGACTACATATGACCAGAGTTTTATTTAGAATCAACTTTAAAAGGCCGTAAAAAAATTGATAAAGATACACATTCATAGATATCGTCTGGAACGAGATCAGATACTTGAAGATAAATACATATTGTTGCTAACACTAAACTAAAATACCTATTTAGGGACTGCCATCCTACCAGGCACATATCCGCTAAAATTCTGCAGTTCATGACCCTTTTATGATGTACAATCACCTTTATGACAACGAAATTTTCTTGGAATTCTTTCTTGTGGTTTGCAATGAATTACATTTCTCTATACTGTGACATTTCCTTTGATTCCTCCTCCTCTTCCTGTTTCCTTTGACTTTATTATTTCGTTTATGGTTGTCCTCATTCATTCAGACCTGAAAGACAGTGATACAAATAGAGGGTTGTTATTAGATACCAACGTAACGAGAAATTAACAGGATTATCGAGTCCTGTCAAGTTCTTTCCAAGAAAATTCTGTATATCGTATTTGATTAAACAAAGCAATACGACAGATTAATCCAACTTGGTAAAGACAGACATTAGTAAAATGTTGAGAGACTAACGCTGAGGGGATCGAAATCTTAGATTCAGAAAGCAAGCATATGTGCAATTCCATGCTTACCTCACAGTAAGGAATGTATTTCTGTTTTGCGATAGAAATTATATTCTGCATCCACAAGTTAGGATCACATTCCAATTGTAGCTCAACTTTCTCATGTATTTCTTCGTCCCGTTCAAACATTTTTGCTGCGGCTTCCATTTCTAATATGTCGTCTCTAAGATAGATTCGGCAGGAAGTTCCACATTTGCAGTTAAGAACCTCCCTCTCTGCATCACAGAGTGAAATATCAGTCTAATTTACATGAATGTTATTTCAATCTATCCATCATAAAGAGCTATTTTAAATGCAATATGATTCTTGTTTCTTGAAAGGAAAAGGTAAAAAGGAACACGCTCGTAAATTTAATTCCACAGCAAGTAAAGAGAGTTAGTACCATGAAAAAGGCATATGGGATCGTTGTGACATTTGCACACGATGTGTGCCACATAACATTCTCGTTTACATAGGATGCAATAGATGTTTCCTTGAGATTTAGGAAAAATAGTTGCTGATTTTGTTACTTTCTTCAAACACCAGCGCACAAGGTGATGCGATCTTAACAGACTCGCAAATGAAATCTTCATACAACAAAGAGAGAGCGAATCTGAAGGTAAATTATGTTGATGACACGAAGACTTAAAAAGCAGCATTGCTTCTTTGCAGAGGAGTTCTTCACAAGGGATAATTGGGATTCTTCTGAGCTTAGCATAACGAGTGCTAGCTTCTGCCCCAAAGGGAAACCAATCTCCAACTGCAAAATTTACTGCCTCGCCACAGTTAAAGCCTGAATGTAAAAATAGTAAAAGATCAGTTTCGTTGCACAATGTCCTTTGTGCATTGTATCACGAGTTAATCACATGTTTGGTCGAGAGAATAAATATGAAACGTGCACTAAAATTACCAAACTTTGTACCATGACTAAATCCCGCGTGATAGGCTCTAGGAAAGGTGATCACAAACTCCCCTGGCATTTGAACAGATTTATAAACCGGGACATTATGTTGCAGCAAAATATTTGGAGGAAACATTGTTGTTTTCTCTGCTAGAATGTCGAAAGCTCCATCTTCTCCCTCCAGAGGTAAAATTTCATTGTTATAAATGCAATTTTGGACGACTTTCTCTAATTGAAGAGCAGCATAACCAGGAACTCCATACCATGTTTTCGGAGCACCACAGTGATGATAATTAATGCTGATATAGCCGAACCGAATATTGTAATGAGATAAGTCTAAATAACTATATAATGAGGACATATTGGAACTTTTGAACCGTTAAATTACCTATATAGATACTGATCCTCGACGTGCCATGCAAACATGCTAAATAGCATTCCAATGTAAAGCATTGGTTCTGATACTCCCTACAACAAAATAAAAATCCCTAAAAGCACGTAAAAGCACTATGTCGTTAGATTAGTTTCGTCGTGTTATAGTTATCATCTACCTGAATTGAAGTTCCGAGTAGACGCAATGCAGATCTATGCAACTTTGGAAGTGTCTGAGAGAAACGCACTTGATGATATCAGAAGACTGAACTAGGAAAATATACAAAAGGGGTTGGCTGGATATCTGAAAATTGAAGAAAAGAAATACATGTGTAATTGTGTAAAGAAAAACATTGAGAAGAAAAATAAAAACCTTCAAGTTCCATTTGCTTGTTGAAAGAGGATCGTCAGGGGAACACGAGAAGGCACTTCCATCCACATTGATACCATATTCAACAGTCCCCTTCTTTCCATGCACCATTTCACTCCAAAATTCCCTTTCCAAATATGTTGAAGGAAGGCATCCAGAAGTGCAATATCTTCTAGAGGTTGCCTTGTTTGCCATTTTCTCAAATTCACGAATCGTATAATATCTGAAACACAGTTAGAAGGTCTAAATCATGAAGAAAATGAAACAAACTTGCATCATTTTCACAATTAAAATGTCCAAAAGATACCTTTCTTTGATGAAGAAGAAGATCTTGTCATCGTTATCCCATTGTGCAAGTCGGAGAGGTTGCACTTTAGTCGTGAACTTAAAACCTCTTTTCTCTTTCATTAGCACTACCCCGGCAGGGATTGAAGAAATCAAAGGTGGAACAATCTTACAAATGCCTAAAAATTCAATCAACATCGCCTTGGAGTCAATGAAAAAAGACAATATATTCCATATAAAACAGAGAATTAGAAGTAACCACAAGTAAGAACTCAATAGACCTTAGCTTATATGCAAATAAATGGACTATTTGATTATTTCAGAGTTATTGAACGATGTTTCAACTAATTAAAAGGAAAGATTTTCCGATCACATATTGATACCATATTTTGATGCTTCTGCAGCAATGTTCTGCACATAAACCAAAGGATCCTCAAATTCCTCCTTTGATGGATGATACACAGGACATTCTGATATTTCCTCTGTCCAAGAGAAATCATTTATGCTAAACTTATCAGTCTTAAGATCAAAATAATCTTTCTTAAGAAAAGCACACTTTGTAGATGACTCTACATCAGCGTTTAGTTTCAATCCACGCGATGCAGAAGCATTAACCGCCTTCACTCTCCTCACAACATCAGGAGAAAACATGGAATCCTCCCTAGAAAGCTTTTCAGGCCTAAGTTTCTTGTGCCCCCTTTTGCCCTCAGACGAGCCATTTTCTGCCTGCAAACAGAGTTTGGAGTTGAAGTTAACAAAGGATTAGTACTTGTGCTGGAAAATAGAATGAGGATTTCCAGACACATTGTGAAAGACTACGAAAAAACAGGAGTGTTAGCTAATAAAATATCATTTTGATAACATGAAAATGCAATCTGTTTTGGGCATCGAATGTGACTAACCATCATTGTCAAGAACAAACCCAGTAATGGATTTTGAAATCAAACGTTAAAGAAAAATCTTTAGCAGTTACTTTTGAAAATTCAAATTCAAGAACCGTTGCCAATCCAGATGGAGATTTATATGTTTGTGCAGCGGTTGGTAGTTGAGATTAGTGAGTTGCCACGTCAGAAAATGGACTCAAAAAACAAAGAGATGTTAAGATATTGTTTGTTTAATTACTATTTTCATTATTGCTTTTCAATTTTGATTCGTCTGTCCAATCACATCTCCTCCAATGTACTTAAACATTTCATGGTAATATTAACGATTTCAAATTTTTGAGTATTCTTGGTCTTGATTCAAGATGAGTCTCTGAAAATTTCTTTATTACCTCGGTAAGAAAGGAGATGAGGACTTGTATTTGGTTCTCTCTATTTTCAGGTTGAGCAGGATGTGAAGGCCATAAGAGAAGATCGCCCTCCCGGTAAGGGCAACGTTAATTCAAAATTTAGGTCACGATGCCTTGTGAAGAAGCCTTCCTATGGGCCTCTTTCTTAAGTAGTGCTTTTTAGGAAATGTCATTGAGATCCAATCAACTCAAACATTCCTTGATAATCTTGCACTTTTGTTCGTATCTTAATCGGGCAATCTTCTCTTCCGTGGAATAACATTGATAATGTTGTTGTAAAGGAATGTATGTTAGATAAGATAACCAAAGACTTTTCCAATCTAAAGAAGAAAAGTAGTATAAGCAAAGGAATAACATGATTCAGAAACAGGGACGATAGCTAAATCTGAGTTATTTTAAACAATAGCCAACGGAATGGCATGAAAATGATCAGACCAATTTTAACTGCTCACATCACAGTAATAATAGCATGAAGGCTGAACATCGATCTATATTTTTCTTTATTATAAGAAATTTGAAATTAAAACAAGTTTTTCTGATGCCCGAAATTCAAGACAGTATTAAGAACTCAATTTGGCATGTAGAATTTATATAAGTAATAGAATTGTTTATGAGTTGGTCATATATTTGGACAAAATTTTAACAACCCTTGAGGCCACATTAACATAAAAAATGGATCAAAGGATTTTGCATAAAAAATAAAAATAAAAAAATGAAGAAGAAGAGAAGAAGATAGTTACAACTTATCAGGCTAGAGAGAATCTCATTTATCAATATAGATTAAAAAAACAAGGAGTGTTGAGTAATATATATCCCCGGAATTTCTAGTCTAGTGAAGGCAAAAGTCTGAAGAATAATCTAGTGAATGTAAACGATCCCACCTTAGAGTTATCGAAAATATATAGTTCATACTTCAAAGAACCAAGCCCCGAGGAGAAGAGGGCTTCGTTTCAATTGTTGCAGCTTTGGGGGATTCAGAACTCTGAACGTGAGCATATCCGGCTTCTGCATTTTTTCCAGCGTCTTCTTCAGCTACCTTATCCATCGTCCTTTGCCCGACTTCCCCAGCAGCCTTGGTAACCCTACTGAAAGCACCAGTAACCCACGAAGCACCAGTCAAAACGTATCTGTTTTTCATAATGGCGGATCCAGCATTGCTAACCGTCTGCTCGGCAGTTGAAAAAGCAGACTTAGTCCTCTCAGAAACCTGAAACTTCTGGTCCATTTCCTTCACTTTATCATTGACAATGGTTGCTCCGAGGCTGATTTTCTCACTCAACCCTATCTTCTGGTCCAATGAAACTACTTTGGATGAAGCGGTGGAAGTGAATTGGTGCTTCTCGTCCAAGGCTTTTGCTTTGTTAAGTGCGTCCTTCCCCAGGATAAAACCCTTTGCGAGCATGCCACTTACGACATCTTCTGCCTTCTGGACAACTGATGCAGCACCGCCTTCGTTCTTGTTTTCTGTTGCCTGAAGACACAATGCAGAAGACTGGTGAGGAACAATTATCTGAGATATACAATATTCAGAAAAGATGCTGAAAATTCATACAGCAATTGTTGCTGAAGCTGTAGGAGGCAGCACGTAGTCTGGTTCAAGGGCTACAGTAACTGTCTGATCTACTATCGTGGCTCCCTGGAAAACCGAACAGGTTAATCTTTATAAGAGACGTTACAGGAGGCGATACAAGATAATTTATTCAACATGAGAAACAATTTTTTTTTGTTCCTCAACTCCTCTGTAAGTTTAACCATGGTACCACAGTGAAAATAAGATGAATCAGTGCTGAACTAGAGCAACAGTTGAGACGGTTAGATATTTCAGATGACAAAAATCAATATCCTATCTCATCGTCAGAGGTTTGTATATTTACAATAAGACTGAGGCTGCTAAAAAGATCATATTCAAACATAAGCGAAGCAGCTGAGCCTCCATTTGCGTTTCATTTTATTTTGCCATTCTGCGTTTCAAGAAATTAGTGGTTGATAAATAGGTAATACTTGTGGGTCCTATGAAATGTGTGGTTAAAATTGATGTTTGACTTTGAAAGGTAGAATTTTAGGAGATACCCAAATTGGTGGTTGGGGGGCATCTTTAATAACCATTATTACAAACGCAAACGAAAACAGAAGCAGGTATTGAGAACAAAACCACATTTTAGTATCATATTACATAACTTCGTTGCCTTAAAATTTTCTACCTTTCACAAATATAAGTTTGGTAGAAGAGGGTAAAAAATTTGATTATCAAGTAAATTACTTCGTTCGATAGAAATATCATTTTCCACCTTTTCAAGTAAATTACTTCGTTCAATATAAATATCATTTTCCACCTTTTGAACACATGCACAACAGGAGATGGCAAAACATGAGTACATGACCATAAAAAGGGAAAAATACCAAAAGTTGTTCAATTAACTTTCTATCCAAGGAAAACCACACATTGTTTCATATGTTCAAAAAATCCAAGATGGAAATTGCCACTGCCAAAAATACCATCTACTAAACTAGGCACAAAAGCATTTGGTGGTGGCTTGCAAAATCCCCAACGAAAGGTTGCTTTATTATCAAGACAAAGACTAGTCTTACAAATGTTGAAAACAAGTGATTTATGCCACATTCAGTAATCTGATAAGATGATATTAGAGAAACACCAAATAGAAAGTACCTACTCTATGTTACTGTCTTTTCTTCATTTTAGAAAGGGGATCAAAGGATTTTCACCCCTCCCCCCAAAAGGAGATTTGAACCCAGGTCATCTGCCTGGACTTTATGTTACTGTCTTAAATCGATTAATCAGTCTAATATTTAACTAGAGCAACGAGGCCACTCTGCTTTAAGAAAGAAACACAGGTATTCTGGTATTCTTATGATAAATTAATATATTATGGCTTTTTCATATAGAAGAATTTTTTAAAGGGATTTGTAATATTTCTCCCCTGGAAAATTAAAACTCAACTTTATTGGATGCCATGATAATCTCACAGAAATTGGCTATAAAAGACAAGTACAATCCCTTACTCTCCCCTTTGCTAATAATTCAATTAGATTAGACTAGTTATCAATTTTCCTCGTATAAAAGATTAATTCAAGGAAAAAAATTCTAAAATGATTCAACTATAACTCAAGAAATTGAAAGGAATACCGAAAGAAGAACAGCAGTTTCTGCACCCTGAGGATCCTTGAAAGTGACAAATGCAGTTTGCGACCGCTCATTCTCACTAAAATCAAAATAGAGATGAAATGAAGCAATGACATACGGAAATTTTACAATCACTTGGATGAAGATGTGAGGTGAACAATTGGAAGATTAAAAAAAATGCAGCAAATTGAAAGGACGAAAGCAGCACAAAATGGCCAAGAATACAACCTCTTTAATCCAACATGTTCAATTTCCCCAGAGAAAGAAAAGAACTCCTTGATATCTTGCTCAGAAGCACCTAAAGAGACATTGCTCACTTTCACAGTTCTTACCTGCCATTGTGAATTACGCCGTAAGTGGAAAATAATACAAAAGGGAGGGAGAACGGAACTTCATGCAGAAAAAAATAGTAATGACTATGAGAGTTACCCTCAGAGGAAGATAAAGAGAGACTCAATGCAAAAATCTCTGAATATACAAGTTCAACTTGAATTTCCAATAGGTTTTATTTTTTTACTTCCATTTGAAGAAAGCTGAACTGGGAGTCGAAAACAGAAGGGAATTTTCTCTAATTCTAATTTCAAATCCTTGATAAGAGACTATTACGCAACTAAAATAATGCAGAACTGAACATTTTGCGTCATCTCCAACCACTTTCAGGTGGAAATACGAAGTAAAACTATAAGTTTGTTGTCTTAGCAATTAAGCCCCTGATTGACAAAACTTTTTGAAATAATAATCTGGAGGGCCCCATGGTTAAAAAGTGGATAAAAGTTATGGACCCCATAAAATATTTGGTTAAAATAAATTTTGACCAGCTTATATTTTCAAAAAAAAAAAAAAAAAAAAAGGCTTTGTCAAACGGGAGATAAGTTAATATGCAGTTTTAGACTTTATTTAAGATTTCATTTTATATGCATAATTATAATAGCCTTCTTGAAAAATTTAATAATCTAACCATGGTACAACCGTTACAAGATCAAGCATTCATCTTAGTGATTGACCCATTTTGCAGACAATTTTAGAATCCAACCTATACTGACAAAGATTTTTACCCTATTTTATGCCACTTACACACAAATTATGTTTTGCCAATCAAGCCCATAACACCACATCTATCACCGTGTTATTTATTACTAGGATAAACATCTCTATACCTTTTCAAAATGATTTTTAATTACATGTTAGACTGTCCATTAATAGTTATTGAAAAACCTGTAGATCTAGAGTCCATCTAAACGGACAGTTGAAGCATGCACCCCCCTACGTCGACATACACCAGTATTCATAAAAAATTACATCAGTGGTAATTCAATTAAATCTGGTACTGTAAAAATCACATGCAGTAGTAATTAAACAGATAGAACGAGAATATCGCGGCGTGTTTGAATCACAAATAAATTACAGTTTACACAAAGATAATCAAAATAATCATATTCATACCTCAACAGCAATATTAAAATAAATTAATTGCACAATCAATGTTTAATGTGATTAATTCAGATATAACTGAAACAAAAATCGAAGAGAATTACTAACCGACATTTGTACGGGAGTATTCGAAACCAGGAGAGCAAAAAACAAAACCGATTTATTTGAAATGTGGAATTTTGCTGAGATTATAGATAGATATTTTCAGTTGGTACTGGAGCGAGGAATTATATGGCGTGAAGGCATAAAGGAGAATAGAAGAACGGTGGGGGTCTGGAGTGTAAAGTTCCAAATAAGAAATCGCAAATGCGACTTAGATTGCATTGGATCTGGTCAATAGAGAACGTTGTGGACACGTTTGTTTCACGTGATCCACGGAGAAAAAAATTATCTGTATTTTCTAATTAATACATTGCGGAAATTGATAAAAAAATAAAATAAAAATGACAATAAAGAGACCCGAGTATTGGACTATTACAAAGACGTCCCTAACTTTTTAAGAATTACAAAGCTTGAATTATCTCTAGATAAAATCAAAGCACTGCTGTTGTAAAAATGGTACTTCTTTTATTGGTCCATGATCTCTGCACTACTTGCGACAAAGAGTGATTGGTACCCCTTTGACAGAGTGTTTTTTGGTATCTCTTCGACAATTAAGTCAAACATAAGAAAAATTATATAAATGACAAGTTAAAAGAGTTTTTGAATTGTATTACCTGATTCACTATTACTTCTACGAAACATCTTTCTTGATAACCCTGCGATTGTCAGGTAGAAGACGAATCAAATGGTTGTTTTAAGCTTTTGTGAAAGAATGTTTGGCCAAAGCAATATACGAATCAAGGGGTGAACATTTAAAAATTTAGAAGTAACTTATATTTTTTTTCTTTTTTATAATAAGTTCGAAACATTTTTTTATTCAAAGTTCTTGATATATGAGTTTAAGTGACTTGATTATTTTTCCCTTTTAATAAACATGTATGTGCAACTCGCATGATTGGATTTAATGTTTGAAATTGACTGAAAACGTGAAGAGGAATTTATTTTACTAATTTATAAAAAATTCTAGACAAGAATGTTATGAAAATTTGATTTTTGAAAGAAGATAGCAACTTTCGACAGAGATTAAGAAACTAAATATGATGTTTATTTTCTCTCTTTAACTTAAAAAACAAAAGTATATTACTTTTTAGTAAAGAAACTTTCAGTTCAATAGTTAATGGACAAAATTCATCTAATAAGGACTAACAACTCTACCAAATTGAAAAATAAAATTAGAATTAATTTTAGTAGAAATTGTCAAATAAACATAATCCATGTAGTGCCAATTAACGATGCTCCAAAATTAAAACATTGAAGACGACTGTCAAAAAATTTAGTTTGGATCATGTTGCAATTTTGTTCTATAAGTTAGGGACTAAGTGTGTAAATTTCTCTTTGAAACGGGAGGTGTTACAATTTTTGTATTAAAAATGCAGAGAGAAGCCTAGTAGTTTCCTCCCTCTGTCGTTACGTATACAACCTGGTACGTGCAGGCTACACCACCGACTGTGACTCCGTTTGGCTCTTCTCCTCCCTTCAGATCATTCAAACGATTTTAACAGTTTTCTGTGTGAATAGATAGATTTTGTTGTTGTTCCAGTAAAGATAATCGATTATTGATATCGATATGAGCTTTGAAGACCTTGAATCGGGCCGGGCTTTGACTTCACATGCAAGCCTGCAACAAGACCCTTCTCGAGCCCTTGCTGCCGGCGTCTTCCGAATCAACACCGCTGTTTCAGCCTATAGACGCCTAGTTAACAACCTTGGGACTCCCAAGGACACTCTTGATCTGCGCCAGAAACTGTGAGTTTTATTATATTGTTTTGAACGTTTATTGAATTTTCGTGTTTATTAAACTTGCTGGAGGGAAGGCACTTTATTCAGCTCATAGTAATTTGCTTGGTTTGTGGGAGAAATTTTATGATTAATGGATAATTTATGTAACAAAATCAATTATTCGTTGTACTTTACAAAAATTGATAACAAATAAAGCACCTGCATTATGGTTCAGTAACCAATAGTGTAAGTTTTTGTGTTAAGTCAACAAACAAAAAATTAATTGAAGTTTTTGAATAATTTGTTGATACGTAATTCTGCTGCCATGAACACAAGGCTTTGGAAGCTACTAATATATGCAAATGTCTGTAATTAATGGTTCAATTAACTTTTGAATGGATAGTAAAGTAAGTTGTTTCGTTTCTGAAAAGAAATTCCGGGTGTTTGAAAGTGTGATATTTCTAATCTAATACTAGTTTGTTTGTACAATTCACTGACTGCAGCCACAAGACTAGGCTACAAATTGGGCAATTGGTGAAAGAAACATCCGCGAAGCTTGAGCAAGTTAGAGAAACAGACCGGTTCACTGAAGTTAGTGTAAGTTTTAGAGCAATTGGCTTTAGTATTTAAGTTGTACCCGTTAGAGGAATTACAATTGGCAATGAATGGATGACATAGAAAAGTCACAAGCAATTGCTTCTTGAGGCCAGAAGAAAGTTAAAACATTCTAATTCGAGTAAAGTTGCTTCTTTTTTATTTTTTCCTTTCAATGTGTTACGTACGAGTCACAAAGAGTTTTAGGGCATCATCTGAGTGAATCAACCAAACTAGCAACGCTTTAAGCATAGCACAACTGAACTTTTACATTGTGTCATCATATATCAAGAAATTCAGACGAAGTAGCTTCTTATGGGGCCTGGTGGCGGTGTTAGGCTTCCTAGCATGGCTGCACAGCTTCTTATTCTTCTCTTTTGTACACCTGGTTATTGTTTTATTCCACTTTGATTGATTATGCCACTTGATAAAAACCTATCTTTTTATTTCAGGCCAGCAAAAAACTTGCTGATGCTAAGCTTACAAAAGATTACCAATCTGTTCTGAAAGATTTTGAGAAGACTCAGAAGCTTGCAGCAGAAAGAGAAACTGCATATGTTCCCAATGGAAATCGTTCATCTAGGTAAATTACCTGTATTACTAATGTATGAACCTGCTCATGAGTGATCTTTTGGAGCAGTGTTTTTGCTAGAGTTCTGTGGTTTGGCATTCTGTGCTGGTTATCCATTGAATTTCTTGTCAACATGTTTACAATGAAGCATCCATGTAATCTCCTGGGAACATACTATGAACCATACACTTAAAAGGTCTAGAATTTGTTTAAGATACAACATAATAATGCTATTTATCTCTATTAAAGATGATTACGAGTCTGCTATGTGGCAGACGATGTGCTAAGAAATTATAAGGCCAATTAAATATATAAATATGAGACCCATTTTATTGGTGTTATCATTTTATGTCACATCATGTTATGATCATCAAATGGAGATACATAGCGTTACTCTTTCTTGAATGAAGGTGGATATTTACATACTGTTGCATCTATAATGTTTAAAATTTGTAAATGGATATAAATGTACGAATTAGTGTAAAGCAACTAACAAATGTAAACATGCCTATCTTTTTGGATTTTGTATTTTAATTTTTGTTTTGTTATGCTGCATACTGTGTAGAAAACTGTATTGACCCAGTATTTACTAGAAAATAGAATTAAATTGAGATCCTGGTTTCCTCGTCAATATTGATCTTTGGTGAGCCTAACGAGAGACAATTATTAGGTTTCTACAGTCAAATTGTTCATAATCACAATTCCCAGATACCACTTTCTAGAATAGTGTTCAAGAATTACAAATTCTTAAGTAGTGGCAAAGGAAGACTTGTATTTGCTTCTTCATTCTTATATTGTGCAAGCATTTGTGATTATGCTGTGTCGAGCATCTTTGTTTATCCATTACAACTACCACCAATCTCCTATTGCTTAGTAAATGCAGCCTGAATAAGAATATTTATAAACGATTTAATGCCATAGTTCCTATGTTTCGCAGCAATACAGCTAATGAGATGGAGATAATATCATCCAACAGTCCTGAGCAGATTTCTCTTTTTGCAGAATCCAAAAGGTAGGAAGACACTACTTCATAAGAGCTAATTTAGGCCTTTGAGGCTTAAATTTGTGTGGATAATTTCACTTCCTGCACGATCAACTTTTGTAGATAAAAACATAGTTGTCCTTTCTCTAAAAGAACATACCTTTTAGATCAAATGTGCTACTGGCTCAACACAATAAGCTACCAATTGATAAACTGATCCATCTAAGAATAAAACATGTTTAGATAGATTGCAATTTAACAAAGAATCTGTACATGATTTACTACAGACAGGAGGTCGTACATATGGAGAATGAGATAGTTTTCAATGAAGCCATTATTGAGGAGAGGGAGCAAGGTATCAGAGAAATTCAGCAGCAGATTGGCGAGGTCAATGAAATCTTCAAGGATTTGGCTGTGCTGGTTCATGAACAAGGGGCTCTGATTGGTTAGCCAATATTGACTTCTTCCATTTTGTTTTTAGATTTATTTTCCGGGAATTTTCGTGAAGTTAGTTTCTGTTTTATGATTTTTTGATTACCTTCTTCCAGATGACATTAGTTCAAATATTGACGGCTCCCATGCTGCCACTATGCAAGCTACTTCGCAACTTAACAAAGCAGCCAAGATCCAAAAATCTAATTCATCTCTGGTAATTAATGAGATTTTCTACCAGTCTGCAACTTTTTTTTTTTTTTTCAGAAGTAACGATGAAATTGATCCACAATATTTTGAATCTTGATAGCTTATGCTTTAATCTTACGACTTAACAAAGAAGCCAAGATCCAAAAATCTAATTCATCTCTGGTAATTGATGAGATTTTCTACTAGTTTACAACTTTTTTTCCAGAAGTAATGATGAAATTGATCCACAATATTTTGAATCTTGATAGCTTATGCTTTAATATTCACTTGTATTTCATAAGGAAGACTTTAATATTAACCTTCTAGTTTTATATTTGGTGCAGACTTGTTTGATGCTGCTTATTGTCGGGATTGTCCTGCTTATAGTAGTTACAGTTTTCGTGGTGTGAGCTTGATTTCTATGTCGATACATTCAATTTGAAGACAAGAAATTCATTTGATCTGAATCTGGTGCATTACCGTAGCTCATGCCTGTAATTGTAAATGCATTCGTCATTGTTTTCACTTGGGCGTCTGTAGTTACTCATGTACGGTGCAATGTTAAGACAACCTACTTCCATTGCTCTGTTACAGTATAATCAATCAGTCCACCCGTCTTTAAAACGCAAAAATACCATAAATACAAAAGATTACTATCTAAAGGGTTTCAGATGATAACAGCTTGTTATGACCTATTGCAGTCTTATGTATAGTTAGTAGACCCGATCCGGCCATCGACTTGGTTAAGGTACTGGGTCATCGAGTTACTGGTTGGATCAGTGGGTCATTACTTAAAAATAATTTAATAGTTTTAAAGTATAATTTTTTATTTTTTTGCTTGAGACAAAATTAAACTTTTCAAGTTCTTTGTTACTATTTTTTTTTATGCATTTAATAATTTTTTGAACTCATTTAGTAGTGATAATGGTTAAATTTTGATTTTATAATTTTGTATATTATATTAAAAAAAAATTCCTTTTTGTGATGTACAAATTATTTATTAGTTATTATTGATCAAAAAATTATATTTATTATCTATTCAATTTATCTTAATTAAAATTAATTTTTTTTTAAACAAAATAATTATTTGAAATATCAATGTAGAAGAGTTTGAAAATTTGGTTAAAAAAATATATTGGGTCAACCTGGCCTGAAAATTGTATAACACCACAATTATTAAAAATCAAACACGGGAAGGCGCTTTGGTCATGTGACAACTCCTCGAGCTCTAGACTTGGGAATGGGTACGTCATCATTTAGTTAGCAACGGAAAATGGTGAAATTTACCTCCGCCCGGTTAAAACCGAGTTTTGATCGAATCACTTGCATTTATATAAAGTGAGCTTGCCCGGCTCGACCCGGGCCGGATTTAATAACTATAGTTTTATGCATAACAAAGATCTTATATTTGTAGTTGATTAAATTTTTGGTTTAATCCAAGTCACAATGCATCATCAATGAAGATAACTACTTTCTGTCTGAAATATCATTTTTTGAAGACTCTAAAACAAGTTGATCAAAACATGGATACCAAGCAAATAAAGCATATCCTCACACCTGACAAACAATCTCTCCACAAGGTTACATTGTGAACCTGTAAGAAGAAAGAGTGTATCAAACATAGTTGAGATTTCCGGGGCTCTGGCACAGATCACAATTTATATGAGGCTACTGAAAATCAGCAAGTCAAAAACCATCAACCACAAACAGAATGCATCCCAAAATCAGGATAAAAGGAAAAAGTATTACTGATAACTCTACCAAAACATCAGATGCAATCCTGTGGTCAAGTAGAGCTATTTTAGAAGCAAAACGAAGACTCGTTTCACATGTATATTCACTTCTATAATGAATTTTGTTCGGTCTGTCCGTCCAATTCATTGAGTTGTTCTCTTCACTGTCTTACATATACACACACATTCCTACAGAAGTCCTGCCTTTAATGACATTAGCATTCAGAAGTATTACTAAAATTTCTCTCACGGGTATATGCCGTATACATTACAAAGTTCTCAAGTCTAACGTGTATAAAAATATTCTAGAGTGAAAGATTGTCATGGAGAACCTGCTGCCTCTATAAAATTAGCATCCAGAAGTACTACTACTAGTAACTTCAGTAACTAAAGCAAGAGGGTGTGCATTAAATGACGCCTATAATCAATCTGAATTGAGACTAAAATTTACCTCTGACCATTGCTGCTGGTATACATGCGATTCATAACAGAGAATCATTCAATCTTCGTTGCTGATGCAAGAAGCCCCATCTCTATAGTAAGATCACTTATATTCTTCATTTTATCCCATTCACCTTCTTTCCCAGTCTGCTGGTCCTGCTCTTTTCCTATACCACCTCCTAATGCGCTAGAATCTATCTCATCCGCATCCCCAGTTACAGGACTTGATGAGAGAAATTGTTCCCAGAATACATCATTTATACCTGGAAGCTTAGGTATCTCGTCTACCGAGACATCAACTTCAGGATCTGATGAAAACCCATCCAATGCAACTGGCATAGGGCAATCGACGGAACCTGGCGTTGCATCTATGAACTCCATATCTTTGCACCCAGTTCCATCAAAAGGCGTGTCAGGCAGGTCAACATTATTTTCTGGATTGACTCCTTCCATTTGAGAAAAATCCGGCAGTGCCTCGTTAATTTCAGGAAGCAGAGTGCCTTGAGCCTTCCCATTAACCAAACTGGAGGAAGACTGAATCTCGGATAAAGCAGCTGAAGGAAGGTTGGATGGAAATCCAGACTCCGATGCAATTAGAGAATGTGAAGAAGTCGGTAAGACTGTTGAAAGAGTAACTCCAGACATTCGATCGGAGGAACTACTGTTGTCTAATACATTGGATGGAGAATGCATGTTATCCATCAAAAAACCATTTATGTTGCTAATTTTGGACTCAATCCTACCAGATGCACTCATTTTTAGAATTTGCTGCAGCATTACCTTTGCCGCTTCATTCATCAGAGGCTGGTACTTGACAATCTGTCCATCAGGTGACGCAATACCTAACTTGCGCGTTAAAATTTCTTCCTCCTGATTGGGGAATCTCCTTTTCTTATTCCCACCAGATTTAGGCATCTTATATTCATTCGGTTGATGAAACAGCTGGGCTATAAAACCAGGATTTTGCATTGCTTTTGCAAGGAAGGACATCATTTGTTGCTGGTGTTGCTCCATAACATGAACACGCTGCCCTACAGTTTGAAACTGGTGATCAGTTAATTGCTGTTGTTGCCTCAACCTGAAAAGCTCCTGCACAAGAACATTCTTATCTCTTTTCAGCTTTTCAACCTCTTCCTCTATCACATACTTTCCAGCTTCAGTGGAAGTACCATCAGTTGAACTCTGAACTTGAGAGGGTTGTTCGTGACCCTGTGCATTGGAAGGTTTTCGCCTGCTTATGCTCTTCAGCAGGTGTTTGTGACCTCTGAGAAAACCCTCATTTGCAAATTCCCAGCGGTCTGGGTGAACTTTTTTGAACCCCTGGTTAAAAAAAAAAAGGGGGGCGAAGGAAAACTATAAAAGAATTATCATTGCCCAACACACAACCAAAATATTATGAACCCGCACAAAGCTAGGGGCTTCACTGCTTTCAATAAGAAAATGCCGTAGCAAACCTCCCGATGAGCTTCAATGTTTTCAATAAGAAAATGCTACACCCAACCTCCCACAGGCCACAACATCCAAACAAGATCATAGAAAATGTCAAGCCATCTATTCTTCATAACATGAAACATTACAAATCCAATTCTAGTAATTCGAGGTCATTAAATGAAAATTTTCAGGTATATGTATATCTTTCTCCAGTTAGCGGTATATTACAGGAAAATGAAAAATAAGCATATTTTTTTTTTTGTAAAATACTACTAACTGGAGACAGATATACATGTACCTGAAAATTTTCATTTAACTATTGATTGGTGAAGTTGAGATGGGCATATTGATTCAATATCACCATTACAATCACACAATAGAGGTATACTGCATTACATGTAGGAGAACTTATCCAGTACCCATCCAGCATTGAAATTAATACGACAAAACTGAATCATAACCGTGTTCTACTTGGTATCTCTTCAACAAAACTTTTATCTCAATCTTCAAGTTACCGACACAATTCATTAGAACTCCTGATATCTTTTATCATTGACACTATGTATTCCTTCAAAATTCTAAACATAATTAAATTGGTAAAACTATAACCAACATAAAAGAAGGGGTCAGATATTAAAGGACAAAAGCTTCCAAAAATCAACTTAGGAGTAATAAAAAAAAGATTGATAATGGTGGGCATACATATGTGTTCAGCTGGCGGACGAAGCTGGAGAAATTGCTGTGCTTAAAATATTTGGGCAAAAGTTCTCTGGTAAACTCACGCACGTCCCACACCACGATGGTGTCGTTAGTGTTACTCCACGATACCACCGCGTCCGTCGTTGGATCGTCCACCATCTCGTACGTCTTGTTCAGAAACGGCGGCAGCGACGATGCTGCTGATGCAGTAGCCATGCTCACCCCTCCTTTTCTTCCTCCAGTTTTCGGATTTCTGCACCAAACTCCCAAAATTATAATTATAAACTCATAATCGCGCACTGTGTGTAGCAATTGTACATGAATTAATTGTGATTTAGATGAAGGAAATCAAAATTGGATGCCTGTATCACACGAGAAATGTTTGAAGAATCCGAGGGGTTGATCTTCTGCGTGCACCTCAAGAATTGGACAAAAAAACCTTTGAGCATCCCCCAAAGAGTACCAAAGTTCCAAATATTTATGGGTTAATTTGAAGAGCGGTCACTGGGGTTACGTAAAAAATATAAAACGGTCACTGAAATTCAAAAGTTGCACAAACGGTCATTGAAGTTTCAAGTAGTTTCACAAATGGTCACTAGATGACCAAACTCATTTTCAGCCCAACTAGTTACATTTGGATCACCGTAACTCCAATCTCGGGCCATGTTAGCTATCGACCAACATACATTCTTGAAGCCCTCAATGCCATTTTAGCAATCCATCCAACTACTGGCCGTAAACCCGTCGGAATTGGCCGGTAAATCGAGCCAAAGTGGGCTGCTTGGACTGAAAATCTTGAAAAATCAATCCAAGCAACCGCTTTTGGACCATCAAAACTCCAACATCCAGCCACCTTGGGCACCTCCCAATGTACCATCTTGAAACCCTCAATGCCCTCTTCGCAACTCACCCAACCAATGGTTGTAACCTTGTCGTAATTGGCTGAAAAATCGAACCAAAGTGGGCTGCTTGAGCTGAAAATCCCGAAAAATCAGTCCAAGCAGTCACTTTTGGACCACCATAACTCCAACATCCGGCCACCTTGGCCACCACCCAACATATCATCTTGAAACCCTCAATTCTCTCTTCGCAACCCACCCAACCACCGGCCGTAAACCTAACGAAATTGGCTGAAACATTGCTCTAAAGTTGGCCGAAAAATCGCTGTGAGCGCGTAGCCAACTTTGGAGCAATTTTTCGGCCAATTTAGAAAGGTTACGACCAGTGGTTGGGTGAGTTGAGAAGAGGACATTGAGGGCTTCAAGATAGTACGTTGGGTGGTGGCCAAGATGGCCGGATGTTGGAGTTATGGTGGTCTAAAAGTGGCTGTTTGGACTGATTTTTGGGGATTTTCAACCCAAGCAGCCCACTTTGGCTCGATTTTTCGGCCAATTCCGTCGGGGTTACAGCTAGTGGTTGGGTGGGTTACGAAGAGGGCATTGAGGGCTTCAAGAGGTATGTTGGTCGATGGCCAACATGACCCGAGAATGGAGTTATGGTGGTCCAAAGGTGGTTGGGCTGAAAATGGGTTTGGTCCTCCAATGACCATTTGTGAAACTAGTTGAAATTTCAGTGACCATTTGTGCAACTTTTGAACTTCAGTGACTGTTTGTAAAATTAACCCAAATATTTATTGTATTAGGGTTTTGTGGACAAAATTTATGTACGTAATTTAAAAATTATCCATTCATATCCTACTATTTCATATGGAGTAATGCTATTCACTATGGATAATAGTGATAATTTGTTATTTGATTTATTAATACCATAATATTTTTATTTTTTCATCCATCAAATAATAAATTTTCATGTATATATCACTTAGGGTGACCACTAATAATTTTTACTATGAATAGTTTTATCTAAATATTCTTTAAACACTCATTATTCATCGAGTCCTTAAATACTACAGGTGTATAGTAGGGATGGACAAAATGTTCATATCAAACCAAACCAAATCAGAATCATGGCTACTTATTAAATTTTTTTTTATAAGAATAAAAATTGATTTGTATACTCAAATTGTAACTATATTTTGTTTGTGTAATTTGGATTTTTGTGATCTTGATGATTGATAATTTAAATTTGTTGAATGTTTGATTTTTTTATTTATTTTTTATTTAAGTATATATTATTAACTTATATGGTATAAGTCTAAAAATTTAAGAAATGAAACTAGAATCAAACCAAATCAAAATAGAATGATTCGGTTCGATTTGACTTCATATCTCCAAAAACATTTTGGTTCCATTATAAAATAAAAAATATAAAAAATCATTGATTCACAGTTCAATTCGATTATCTTTAAACTAGAACAAAATGAAATCATATTCACCTCTAGTGTCTATATTTATTCAAATAGTATTACAAAAATTTATAGTTTATAGAAAACGATTTTAAAAGATACTTTCAAAGTGAAAGTGAATTATATCAGATGAGCGTTATCCTTCAAAAGAAATGGCGTAATTTGCCTACCTATATTCATAGCATGACGAACATGGGAATTAAAGATTCATGATCATATCGTGTAATAAGGCTATTTTCATTTTTTAGGTCTTAGAAGTTACAACAATGGATACCATCAAAATATTCATAAAATGATTTTTATTTGATATGATATTTATATATCTGTTTAATTCTCATTTTGGAGGGCAGAATGCATTTTGAATAGTTGATTGATGGAGAATGCGTGATTAAAAACTAAGAAAAAAATTGGGTTTACGTGTAATATTATTTTATTGAAAAATATGTGGTTAAAAATAAGAGAGAGAAAAAAATGAACTTTGAAAAAAATGGGAATCAAACAGGGGCATAATAATATTCATAAAATGATATGGATATGTAAACAATATAATTAACCGTTATTTTTTTTTCTTTTTAAGTTGTTTAATTTTTCCCTTAAGTTATTTTTTTTTTTCCAGTAGTTATAAGTAAAGAAGTTTTACCTTCTTTTTTATTTTTTTTTTCTGACAAAGTCACGAAATAACATGTTATTTTTATTATGGGAAAAAGTCACAGACACTAAAAATTTTAGTAACTTAGAATGCACCTTTAAACCTTTTTTATCCTCAAAATCTCTCTTTTTTTTTTTTTTTTTTTTTTTTTTTTTTTAAATATATTTTGTAACATATTGTGTTTTATTATTTTACAGATTTTGCTACCAGTTTCAACTTAGAGAGCTGCTATACGTACAGGGATTTAAAATCTCTGTACGTACCGAACACACACATCTATAGGGGATTTTTTTTTTTTTACAATATTTTATACATGGAACCCACTCCCATGTGAGTGAGATTTTAAAAATCTATCCAAATTCTGGCAAAATTTTCCTGTACGTGGAGAATTTTTCTTCAACTTATTCTATTGCCATCACTTGTAACAAAGTGTTACACACATTTTGCAATATATTTGCATTGTTGCATTCGAAGCCGCCATCACTATCGCCAATACTTGTAATACTCAAGAGTTACACCACTATCGTTATATTCACTTGTTACATTCATTGTTATATTACCAATGACAACATAGAGGCAAGACTTTCAGTCTTTAACTATTTCCATCCGTAGCCGAAAAACCAAGAACCCCAATCCCTTCACCTATTTTTTTCATTTTTGTGGAGATCCACTTTCTCATTTTTCTTCTCCTTATTGGTAATCCAAAAGCTAGTATAACAATCAAAGCATTCACAATCAATCGAAATCAAGCAATTTCCAATTATTTCTTCAAAAAATTTCTACTCATTGTCGGCAGCAAAAACCAGATATGCAACTACAATTTCATTCATACATGGAGGGAAATAGGACGACTCTATTGATGAAGGTGATGGTGGTGCATAGTGCCGATGGTCGATAGTAGTACTAGTATTTCATCTCAACGTCCGTGTACGTCGTGCTCGTGATGCTTAGTGGTAGGTGGTGGTAGCATGGTGGTCCAATGATGAGCTGTCATTGTTGGCATATTTGTCTTTGAATAAGTGTCAGATCTTGTGTGTGGGTAGAGAATAAAAAGTCAGTATTCAGGTAATAAAAACGAAAAAGGCATTGAAAGTAAATTTGAAATTTTAAAAGAAATGAAGGCGTCGGATGTAATTTCCAATTCTAATAATTATGAAATCACAACAATGTCCTTTTGTAACTTAATATCCCATCGCTATATTTCGTAGTCCAATTGCATAAGAGGCAAATTGGGCAGCCCATTTCGAGTGTTGGGTCATTCAACTGAATCCTATATAGCCAGCCTATCATTAGGAATCCGAGTTCGGCCCAGTTGATTGATTAGTATTGATGGTTTGATAACATGATACCATTTGACCTTCTCTTATTTTTTATTTTTTTTCGAGTGAAGCTACATGTACAGAAAATAGTTCACAGAACCATTACAGAACATACACATAGCAGGATGGTGGGTGATTTTTTTTTACAATAATTTGTTCACATGGGATTCACCCAATGCGAGATCTCTGATTTTCTTGTGTATGAGATAATTTTGTACACAGAATTACCCTTTATTTTTTTTTTTTATTCTTAAGATGTATCCAAAATTAAAATAATATATAGTTTAAGGAGAATAAAAGTAATATACGATCATGTGAGCCCAAATGACTTGTTCGTAGCCCCAAAAAAAAAAATTTGAAAACAGTATTTATAATTTATCCTTTATAAAATCACCTTACAAAAACAAGATCGTGAAAGGATCGAAAGTTAGGAATGACAACCAATTTATCTTCTCTCTTTAGTCGTTTCTTCGTCTCACGAGTTTCTCAAAAATTTGGTAAAATGTTGTGTTAAATCTCAAGACATCTTCTACATGACTATATTATGAGTGCACGCTTGTACGATTATGATGGGAAGTGACAAATGAATTAAATACACAACCAAAATGGTGGAGAGTTGACTTTAAGTGCATGCTCATGTCAATTCTAAATGACCAATTACACAAGCAATTAAAAATAATCAAATACATCTCCTCTTTCCCCTTAGGTAATTGACAGCCACAGCCACATGCATCCACTCCGATGTGGCTAAGTTCATTGTTATTAAGAATAATATTCCTATGCCATCACATTCACATGCACCAATTGCTTGATTTGCACTATGCTGGATTTAAAAAAAACACATCAAGATTCCAACTAAATAAATTAATATTAATTCGATAATTCCCTTTTCGATACATCTAAATTTTTCACTACACATACACAACTGTATGTGTTATCGTCGATTGCAAACTGGATAGCGAACATCACTCCATTTGGAGCTCACTATTGAAATCTACCATAAGCTTGCTCAGTTTCTGGCTGCTTATTCTCTGTTCATGGACCCCCTCGTCCTCCAACCTGCGCTTACCCAAAAACGTCAAATTCTATTCAATACAACATATCAAATATGTCACTGGAGCCCGTAAAAATGAAAAGAAGAAAAAAAGTGTACCCTTGTGGAGACGAAGATGGTAAAAGCATAGTTGCGAGTTTGACAACATCTTTGCTGCAATTCATTACGCGGTTGAAGCATATGTATCGTCCATAGGAAGAAGAGTCCTCAAACACGCAAATGTGAGCGTCGACTAAGAATCCAAGGTCCACCGCAACAAAGACACCGTCTTTAAACATTTCAGCGGCCCCCAACAAATAGGGATCTTTGATATTAAGATTGGGATGCATTAACAACCCTGCATTAATAGAAACCATGTTCACCCCTCTGTCCATTGCCAATGCCCAAGCTGTCTTCTCTGCCACCGTTTTTGACAGTCCATGCCATAGCTGTACAAATTCAATTACATCAAAATCCAATCTCCTTACTTTGATTAAGAGAATTCCAGAAATTATATAATGGGATTTCGAATTCCAACCTTAAATTTTTTACAGAAGTTAATGTCACTCCAGTTTCTTTCATCGACATCAGAAGGGACGCTGTTGCGCTGGTCTCTCCAGAAAACCGCCGTGGCGGACGAAGTAAAAACTACCTTATCTATGGTGTCCGTCTGTGCACAAGCTTCCAGCACATTGTGTGCTGCCCTTACTTCTAATTCTCCCATAAATTCCTGTCTCAGAAGAGAGACACCACTTCAAAACAAGTCTCAACCCACCATTGAATTTCCTAACTGTTATTCGAAGTTCACATA
This sequence comes from Osmanthus fragrans, assembly GCA_019395295.1. Classification (NCBI taxonomy): domain Eukaryota; kingdom Viridiplantae; phylum Streptophyta; class Magnoliopsida; order Lamiales; family Oleaceae; genus Osmanthus; species Osmanthus fragrans. The sequence continues at coordinate 30,590,825 of CM033342.1, read as the reverse complement.
AACCCTTTTTCAATCTCTTGTGGCTTTAAAACAAAATTTCCATGTCACAGCTCCAATTGTATGGACTTAGGACAAGGATTATGCTTTTGCATCTTATAGAAAAGCTTCCTAAAAAACCTATTTTAGTCTAGTTTCCTCTAAAAGCTCTTCTAAATGACAAAGTACTTTGAGAAAATTATTTTTTAGCTTTACAAAAGCTAAGCCAAACTGGTCCTTAATCAGCTGTATGACTTAACGAATTCTATGTCTTGATCATCGTGAAGGCCTTGATGATATTTGAATCATTCAGCATAATCTTGAAAAACATATGCCGCCTTCGACAATTCCAACATAATTAACGTCTTCTAAAGTTAAGTTGATTACATAAATTTGAGATCTAGGCTTATTGGTAATAGGGAAAGGAAACTTACATCATAGGTGGGGTTGTCTGAAGGAAGCTCAAAGGAGTAAAATAAGCCACAACAGCCCTTCAATGCCTCCATTAAGCTGTGATAATCCAAAGGGTCTGAATCAAATACTCTCAATTTCTTGTTCTCACTCGATAATCTCTCAAAAGACTGCAACTCATCTGCAATATTCCATTAACAATTTGTATTAATTACTAAAAATATCGTACAGAATTCGGTCAACTTTTAAGTAAAATTTAAGCAAACTGCAAAAGGCTCTCTGAAAGTTGAATGATTAAAAAAAAAAAAAAAAAGAGTTGAAGAAAACAGCTGTATAGTACTGTAATTCTTTAAATACAAAAAACAAAACAGCTGTAGCCTGTATGTGGGCGAGAAAATGTAGGAGGGATGTAAATGAAAAGAAAAAAATCAACAAACCATGGTTGTGCACGGCGGCGTGAACTGCGTAGCCTCTTTGAAGGAGACGGTGGACGAGGGCGGAGCCCAAACGGCCTGATGCATCCATCACACAGACGGTTTGGTTCAACAGTGCTGGTGCCATTTCTCCAAGCACAAAGTGTACACGCAGTGTGTGTGTGTGTGTGTGAGAGAGAGAGAGAGGAGATTTGGTAGCTGGATATGTGGGTGTGTTTTGTGTGCTATTTAAAGAGAAAGAGAGAGAGAGAGAGAAAGAAAAGGGGCATTGAAAGAGCGTGTGGTTAGTAGATGGTTGGGAAGGTGGTAGTTAGCCAGAGGGAAAAAAAGAAGTTATGTTGGAATTGGGAAGTTACTATTCTATTTATAAATCATTTGTAAATTTCTAGCCTAATGGATTTGGGTTTTAGTTTTGAATTTTGACTTCATAATAAATTTTCTATTTTGAGAGCCTATTTTAAGATTTTCAAAATTGCATTTGATTTGTCGTTTTAAAAAATTATTTCTCAAAACAAAATAGAAAAAATGTTTAATTTGAAAAATTATTTAATGACATTTAATTACATGAAATTTGATTATTCAATAAAAATATAACAATTTATTATAATATATTATCAAATAATATATACATTTTAAAGGTTGTGAATTTTTCGAGAATTTAAAATTTTATTTCTTCAAAGTTTATTTTATTTTTTCATATTTTTATTTTTGTAAAATTTAAACTTTTATTTGTTAGAATATTATATTTTAAAATTTTTATTTAAACAATTGTTTTCCATATTTTGAATGCTCTCAGATTTTTTACTGAAAATTAATGTTTTAAAAATCGGATTGGATCGATCAGAAAAATCGGAAACCGAGCCCAAGTTTCACGGGGTGCCTTTCTTCTTAGTACAGAAAGGGACGCCGTGCGACAGTAGTCTGGTCCGTTAGACTACCTTCCGCCTTTTCTCGGGACAAAACAAGATTTGATCAAGATTTTAAGAAAGCTTTGCAACACGAAGTAAAATGCAATGAAAATAACATGTTCATTGATTGCTTGAAAGCTGGAAATTACAATTGAGAAAGCAGTAAATTACAATGGCTAGTGCAGGGGGCGAACACTAGAAAGCTTGAAAATGTTTGAAAGACTAATACCCCCTATAATAGACTTCGGAACTAAAACTCAAATGACGGAAGTAGACGTCTTTTGGCCGAAGAATCATACTAAACTTTTCTAATTTCTATCTATTTAAATAAATATTTACAATGGGCAACCGATGTTGGGCAAACTCCGGTTGCGATTGGGCCACGGGGCTTAGGCAAAGATGCTGCCCGTGACATTCTCCCCCATTTGCTTTAGTGACGTCCTCGGAGCCGTTGAGTAGATTTCTCACTGTTGCATCCGCTCCATTTGACCAAGTACTCTTGAAAATTTTTCTTGGAAACTCGAGTAGTTTGATGGCAAAGAATCTTTTCAACAACCTTCTTTTCTGATCTTTTCAATTTTAACAAAGGTCGCTTCAGACATGCAGACTTCTTGTACCATTTCTGATCAATCTCTATAGTATGAGGGAGTAAAGTTTGTTGGCCAGTAGTAATCTCGAAAGGACTCTTATTGGGAATAGCTCTTTTGAGCATTGAAACACATTCGGCCCCTGTCTGAAAGTTTCTCCCAAATTTCATGTGGAGCAGAGATAAAGTGCTGAAAACAGTATTCCAGCATAGAATTGAGTCGCCCTTTCTGTCCGTATGATTGTGTGTGGAAACTTGAACTCATGCTCAAAGATGAACCAAGAAGTTTGAACAATTCGGTCCAAAGTATGCCAGTAAATCGAGAATCCCGATCACTGACATTGTCTGTATGCAGTCCCCAGTATTTGACATTATGTTTGTAGAAGAGTTGAGCTGTCTCTTCGGCTGATATATACTTGGACGCTGTGGTGGAAGTTGAATGTTGAAGTAGTGCAGAAGTGCGCTCCACAAAAGTCCCACTTCTCAGTACTTCTCCCGTTGGTTTTCGGTCTTCTCCAAGCTCCGGCTGAGCCATACGATATGGTACCCTAGTGGAAGGTTTGGCACCCGAAGCGAGTTCAATCTCACGAACAATTGCCCTCGGCAATTTCTTTGATAACCCCTCCGACAGGATGTCCTCAACTTCCTTAAGCCTTATGATAGGCTTTGGAATAGGACCAGTTGCCTCATCGATTTCTTCAAATCAAAGAGCACACAAAAATGAGGGTTCATTCCTCCTGAAACCCTTGCTGAGCTGCATGGTCGAGATGCACTTCTCGCCTATTTTTCCAACCTGCGTGGGGATAACGAATGGTTTTCTCCCCATCATTATCAAAGAGTCGGAATACGGCAGCACCGCTATCTTTGTATCCCGAAGGAACTCCAATCCCAGAATGAGCTTGAAGTCGTCCATCTGAACTGCCGACAAATTAGTCCTCCCTTCAAAGGGACCTATTTTGATTGACACAGATTTCGCCACTCCCGCTATTGGTTGAGCAGCAGAGTTGATAGCTTTGACTTTCCCCTTACCTTTTTCCAGAGCAAGTCCGAGTCGTCCTACTTCGGCACTTGCGAGGTAATTGTGGGTAGCTCCAGTATCTATCATAGCCCTGATTGGCTTTCCATTGATCCTCACATCAATGTACATTAGGCATTTTTCTTTACAGATGTGAGCCTTTGATTCTTCAATCTTCGGCTCTCTCGAGGGACCAACTTCCCTTTTAATAACTCGGTGCACCAGTGTATTGCACCGATGTGAGAATGCACCAATTACATCCTCATCCTCCTCGGAGTCGGTCTCGCTATGACAACTAGCTTTTGGGGTACCTTGCTTCGAACTAGTTCCACCAGTTGCTATTTGAAAATAAGCGTTTACCATTCGTTTCTGAGGACACTCCGCCACCCGGTGAGGTCCGTCACATAAGTAGCACTTGATTTTAGGAGCGACATCAGATCTGCCCTCCATTGCTTTCCCTTGGTTCCCGTTGTTACTCTTGCCACCGCTAGAGTTTCCTTTGAAGTTACCCTGACGGTTGCCTTGATAGGGTCCTCCCCTATTCTGAGAGTAATGCTCTCCCCCATTTGAGTTCGAGCTCGGTCTGTAAGGTCTATTTCCACCTTCGACAGACTGACTATTTCCCGAAGATCGATCCCTTCTCGATTCCGGTCGATAGCCGCTTAAGCATTCAGCAGCTCCCATAGCCGTGCTTAGATCAGTGACCTTCTGTCTCTGAAGTTCCGTGCGTGTCCACGGTTCCAACCCTTCCATGAAGGTGAATAGCTTATCCTTCTCCGACATATCTCGAATATTCAGCATATGCCCGGAGAAGGCTTTCACATACTCCCTGATGGAGCCTGTGTGTTTCAGTCCTCGCAAGGCCCGACGTGCCTCATATTCCACATTCTCTGGGAAAAACTGAGATCTAATCGCCTCCTTGAGGAGATCCCAAGAATCTATTCTGACTCTGTTGGCCTGAATATCAGCATACTTCGTCCGCCACCAAAGTTTTGCATCTCCACTTAGATACATGGTAGCTGTCGTAACCTTTCTCGCTTCGTCTCTGATCGAAGCCACAAGAAAGTATTGTTCTATATCGAACAAGAAGTTCTCAACTTCTTTAGCATCGCGTGCCCCTCCATAGGTACACGGATCTGGAATTCGGAGCCTATGAACATGCTCCTGTGCAGTGGCTTGCCCATTGCCAACCGCACGTTGGAGAACTAGTAGTTGAGTTCTCAACGCTTCCATATCATTCTGCAGATCGAGAATGATTGCAACAGCTTCAGTCATCGCTGCGCGAGCCTCTTGGCTCTCATCCAACTGGATGTGTAATTTCCGAATTTCCATCTCTGCCGTCTCGAGCTTATCCTCTAAGCCCTCTACAGCATAAGCCAACCTAGTAGTTGTCTCATCAAGCGCATCCACGCGCTGCTTCGTTGTCCTCTTTTGAACATCTATCACCTCTGTGGCGTTCAAGGAATCCGTATCCATAGCTTTCTTATCGAGGGTCGTGAGCCGCAGCTCTGATACCAACTTTCACGAGGTGCCTTTCTTCTTAGTACAGAAAGGGACACCGTGCGGCAGTAGTCTGGTCCGTTAGACTACTTTCCGCCTTTTCTCGGGACAAAACAAGATTTGATCAAGATTTTAAGAAAGCTTTGCAACACGAAGTAAAATGCAATGAAAATAACATGTTCATTGATTGCTTGAAAGCTGGAAATTACAATTGAGAAAGCAGTAAATTACAATGGCTAGTGTAGGGGGCGAACACTAGAAAGCTTGAAAATGTTTGAAAGACTAATACCCCCTATAATAGACTTCGAAACTAAAACCCAAATGACGGAAGTAGACGTCTTTTGGCCGAAGAATCATACTAAACTTTTCTAATTTCTATCTATTTAAATAAATATTTACAATGGGCAACCGATGTTGGGCAAACTCCGGTTGCGATTGGGCCACGGGACTTAGGCAAAGATGCTGCCCGTGACCCCAAGACTAGTACGATTTGACTTATAAAATCTCTAATTAAAAATCCTCCCAAAAACCCGTTGAACATGACGATTTTTAGAAAACTCGTGACACATTTCCAGTTCAACCGGGTTAAAATTGAAAAGCTAAAACCTTTGAACCGCTTTGTTTCTCCTTCAAATTCTTTGTGTCGTATCAAAGATTCAAAACACATTATTTCTTTTAGATTTCTATACTTGATTCTTGATTCCACAAATTTGTCTACCCAATTAATAGCAGAAAGCACATCTTCCACAAAGAAATAAAATATACAAACACGAGGTGTTGTTTTTTAATGCAAAAGAGGTAAGTTATCACTTTTCATTCATATTCAATGCTTTTGGGACCATGTACCTGTAAAAATGGACCACCGTTAGAGTAAGTCCCTGTTTGTGCTTCATTTTTCCAAAAAAGAGAAAAAAAAAAAACAAAAAAACATTTTCTCGAAACTCAACTACCTCTCATAAAATAATGTTACACGTAAACTCAAATTGATTTTAATGACACTAACTCCATGAATCAGAATGAGAATTTGGTTGGGTGTTGCAAGAGAAACATATACCATTTGGATCTTACTTCTTGATTATTTTCGTGATTTGATTTTTAAAAACTTGATCTTCATTCTTTTCTTTCTTTATAATTTATATTTTTTAATCTTAAAAATCACCAATTCGATCCTTTTTCTTTTTTCGGGTTGATGACCGGATCGATTTTAAAAACATTGCTAAACACTTAAAATGTCAAGAAATGCGTTTTGATATAATATTAGAGATTGAAGAAATCTTTTTTGAAATGAATGGCCTGATTCTTGTATTTTTTAATGGTTTTCGATTTTTTGACCTAAAATTGATTGATTTTCCATTAAGTTGTAGATTTTCCTAGTTGAGGAAAGATTTTTTTGATTTAACTTCTATTTAAACTAGAATGATTTACTTTGTTGTGGAGGGAATGTCGTGCGTACACTATATTCTATAACCAAAACTTCTATCTATGGAATAATTTAGACGATTGAGTTGAAATAACAAAATTCTTTATTCATGTTTTTGTTCCTCTCCCCGCATTGCACCACCCGAATAGTAAAAGGGAGGATCGTGGTCTCTACTCGATTTTTTCGAACAAATTTTTTTAAAAATATTTAAATAATTTAATAGGATGGTCAATGGGGATTTTTTTAATCCCCCATCCCAAAAATCTGTGACCGAACGAGATTGATACTGGCAAACCCCACCATGTCCCACATCGTGGCCATCCCTATGGTTAAGTCCTGGCATGTGGTAATCATTCTATGAATTTGGCTCACAAAAACTCATGTTGCAAGTGATTGGAGGCCCAGTTAAACTTATTTAAACATCCCATTCAGGTGCTCGATCTAATACAACATTATTTTTACTCGTGGTCAAGCGTCAGATCATATAATAGTATTGTATCAGACGTTTTAAGATTTTAGGGTTGAACTGTATCACGTAATCTTCACAACATTAATTAACTACAACCACCTTTTTATGTTATGGGATTAGAGAAGAAGGAAGGGGACCATCACACAAGACCAAAATAAGGTTGGTTTAAGCATGTGAAAGAGTTTGGTAGGGCGAAACGTGAGTTTCTTATCTACCATATATAAATTGTAATGTCATTATTAGTTATTACGTGTAGGAATATACTTGTATTTTATTAATTATTTACACTATAAATGAAGTAGATAACTGGTTAGATCTCAAACGTGGGCTTATTTTACATTCCATCTGACGGTGGGTGAGACTCGTCAAGAATTAGAAATTTCGTGACCAAATTATGCTCAATTATTTATTCGATTCCTCCTAATGGTCCTGTTGAACGTGGGCCCATGTGGAATTATATTATTAGTGTAATAAAACTAGCTGACTTTTTTGTCACATGATGACGCGTTATGCATTGATGTAGGTAGACAAGTAAGTGAAATTACAATTCTGTCCTTCATATGAATTTGTTGTGAAATTCTAGAAGAATTTGATGGGCTGCATGAAAATGATGGGGACATCATAATTTGCCTAGGCCTAGAACATACCACGATCGTCGTCTTTGAGGCTGTCTGTTGTGGGGCTCTGCATTACTGTCCATTGGCTTGTTTCAGTCCACTTGTATATTGGCAACTAAGACGGTAAACAAAAATCGTCAAATCGAAATCGTCAATTTGATGTCACGTGAATTTGTCAACGAAATAGTTTTGAACCAAAAATGATTTGGTTTAGGTTTGAGAATTTTAATTACGGTTTAAAACCAAATCGAACCTACGAAAAAATGTATAAAAATAAAAATAAAAAAATGAATTTTTTTGAAAATTCATCTAAAATTCCAAATTATTATTATTACTCAATAATCCTAATTTATTATTAGAACACCCCCCTAATCATTCTCTTCCTGTCATTCCGTTCTAGTTTCCATAGTTCCAGACTTCTACCAGCGTTTCTTCCTCATACGCGACGCGACCTCATCTTCTCCCACTCAGTCTCGACGCCTCCTCTTCCCGTGACTACTTTCAATATCTGAACTCGGTAATCTCAAGCTCTGAACTATTTCGAACCGCCGGTCAGCTATTCTTCAGCAGCATGTGTAATTGTTATGTTTAGAATATTTAGATATTATAAACAATTGTTTTATTGTTGTTGGTTATTTTCTCTGTCTAATCAATAACCTTTTTTTCATGTATGATGATCACGAGGTCAAGTTGGACATCATTATATTTTTTGGGCTTTATATTTAGTTTAGTAGACTTGTATTGTAATGTTAGCCTATAAAACGCGAACAAAAAAATATGTTTTAATTTATTGTGATTTCACTTTGATTTAGTTGATATTTAAATTTATAATAGATATATTTAGTTTGTTTTACATTTATTGCTAGTAATATATAAATATATATTGAATTCAATGAATTAATGACATAAAAGTAGATGAACAAAAAATATACGAAGAAACCGACGGTTTAAAATCGGACCAAACCATCAAGTTTAGATTTGAGTTTTTTTTCAAACCGTTCAAAATAATTTAGTTTAGGTTTGAGTTTTTCTCAAACCGGTTTAAACGATTTAGTTTGAAAATTCGTCAAAAATCGAAAAAATCGGACCGCTTACACCCCTATTGGCAACAACTTTTTCCTGGAAACATGTTCTTGGACAATTATTCGTGGGATGAATCATGTTATTTGTACCAATTACATTGACAAACTTAATTTACGAATTATGTGTTGACAACATCTAGATCAATTATTTTCAAAACAGTTTTTGAAATCAATGAAAATTAACGATCTAGATTTTGTCAACATTTAGTTTGTAAACTAATTTTGTACAAGTAGATTAATTTTTATGGGATTCGGATCGAAGAAATGTATGAAGTTAGGATGACTAATGGACTAAAATGGAAAAAAATGAATAAAACGACAGTTAAGATTTATATATATTTGGAATCTAATGAAAAAAAGTCAAAAACATCAATCATATGATATAGAAAATGTAAAGCTTTATTTTACTAAGGATTTGAATTAAAAAAATAAGTTAAATTTACTTCTAAGAATTTTTTTTACTTTTTGCCGAGAGACTTGAAAAAAAGTTAAACTTATTTTATTTCCAATATAAAAAAGGAGCACGTTGGCAAAAAAAAAATAATAATAAAAAATAAATATTTCCCTTTTAGAAGAAGCAAAGGAAAAAAATATATACTCTTACGTTCAGATTGAACCATTTTGTTAGTTTTGACAATTTATGCATAAATTGTGCATAATTATACCATATTTATACACTTTTTTTTTAACATCAACTAATATGAATTAAATAAAATTTAAATTGATGTATATAGTTCAAAAGTAACGATCCCTCAATTTATCCCGTCTAACCAATCTTCTCAAAAAGTGTATTTTTTTGAACTTCATGACTTTCGAGTAGACATTCTTTAAATTCTCAGTCATTCTCCAAGCCATGCATATGAGAACTTATGAAAGCAAGCGTCAATGAAAGACTAGGGATATTTTAAAAGATCAAATTAAAACTAAATTTGCAAGCAATAATTCGATTTCACGATCTTATTTATTATTTCCTTTTGTTAAAAATAGAAAATCAACTGGAAAAGATATTAATAAGTTTGAGAAATTATGTGAGATGAAGGTAATTTCATAAAATATTTTATGGTTTATTTTGATATAATAAACAAATTAAATTTTGAAATTGTCTTCTTACCACGAAAGTTTAATTATTAGTGTGATTAATATATAAATTATTATATATCTTCAACACTTATACATATTGATTCATTTATATACCTAATAATTTAAAATTTAGAAAAATAAGTAATTAATTAATATCAAATTAGTGGAAATTACACCATTCCCTACCTTAAAAATGATGAGTTCCAAAATAAGGTGGGAAGTTTAGGGGGCGTTCTCTTCGTGTTTCAGTTTTGTGTTTTGTGTTTTGAAAAACGTTTTGTGTTTTGTGTTTTCAGTGTTTGTTTTGAAATTACTGAAAACGCGTTCTCTTTGTCAATATGAAAAACAGTTTCTCAAAATCCAAAACAAAAAACGCGTTCTCTTCGTGTTTTTTGAGAATATTATTTTATAATATTTTATTCAAAAAATCTGATTATTCATTTAACTTTAATTGTTTAATGTTATTATATTATTAAATATATTATAAATCTGAAATTTCTTTGAAATTTCAAATATCTTTAAATAATGAAATATTTTTTCATATATTCAAATAACATATAAATTTGTGAAATATTAGTTTTATAATATTTTAATCTAGAAATCTGATTATTCATTTAATTTTAATAGTTTATTGTTAATATAGTATTAAATAACATCTACATTTTGAAGTTTGTTAATGTTGATACTTTTTTAAAAAAAATATAAAAATAAACCTAAATTAAATTTAGCAACACATTTGAATAGATACGATTACAAGTTTACATGTCATGACCAAACTAATAAACACTAAACAAAATATGAAATGAATCCTATTACTCATGTACGACGTCTCGAGTAGTCATTCCACATTTGTGTGGCAATTTCATCTCTGACTTGTCCCATTTGAGTTGTCTGACTAGCATCAAAATGTATGGCTTCTTGATCTTGACTTGACTCCGGTATATCATGAAACACCATATTCTCCTCTGAAAACTCAGCAAACAACCTGTCTAAAGCGTGTTCCTGACGAATAAAATTATTTATAGCACAACATGCAGTTGGGATTTGTCTTTACCTACTCAGTGGATAATTGGTAATTAACTTCAAAATAGGAAATCTCGCCTTTAAAACTCCAATGCAACGTTCTATAATGTTTCGACACGAGGGAATGTTTATAGTTGAATAATTCTTCTTTTCCACGTACTCTTCCCTGGCCAACATAGTCACGCAGATGATATCTTCGACCTCGATAAGGGGCAAGAAATCCGGGGCATGTTTGGATAGCCAGAATCGACCAGGTAAAATTTTTCTACAACATAAAAAAATAAACATACATGATATGACACTATATACATATATTCGCAGTAAAAATACGATTAAGTGTAATAAAATACCTCCACGTGGCATTGGAAAGTTGTTCGCTCTTCTTGTAACTGCATCAACGAATACTCGGGAATCATTTGCCGTACCTTCCCAGCCAGAATACACAAATGTGAATCTCATATCAAAATCACATGTCAGCATCACATTTTGTGTAACAGTTGTTTTCCTTCCACGAAAAGATGTTTGCTTCGATGCAGGTGCCCAAGCTGCAACATGTGTTCCATCTATTGCACCTATACAATCCTTAAAGAAAGGATATTTGTGTGCAATCCGCTCATGGATAGTGTCTTGATTTGGCGGACATATTATCTCAGTGCCAAATGAACAAACAGCTCTAACAACTCGCTTAAACCATTTGTGTATCGTGTTGTTTGAATGCTGAAACCTATCACCAATAATACTATACCGTGTAGTGTGCCCTACAATCATCAAAAACATAGCAACACCCTCCTCCACGGTGACTTTTTTTCCATCTTGCAACAATCCTTTATGTTTCAATGTATCACAAAAATTCATGAACACATGTTGCTGCATACAAAAATTCTGATAGCACACGTCAGGATGTCCATTCAAAATTTCGAGCACATACATATGTCCCGTAAGCTGTGATGTTCTACAAGGTATCCTGCCGATGGAACGTCCTTTATGAGCAACAAAGCAATTAAGTAACACTACATCACCAATACGTGAGTCAGAATCATCTGAAAATAACAAATCGTCATCACTCAAATCTTCATCATCGGAATCATCATACACATCCACATTTGAACAACTGGCCATATTCTGAACAACCAAAAAAAATTCTAATCATTTTGTGTTAAAAACAAAACAAGCAATCATACATTCATTTGTGGTTAAAACATAACAAGCAACCAGGCATTCATATATAAACTTAACATTGAACATCAGTTCTACATCCAACAGACAGTCACTTCATAATTATAACATTCACTTCAGTTCTACATCACTAAGTTCAAAGTTCAAAAAACATTATATCATCACCAATGCAGGATTAAACTACTTCAAGCTAATGAAACATAAAAAAATACATCAGACAGTCACCTCATAATTATAACAGACCACACAGAAATAACACACTGCTACTTAATTCAAAGTAACATCAAAATAGGGCTTCTCCTTGATTCAGGCATCTCCACAAACGACACTCTGAAATCGACATTTTTAAATGCCGATATTGCTTTCATATAAACCTCATCAGACAACCCATCTATTCGGTTCAGAATGGCCATGCAAGACACAGTTGAATAACGATCCGGACTGTTGACTTCATGTTCAGATTGAGCACTTGATTTTCCTTGCATCTTTGCAAGCTTTTCTTTTAAGTACATTTTTCGGAGTTCAGTTTCTTCGTTTTTACTGCTAACGTTCTCTGACCACTGTGCCATGCAGGCCTCAAGTTTGTCAGTTTTACTGATTTTAGGTTCCTTTCTTCGGCTTCCACCAGATGTACCTACTTCTTCACGACGACGAGTATTTGAAATCTCATGGACTTCATCATCACGTTCCACACTTACATGCACCCCCCTGTTCAGAAAATCATCTTCCATCTGCCTTTCTTCCTCTGATGTGTTTGGAAGCTGAGTGGAGGCAGCTCCTAATCCTCCAGTAGCTGTCGTCCCGCTAAAAATCTCCCCAAGAATGTGATAGTGTTTACATCCGTTCTCCCTGAATAGTTTGTACTCAGATTTGTTGATCTGTCATAGAGAAAAGAAGCCGCATTAATATAGTGTGCAATGAAATCAAAATAAAAATCTGACAATATATATTATTCATAACATAAAGGTACCGTATAATAGTGTTGCCAAACTTCCTCTGCAGCATTTACTTTGTTAGTATTTGAATCCCATGTAACACCAGTATGTCCCAAAAGTTCAGAGAACATACGATGAATCTTACGTAAGCCATTCCACTTTCCCTTCAATCTATCTATACCGTAATCCATTTTAGTTGAAGCCATCATAGTTTCATTGATCCTGCCCCATTCGTCTCTCGTAAATGTAGAACATTGCAATGCGTTTGATTTAACTCTCTTGTAAAGAATTTCGATAAAAGTGCGTTCATTATCATCCGACCATGACATTGGTTCCTTGTTCCTAACTCTGTGACCACCCATGTTGAATACTCTGTGGCAGTTCACAGTGATAATGACAATGCGAAGACATAAATAATGAATAAACACAATCTAGATAGAGAAAAAAATCTGAATTATATTAATAATCTGAAAAGAGTTAGAAGAAACAATTTAGTTCGGTTATTACTACATAAAGTCATATTAGAGTAAACTAATAAATAAATGTTTTTCTAAAATGACCATATGTCCTCTATACATTTATCCTAAGTATATTCTTTGTCAATGTGTGAATTGTCTCAACATTAGAGGCAAAAAAAACAATAGACAGAAAGCATAAACATCAAAACAGTTGGTGTTTAGGTTATTTCTGGTAAAAAGCTTGAACTTTAAGATTGGATTCCAAGGCTATAATACCAAACAAAATAAAAAAATTGTTCTTTTGAGATTTATTGTAAGAATTTCTCTCCATTATCCTATCTCCTATCTATCTATTTGATTAGCTTTGAAAAGGTATCATTCACAGGTGATTGACCAGCAACTTTCATAGACATATTCATTCCTCCAATGTGCAATGACATAACATGTCAGGGAATGAAGCTTAAGTAGAAATATACAAAATTAAATTAGATGTTTGAACACCCATGTACAATCCTCCATGATCCAAGTCTAGTATCTATGCACAAGCAAAAACATTTTCCTAATGTGCATATGGACATTTAATGACACACAATCTTATTGCACCAACAAATCTCAGTAAGTATATGTTCACCAACACATCTCCAATGACACACAATTTTATTGTACCACACAACCAAAGAAATTGGACACACAAGTTCAACAATAGAACATACACATTAATCTTCAAAGGAACCCAAATATTCAATTCAGAGATCCCAATTACAAAGCCATTTCTATTTCATAATGTTAATCCAGAACACGAAACTGGAGTCCATGTAGACTTGACTCAGTAAATATTAACAGAAATCAGCCTCCATATTTTACTAAATGGATAGATGGCGAGACTCTGCCAAATCCTTCAAGTTTCGGCATCATCCCGAAATTCATTTTTATATGCTCGTTAATCCAAATTATATCAATTAGAGACTAACGAACAAACAACCCCTTGCTCTGCCTCATATTTCAATTGAACATATACTTGGTAATCAACTAAAATTCATCAAACAATACTCCACATCTAAATCGAAATATGAGGCAAATGCAAACTAAAAATTGAATCAAGAGAGAGGGAGTAAGAAATACCAAGTTCTGCCGAGGTGTTTTGAGCTCCACAAACAAAACAAGAGGCTGCTGTGTGTACAGTATAGGAAGCGGCTCAAGTTCGGGCACCCCTTTGTTTGTTCTAATTAAAAATTCGTATCTATGGCCTCCTTCACTAGTTCCTGTGTAATTTGGAGTTTAGCCTCGAGAATGAACACCCCGGTTGAAGAATTCACCAACGGCAGTCGAAATACCCCACAACAAATCACAGGATTCTAAAGCAAAATTGCAGGATACCCACGGTGATACTAGATGCGCCTGGTTGAGAGTAGTTGATAAGTGTGTTTTTACACACTTATTTTACACTTTTTCTAATTTATTATTGATAAAATTGAGTTGATTTCTATGCATAATTGTGTATTTTGTACTTTTGTAGGCTAAAACCCTGAATGGAAGTGAAAACGACCGAATAGAGAAGAAAAGGGACTAAAAATGAACAAAGTTGTGAAGCTGGGGACTTAAGTGCAAAAGTCTAAAAGATGAAGGACTTGAAGTGCAATTAAGGAAGGGCTAAAATGTAATGAAAGTCAAAGTATGAGGACTTAATTGCACTAAATCAAAGTTGAAGGACTGCATTGCACTAGACCAGAATGCTGAAGGACCTGAGCTGCAAAATAGAGTTAAAACGTGCGACCGCATGGATTTAACCATGCGGCCGCACATGCTAACCCGAGACCTTTGCATGGATTGTATTTTTCTTCTATGCGACCGCATGGGATTTAACCATGCGGCCGCATAGAGTTAAATTTCATATGGCGGTTTAAATTTCTTCTCGCGAATTTTTTTTGGTCAATGTTTGTATTATTTTTGGCTTATTTTAATGTTGGATATTTTGGCTATCTCACAAAATATCCTATAATATCTAAGATATATTAGTATTCTATTATTTCCATCCCTATTATATACTACTTTGGTCCTCATTTGCACATACACTTGCACACACCTCTCTCTCTATTTTCTCTCCCTCTCTAACTCGAAAATCTCTCTCTCTCTTTCATTTTGTCTTTGTTTTAATTTGTTTTGTGTTTTGTAGGTTAATTAGTTGAAGGAAGTGGTGGAAAACAAGAGGTTATACAAAGAAAACTTTGGGAAATTGTTGAAGAAGTGCAAGAATCCATTTACAAGGGTTTTATCTTTAGTTTTTGTGTTCTTCAATCATATTTCCATTGTTTGTAATGTTTTGTAATATATAATCTCTTGTTTATTTTGTAGAATGATGAACTAACTAGTTATTGTTGGAATTTATGTATTAGTTTAACCCTACTTTCATTAATATCATGTTTTGAGTTGATAAATACATTTGTTATCAAAATATTGGTGTTTTGATTATTATGTTTAAACTTGCAATATTTATTTGATATCCATAGATATTGTGGTTAGGTGGATGTGTAGTTGTTGAAAAATAATTGCACATATTAGACCGAAATAATCAATTCCCTGGGTTTGTATGGTTCCGACTATACGCGTTTAGGTATATAGAAATATATACCTACCCTAGGTGACCCGTTGAGTATTTTCGCAAAAATTTAATGCAATTGATTAATTTTTGTATCGACATAGAAATATGTGGTATAATTTAATTGATTAGGGTTAATATCGCTCGAAAGAGGATATTAATTTAAAATTGGGAAAATCGGGTCTGACTGATTATTTTTGATAATTTGTATAAGCGCGTTTTTGACTTGATATTAATGAAATAACGGTTAAATGAAATCATAAATTCCAACATCCTTTTCAAATCAAATCTTCCTTCTTTTCAAAATTTTAAGTAATCTTTTTAATTAAAAATTGTGTTTTTACAGTTTATCGTCCTTTTAATTTCAAATTTTAATGTGTGTGTTTGTTTCGGGAATTTGAAACAATATACTCGTAATTGAAAATAACACTCTTCGAGGGATCGACATCCGAACTTAAAAGGTCCACTTTTACTACTTGTTCCCGACCCGTGCACTTGCAGCATCGTTTCGAAATTAGCGAACAAGTTTTTGGCGCCGTTGCCGGGGAGTGTTTTTATCAAATTACTTGTTAATTTGTCAATCAATTTTTCGAACTTTACTTTCTGTTTTTAAATTTCCCTTTTAAAATCCAAAAGTTACTTAGTCTTCGTTTTTTGTCGAAGTCTTAACTTGTTTTTTGTTTATGCATCGTTCGCGAAGTCTCAACCTTCTTGAATTTGATCCTGAAATTGAAGGGACTTTCCGAAGGAGGCTTAGAGAACAAAACGAGTTGAGGAGACAACAACAAGACATGGAGCATCAAGAAGGTCTTCTGGAACCTTTTCCTAGACCTGACCAAGCTCCTCGGGATGGTGCGCCGCCTGGCTTCGATAATCAAGCGGGCAGGGTTCAAAAATCGGTGGTTAATGAAGAAGATATGCTCTTCCGGGATTTTCTGAATCGCCCTGTCGTTGAGAACCAGGCTGGTATCATCTACCCCTCATATGGACATCCTAATTTTCAAACTACGTCCGGATGTCATAAATCTATTCTCCAATTCTTTATCATTCTATGGTAGAATAGATGAGAATCCTCACGCTCACATTGCAAGATTCATGGAAATTGTGAGCAATTTCACATATGAAGGTGTGAACGTTGAGGCGATATAAGAATGAGGTTATTCGTGCATACTCTGAAAGATAAGGCAAGAGAGTGGATTGACACTCTACCTTCGAGGAGTATCACGAGTTGGGTGGAGTTGGTACAAAAATTTACAACTAAATTCTTTCCACCTGCTCGTGTTGCCAAGTTAAAGCACGACATAACCACCTTTCAACAACTTGACTCTGAGACCTTTCACGAGGCATGGGAGAGGTTCAAGGATATGCTGAGGAAGTGCCCAAACAATGGGATTACTTTAGCACAGCAAGTCCAGTACTTCTACGCTGGGTTGACTCCTCCTCACCGTTCAAATGTTGACTCATCGTCAAACGGATCTGTCCAAAATAAGAGTATCCGAGAGGCGTATGAGTTATTTGAGGTGATGAGTGAACAGAGTGCTATGTGGCCAGACAGACGTGCTAAAGTGGGAGTAAGTGGAGCCCGAGAGAGTGAAGCATACTCTCTTATGTTATCAAAGATAGACTCTCTGGCACGAAAGGTAGAAGGACTTTCTACTTCATCATCTGGTTCACAGACAGCTCATATGGTTCAATCCCCACCAGTCTGTGAAATGTGTGGAGCTAATCATTTGAGCTCAAGTTGTCCTTTGATTGCCAGCGGTTCGGGATCGTCCGAGCAACTGGCATATGCACAAAATTTTCAACGCCCCGAGTATAATCCATATTCACAAACCTATAACCCTGGTTGGCGTAATCACCCTAATTTCTCTTATGGGAACAACCAGAATGTGTTGAATCCTAAACCACAAGAGAAGAAAGAGGGTTGGGAAGAGGCCATTGCTAAATTAGCAAATCATCAGCTGCAATATCAAGAGCGCAATGATGCCTCACTGAAAAAATCTGGAAAGGCAGGTGGGCCAACTTGCAAAAATTCTCTCTGAGAGGCCTCAAGGGGCTTTACCCAGTAATACTGAAACCAATCCCAGAGAGAATGCAAAGGCCATTACTACCAGGAGTGGGATTCAATTGACCGAACCCACGGTAGTACAGCCAAAGGCTCGAGCTGACAAAGAACCGGTCGTTGAGAATGAGGTTTTGCAAGCACCTCAAGAGGTTGTTGAAGAGGGTAAGGCGAAGGCTCCAATTCCAGTCAAAGCCTATGTACCTCCTATTCCCTTCCCTCAGAGGCTCCAGAAACATAAGCTGGACGTGCAATTTGGTAAGTTCCTGGAGGTGTTTAAAAAGTTACACATCAACATTCCGTTTGCAGATGCTTTGGCTCAAATGCCGAGTTATGCAAAGTTCATGAAAGATATTCTTTCCAACAAAAGGAAACTTGAAGATCATGAAACGGTGATGTTGACGGAAGAGTGTAGCGCCATTCTCCAGAACAAACTGCCTCCAAAGAGCAAAGATCCAGGAAGCTTTACTATTCCATGCGCTATTGGTAATTTTAAGCTTTGGTAAAGCTTTATGTGATCTAGGAGCGAGCATTAATTTAATGCCATTATCAATTTTTCAGAAGTTGGGAATAGGGGAACCAAAGGCCACTACGGTATCGCTGCAATTGGCCGATCGGTCAATTAAATATCCTCGAGGTGTTGTTGAGGACGTACTGGTAAAAGTAGATAAGTTCATCTTCCCTGCTGATTTCATTATTCTTGATATGGAAGAAGATAATGATATCCCTATCCTTCTGGGACGACCATTTCTTGCTACCGGTCGAGCCTTGATTGATGTGCAGGAGGGTAAACTCATTTTAAAGAGTACAAGACGAGCAAGTCACTTTCAACATCTTGAAATCCATAAAGTATCCGTCGGAACCCGATGATTGTTTTCGGGTGGATATGATTGATCACATGGTTTCCGACTCTCTTTATGGTTATTCTGAGGATAATCTTGAAAGATGCCTAGTACGTTCTTCTCAGATAGGAGATGGTGACCCCGATCTTGAGGGTATGGCAAATTGTTTGGAAGCTAAACCTTTCCGCGCCTTCAAGAGGGCACCATATTTTGAGGAGTTAGAAAAAAACCTCTTCTGCACCACCTCCATCTCATCAAAAAGCCCCTACCCTTGAATTGAAAACACTTCCACCTCATTTGAGGTACGCATATTTAGGTGAATCATCTACACTTCCAGTTATTATCTCCGATTCTTTAACCAAGCTAGAAGTAGAGAAGCTACTTCGAGTTTTGAGAGAGCATAAGCAAGCAATTGGATGGACGATAGCTGACATTCGAGGGATTAGTCCGTCATTTTGTAATGCACAAAATACTGATGGAGAATGACTTTAAGCCATCAGTTGAGCATCAAAGGCGGCTAAACCCAAACATGAAGGAAGTGGTGAGAGCGGAAGTTGTTAAAATTACTTGATGCAGGCATCATTTACCCAATTTCAGACAGTCCATGGGTAAGTCCTGTACAGGTTGTACCTAAGAAGGGTGGGATAACGGTAGTGGAAAATGAGAACAATGAACTCATACCCACTAGACCGGTAACTGGTTGGCGAGTCTGTATTGACTACCGCAAGCTTAATACTGCGACTAGAAAGGATCACTTCCCTCTTCCTTTCATCGATCAAATGCTTGAGCGGTTGGCAGGGTATTCACATTATTGTTTTCTTGATGGATATTCGGGCTACAATCAAATTGCAATAGCCCCAGAAGATCAAGAGAAAACAACATTTACATGTCCGTACGGTACTTTTGCGTACAGAAGAATGCCCTTTGGCCTGTGCAATGCACCTGCAACCTTTCAGCGGTGTATGATGGCGATTTTCTCCGACATGGTGGAGAAATGCATTGAAATTTTTATGGATGATTTCTCAGTTTTTGGTACCTCTTTTGATAGATGCCTTAACAATTTAGAGATGGTACTTCAACGTTGTGAAGAGACCAATTTGGTTCTAAATTGGGAAAAGTGCCATTTCATGGTCCAAGAAGGCATCGTTCTTGGCCATCGAATTTCTCTGAAAGGCATAGAGGTAGACAAGGCAAAAATTCAAGTAATTGAAAAATTGCCCCCACCAAAGACTGTGAAAGGGATTAGAAGCTTTCTGGGACATGCAGGTTTTTACAGGAGGTTTATAAAAGATTTTTCAAAAATCACAAAACCTCTCTGCTCCTTGCTTGAGAAGAATAATACTTTCAATTTCTCTCAAGAATGCCTAAATGCTTTCAATGTGCTTAAAGGAAAACTTATCACAGCTCCTATCATCGCAGCTCCAGATTGGAGTCTTCCATTTGAGCTTATGTGCGATGCTAGTGATTATGCTGTTGGAGCAGTTTTAGGGCAGAGGAGAGACAAGGTCCTGCATGTTATCTACTACGCCAGTCGAACTTTGACCGATGCGCAACTAAATTATGCTACTATTGAAAAGGAGATGCTAGCAGTAGTATTTGCATTTGATAAATTTCGGTCATACCTCATTGGTTCCAAAGTAATTGTCTACACTGATCACTCGGCCATCAAATATTTGTTGGCAAAGAAAGATGCCAAGCCGAGGTTGATCAGATGGGTACTCCTCTTGCAGGAGTTTGACCTCGAGATCAGAGATAAGAAGGGAACTGAAAATGTCGTTGCTGATCATTTATCTCGTCTTGAGCAACCCCAAGACATTGTGGAAAGGGAAATCAATGAGGTATTCCCTGACGAGCAGCTATTTAAGATCATCCATTCATTCCAAATCAATCATGCACCGTGGTATGCTGACCATGTGAACTACATTGTAAGTGGCATCACACCCCCTGATATGTCTTATCAACAAAGGAAGAGGTTCTTCGCTGATGTGAAGCATTACTTCTGGGAAGATCCTTTGTTATTCAAACGGGGTCCGGATCAAGTTATCAGAAGATGTGTTCCGGAGGAAGAGATGGAGAAAATTCTTGAACGATGTCATTCTTCTCTGTATGGTGGTCACTTCGGTACTATGAAAACTGCATCGAAGGTCCTTCAATCTGGTTTTTACTGGCCAACCTTATTTAAGGATGCACACACACTTGTATCTAAGTGTGATAGGTGCCAACGGACGGGTAATATTTCCAATCGGAATGAAATGCCGTTGAATTCCTTATTAGAGGTGGAAATATTTGATGTTTGGGGTATTGATTTCATGGGGCCATTTCCATCCTCATTTTCAAATCAATACATACTGGTGGCGGTTGACTATGTGTCAAAGTGGGTAGAAGCGGTAGCTTTACCTACTAATGATGCTCGGGTGGTGGTAAACTTTTTAAAGAAAAACATTTTCTCACGTTATGGCACCCCCCGAGCCATCATTAGTGATGGTGGAAAACATTTCTGCAATCGCCTCTTCGACTCACTTTTGTCTAAATATGGAGTCACTCACCGTGTAGCCACACCATATCATCCCCAAACAAGTGGCCAAGTTGAAATATCTAACCGTGAGTTAAAGAGAATTCTCGAGTTGACGGTCAATGCATCAAGGAAAGATTGGTCCAAGAAGTTGGACGATGCATTATGGGCTTATAGGACTGCTTTTAAAAACGCCGATTGGAATGTCTCCATTTCGGCTTCTATTTGGAAAAGCATGTCATCTACCGGTCGAACTCGAGCATAGGGCCTATTGGGCTATCAAAGCTCTGAATTTTGATGAAAAGTTGGCCGGTGAGAAGAGATTGCTCCAACTGAATGAACTTGATGAACTCCGCCTTGATGCTTATGAAAGTGCTCGTCTCTACAAAGAAAAGACAAAGAGATGGCATGATCAGAACATCGTCAAGCGTGAGTTCTCTGTTGGGCAACAAGTTCTTCTTTTCAATTCTCGACTTCGGTTATTCCCTGGTAAACTCCGCTCCAGATGGTCTGGTCCATATACAATTACAAAAGTTTATCCACATGGAGCGGTTGAACTTTATTGCAAAACAGGGAGTTTCAAAGTAAATGGCCAGAGATTGAAGCCATATTTGGGAGGTGACTTTGTGAAAGAAAGTTCATCTTTTCTTCTTGCAAATCCGGTGTAATGATGCCCTATAGTCGAGCTAAGGACTATAACCAAGCGCTTGTTGGGAGGCAACCCAACTGTTTTAACTTTTGTTTTCTTTACCTGCTTTCAGCTATTTGTTTTATTTATGTTTACTTCTTTTTGTATTAGATTGTTATACTAATATAATTATTTTTTGTAGGACATTTTTGTAATCCCCGCCATTAGTTGATGTCTCAGGTTTTGAAAGAAATGAAGTTGCACACTGGTCTATTGCTAAACTACTCAACTGAATCTCAAGTCCAGTACACGCACTCGTTCCACTCCACAAGGGCTACTCAGGGAAGTTTCTTTATTCTTCTTTACTTTTGTTATAATTTACACATTGAGGACAATGTGTGAATTAAGTTTGGGGGTATTAGCCTTGCCGGCTATTGTTATCTGCTTGATGTTTAGCCTTGCCGGCTATTTTTTTTGCGTTTGTACATATTTCATTTGTTATATTAACATATTAGTTAAGCCTTGCCGGCTTTGAAATGCGTGATGTTAAAATTGTTATTGATTCATAAGCTATGCATGCATTCCAGATATGCTATTTATGCCTAAAATTTTTCGAAAATTGCTTATTCTATGTGAGATCTTGAGTTATATTGAGCACATAGTCACGATTGATTATCATTTAGATGCGGAAATAGGTGTTAGCTGTGAAAATTTTTTTGAATTGGTAGAACTTAGGTTGTGAGCAGTTTTGAAAAAATTTATCAACCTATACTCTTTTTCTCTTTCACTTTACCATCTACTGTGAGAAAATTTTGAATCAACTAGTGTGTTATTTTTATTGAAGAGGTAGTAACTGAATTGTGTGAACACAAAAACTGGTGAGATCTTGAGCTTATGGACTGACATTTATTACAGTCTCATTTCTTTCATGTGTGATTATTTCATGATTTTGTTTCTCTAGAACTTGCGTTGATTCTCGTCAAAATCACATTGACACATGTATACATGAACATGATTAAGGCCATCTTTGACTTACCACATTATCCAAATAGCTTACCCTGAAGTTAATATTTCCTTTTGATAACCCTATTGAGTTTATTAGCTTTTTCTTTGGTTACCTACATTACAAACTTTCATATACTGAAAAACAATAGTCTTAACCAGCCTTCAAAGCTAGTGGAGTATTGTTAGATTTCTGAATGTTGGGTGGCGATAGAAATGAAGTTTGGGGGTATCAATATTATTGAGGTATTCTGTTTGGGTTATGAGTTGATAAAAAATAAAAAATAAAAAATAAAAAATAAAAAAAAAGATGATGAAAGGGTTGTAGAAGTGTATGGAGGAGATTGATTTGTATGTTTATATGTATAATTCCTCCTGATATTCAAAAGAAAAAGGTGATTGTTTTGAAGTGATGATGAGTGAGAAGTTATTATTGGGAGTGGTAGGATTGTGTACAGATCCTATCTATGTTAAGTTGAATATCTTTTACTCCATAGACTTATTTGAGGCTTCATAGTCACTTATCTAAATATTTCCACACCTTAACCTTAAGCCACATTTCAACCCTAAAAGTCCTTTTGATTTATGTAATGCATGTGATCTAAATGGTGGCGATTGAGAAAATATGCAAGCTTATGGTAGAACATTTTCACAGGAATGATATTGAGCGAAACAGTGACCTGATCTTATACACTTGAGAGTGAGTGTTCATACTATACTATTTCTGTGAGAATCTACATGTTCAGTTACTTTATCTTCATTTGAAATGCATGCTAGTGATTATATTTTTGAGCTTTTAAAAGAAAAGAGTGATTGAGAGCAACCTTTAGATTTACACTTGGGGGATTGAAATGAATTATCTATTTTAGTGTGAATTTTACGAGCGTGTAAGGATATATTTGACCACTGAGGGTCGGGTTGAGACCAATTTACATATTTTTCCATCTTAACATTCTTTTCCTAGTTTAGATAATAATTGAAAATGGCTATGCACACACACACAGATCGAACGTTGGATAAGCTTAATCTGTTTTCGATAGCATTATTTGAAATGTATGGCTGTGAATTGATATACAATTTTGAACTCTTGATAATTTTTGGCAAGGTAGCTAATATATTGATCATGAGTGCATTTGCATGATTAGGTTAGAAGTCAATCTTGCTCGAGACGAGCAAGAACTCAAGTTTGGGGGTGTGATAAGTGTGTTTTTTTACACACTTATTTTACACTTTTTCTAATTTATTATTGATAAAATTGAGTTGATTTCTATGCATAATTGTGTATTTTGTACTTTTGTAGGCTAAAACCCCCTGAATGGAAGTGAAAAACGACCGAATAGAGAAGAAAAGGGACTAAAAATGAACAAAGTTGTGAAGCTGGGGACTTAAGTGCAAAAGTCTAAAAGATGAAGGACTTGAAGTGCAATTAAGGAAGGGCTAAAATGTAATGAAAGTCAAAGTATGAGGACTTAATTGCACTAAATCAAAGTTGAAGGACTGCATTGCACTAGACCAGAATGCTGAAGGACCTGAGCTGCAAAATAGAGTTAAAACGTGCGACCGCATGGATTTAACCATGCGGCCGCACATGCTAACCCGAGACCTTTGCATGGATTGTATTTTCTTCTATGCGACCGCATGAGATTTAACCATGCGGCCGCATAGAGTTAAATTTCATATGGCGGTTTAAATTTCTTCTCGCGAATTTTTTGGTCAATGTTTGTATTATTTTTGGCTTATTTTAATGTTGGATATTTTGGCTATCTCACAAAATATCCTATAATATCTAAGATATATTAGTATTCTATTATTTCCCATCCCTATTATATACTACTTTGGTCCTCATTTGCACATACACTTGCACACACCTCTCTCTCTATTTTCTCTCCCTCTCTAACTCGAAAATCTCTCTCTCTCTTTCATTTTGTCTTTGTTTTAATTTGTTTTGTGTTTTGTAGGTTAATTAGTTGAAGGAAGTGGTGGAAAACAAGAGGTTATACAAAGAAAACTTTGGGAAATTGTTGAAGAAGTGCAAGAATCCATTTACAAGGGTTTTATCTTTAGTTTTTGTGTTCTTCAATCATATTTCCATTGTTTGTAATGTTTTGTAATATATAATCTCTTGTTTATTTTGTAGAATGATGAACTAACTAGTTATTGTTGGAATTTATGTATTAGTTTAACCCTACTTTCATTAATATCATGTTTTGAGTTGATAAATACATTTGTTATCAAAATATTGGTGTTTTGATTATTATGTTTAAACTTGCAATATTTATTTGATATCCATAGATATTGTGGTTAGGTGGATGTGTAGTTGTTGAAAAATAATTGCACATATTAGACCGAAATAATCAATTCCCTGGGTTTGTATGGTTCCGACTATACGCGTTTAGGTATATAGAAATATATACCTACCCTAGGTGACCCGTTGAGTATTTTCGCAAAAATTTAATGCAATTGATTAATTTTGTATCGACATAGAAATATGTGGTATAATTTAATTGATTAGGGTTAATATCGCTCGAAAGAGGATATTAATTTAAAATTGGAAAATCGGGTCTGACTGATTATTTTGATAATTTGTATAAGCGCGTTTTTGACTTGATATTAATGAAATAACGGTTAAATGAAATCATAAATTCCAACATCCTTTTCAAATCAAATCTTCCTTCTTTTCAAAATTTTAAGTAATCTTTTTAATTAAAAATTGTGTTTTTACAGTTTATCGTCCTTTTAATTTCAAATTTTAATGTGTGTGTTTGTTTCGGGAATTTGAAACAATATACTCGTAATTGAAAATAACACTCTTCGAGGGATCGACATCCGGACTTAAAAGGTCCACTTTTACTACTTGTTCCCGACCCGTGCACTTGCGGCATCGTTTCGAAATTAGCGAACAGTAGTCGAATGGTGGTGGTCTGGCAAGAAACGGTGGCCAACTGGACTTCAAATATGGCGAAAACCGTCGCTATTCACGCGGATTTGGGTTGAACTTGGGGGTTGTTTTTGCAACTCCATGGCCAATGGGATCACAAGAGTTGAAGAGGGAGGTTATGGAGCTTCGATTTGCCCTACGATTCAGGTAGTTGCGGCGGGTGGTGCTTAGTGTAGGCGGCGGGAGGTGGAATGTGTTTGTTGAGGGAGGAGCGGCTCTCACAGAAACATATTAGGTTAGAAGGTGTTTCGCGCGTTTTGAGATTTTAACGTGTTTTGGGCCAAAAATTCCAAAACGAGTTTTTGGCATTTTGGGTTTTCTGTAGGATTTTTTTTTTTTTTGTTTTTCAAAATGCGTTTTCAAAAACGCGAAAAGAACGCGTTTTCGTCATTTCGAAAAATCGAAAACAGAAAACAGCCCCAAAACGGCCAAGAGAACAGCTTAATCTTTCAAAAATCAAAAATTTTATTTAATATTTTAATTAAAATAAATATTAAAATTTATTTAATTCAACACAATATTAAACCAAATCCTAGCCAATTCTAATTCATCTCTCTCTCGTCTCTCACTTCGCTCTCTCCGTCTCTCACTTATCTCTTTTTCCTCATCGGCGACTGCACCATTTCTCTCCCTCCCTCTTCTTTATTGTCGGCGAGGTAGCAATTGGGCAAGGAGATCAGCACGAGGCAGCGCTAGTTGATGATAAATAGCAGCAACATGAGTCCCACAAGCAGCTTTCTTCGTTTGTTGCGGGTGATGTTGGCGTGGTGATCACGTGGTGTTGAAGTTGTTGGTGGTGGTGCATTTGGTGTTTGTGTTTGTGTTTGTGTTGGCGGTGGCGGTGGCGTGGCGGCGGCTGTTCTTGTGGCGGTAGCGACGGTCATATACAGTGGTAGTTGTGACCGATTAATTAGTGGATCTAATCTGAGTAAGATCGCACACAACCAGCGGCGTTCTGGTTTTGGTGGAGGTTTGCGATCTGTGCGATGGTAGGGGTTGGGTGTGGTGGTTTCCGATCTGGAGGGTTTTTCTGGTTGCCGTGGTGGTGGTTCTGTGTGTTGTAATGGTGGTTTTGATGCGGCGGTCTGGTGAGTTAGCGGTGGTCTTGGAGCGGCATCCAGGTTGCTGTGAAGTTCGGCCTGGTTGTGGTGTAGTAATGGTGTTGGTGGTTCAGTGGTAGTGGCGGTGGTGATTGTGAGGTGGTGGCGGGGCGGCGACAGTTGTCGTACGGTGGTCCTGTATAGTGTCTGTGACCTGAGCCATGTGCTGTGACCTGTGTTGTGACCTATGCTGTCACCTAAGCCGTAACCTAAGCCATGTGCTGTGATCTGAGCCATGTGCAAAATATTCTATGACCTATACTGTGACTATCAACAAAAATCTGAGTCATGTGCAAAAATATTTTGTGACATGTGCTGTGGCCATTTGAAATAAACCTGTAACTATCAACAAGAACCTGAGTCATGTGCAAAAATATTATGTGACTTGTGCTGTGGCCATTTGAAAATATTCTGTGACTTTTAAAATTTTTGAATTGTGACCGTAAAAAAATTCGTGACATTTAAAATTTTTGATTTGTAACCGAAAAATAATATGTGACTAATTAAATTGTAAAACTGTGACCGATGAACAAATTGTGACCTATAAATTTTTTGAATTGTGACGTAAAATAATTTGACATTTAAAATTTCTGATTTGTGATCGAAAATAATATGTGACTAACTAAATTGTGAATCTGTGATCAAATTATATAGATTTGTGACCTTAATATATTTAATTAATTAAATTATAAATAAAAATAAAAATTAACAAAAATATGATTTTTGAAAGTTGAAACTTATTTTTTTATTATTGAATTAGATCAAAGTTATACTCTTACTTATGAAAATTTCCCTTCAAAGTATTCGATAAACGACAAAGGAGTAAGGAGAAAGGACTCATCAACATCTTTGGCCGCACTAAGTAATTTATTTACAAGTAAATAAATTTTTACTCTTGGAAAATTGAAATGGGCTGGGGACTTGGCTTAAGCCCCGCCCAATTTCCCTAAATCCGCCCATGCACCAGATCAACAGACTAATGAACTTGTTATATATATCAAAGTAGAGCAATAGCAATGCAATTTGAACCTTAAACGTTGGAATTAAAAGGATAAAAGTACAGGTAATAGCTGAAATTTGAAGTCCACTTTTGAATCATTAACCACATATTGAAGCTCTTGCGTTTAAAAAAACTAAAGTTGTGTATTTTTTTTTTAAATATTGTTGAAAAATACTAACTTTATAAGTATCTAGTCTTGATTGTAGTTTGACACCTTCTATCACTAATAAACGTAATTTAAATTTACGTAGAAAAAATATTAGTTCTCTCTCTCTCTCATTGTTGGTGTCCGATATGAGGAGATCACCTCGATTCAAATTGGGACCCATCTCAAAGTGGTCAAAGGGGATTTATTTGTGAGAAAGGTCAACAATTAAGTTTGGACAACATGCCCATCTAGGAAGGACGATCAATGGAAGCCGTCATTTGAAAATCTCATCATGGTCAAGAAATGTTCCTTCATGACCTTGCACCACCCCTTCAAACAAATGAAGCAAGTTCGTGTCCTACTTCACATTAGCACTATCTATCACCATCAATCATAGAAAAAGCAATAATGGTCTAGGGCACAGGCTACAACCTAAGTGTCATAATTGTTCATCGTGACTGAAGTCTCCAATCAATGAAAACTCTCTAAAATTGGGGCAATGCTATGCATCAAAAGGTCGGACACTATAACTTGACAAGACGAAAGCAAAAGACCGAGCTAAACGAATTCTCTATATAGTACATTAGTACACAGATTTTCAGCAAAAACACAAGCTTTTCCTCACTAAAATTCTAGCAATCAATGCTATTACTCCGTTAAATTTTTCTTAATGTTGATCTAAAATTGCATCACCATTTCAATCATCAACATCCCTTATTTGCCAAATGCTCGAATACAGATTTTGAGACATACATCAACTATGAAACAAAACAAAAATTGACCAAGCACCTGGAAATTGATTCTTTCTTCAGCACATACAAAGGAACTACTCTTGTACTTTGAGAAATGTTAAAAGCAGAGGACAAGCTTTTGTTCTTGAAACTGTTTTAGAGTGGCCGATGAAAACTCATCAGAGAGCTTATTAGTGTAGTTCTGAAGCATTAATCTGTGATATACGAGCACATAAATTTTGAGTGGCCGATGAAAACTCATTAGAGAATGAACTCAGTGTGAACAAGAAGATAAAGAATCTGTTGGGTATGCGACCAAAGTCCCATATCGGATAAAAATGGGGAGGATCATGGGTTTATAAGTGTGGAAATATATTTTCATTGGTATGAGGCCTTTTGGATAAGTTCAAAAGCAAAGTCATGAGGGTCTAGGTCCAAAGTGGACAATATCATACCAATATGGAGATACGTGTGAGCCCATGCTTATAAAAAATGGGATATGTGGTGTTACATATTCCTAACAGAATCCATGGGAAAATAGGACAACACAAACAAGCAAAATTGGTGGAAGAGACATTAATATCAAGACTGATCATGACTGCCCTTCTCATTCATATTTATAATAGCATACTTCAGCAAGGAGTACTCTTCCCCTTGCAGCTACAACCTAGTTAATATATAATACCTCTCGAAACCATTTTGAAATGATTGAAAGAACTTCCTTCTATCAGTCTGATACTTCTTCATTTTCATTTACATATTGGATTCCGGTTGACATTCAGGGAATACGGTCCAATTTATGTTTTATTTCCAAGTTTCCGTCAAATTTCTGAGTGTCATGTCAAGTTCCTACAACGAATCTTACATTATGAATTGTTTGTCATTATAGTAGCATACTTCAATGGAAGTGCCCAAGGAATTTATGAAAGCAAAACACGGCTGTAAAAATAGTCAATGGTCAATCTCAGTCTCACTGGTGAAAGCATATATTGAATTACATTTGTAAGAGAGAGATTTCTCAGTTTCAATGAATTTTAGCTAAAAAAGGGGGATGGAAGACAAGTTTACAAAAGAAATTCACATGTACCCAAATGGGGTAATCACACCGAGAGACAGGAACAACAGAGAGAAAATCTAAAGATCATACAAACCTTTTCATATTTAGATCCCTATCATAGGACAAAAATAAAACGAATAAATGAAGCAAAAGAATTGGACGAACACATTCAAGTTCAATATAGAATACAATACACCTTCTAAAGCTCAAAGGTAAAACGGGTAATAGATAGCTGACCTATTACTTCTGGTTGTTAGAGCCCTTCTTCTTCAACAGGCTTCCAAATTTGTGCAGCAAGGGTTTCTTCTTTTTCTGACTTTGTTGTTTTGGAGGAGAGCTTCCACCATTATTGAGATTTTCTGTTGAGGGTAGCCCATTGACCTGGTCGTAGCTCTCACCACCCTCGGTCTTTGAGTTCAGTTCCTCCTCAAAGGATTCCTGTTCTGGCTCTCCCTCCATAGAGAAGTCTTTTTCCTCAATCTTGCAGCTCTCCCACATCTTAAGATCAACATCTGCAGAATCGTCATTTTTCTTTTCTTTGTTCTCATTATCTTTTAGGTTTTCATTCATGTTCTCAACTTCAGTAGCAATCTGAGCAGATTCATGGTATAATACATCATTTTCTTCTGCAGTCTTCTCTACACGGTGCTCCCTCTGTTGAGGTTGGAGCTCCATCTTAGGCTTCCCATCTTCCAAGCCATTCTTTTCGGAGAACTCAACCAAGCCATTCTGTTCAGAAAACTCCACCACTTTTGGAAGCATGTCATAATCTTTTTCACTGTCTGTAAGCTCACCATTTTTCTCGACAGACTTCTTAGGCAAAGCTTCTTCAAGCAACTTAGATAACTCCTCAACCTTCTTAAGAGATGCAGCTTCTCTAATTTGAAGCTCCTCATTCTCCTGAAGAATATTATGTAATTCATTTTCTTTGTCCATTAAAGTCTCTTTCCATCTCATGCTCTCAGCCTTTGCTTCACCAAAGACTTTCTTTAGGTAACTCACCTCTGATTCAGCTTCCTTGAGCGATATCTTCAGGTGGTCTTCTTCCTCCTTTGTTGCAAAAGCTTCCTCCTTTGCCACATTTAGCAAATTAACCAGTCTGCTTATTTCTTTTTCCATTGAAGAATTCTCTTCTTCAGATTGCTTCACACATTTCATCAAATGAAGCCCTTTCTGTTCCCACTCAGCCTTCGAGTTCTGGTGATCATGCTTTGACAGTTCAAGATACTTAGTGAGAGCCTCAATCTCTTGTTTCGCACCATCAAGCATGCTTTCATACTTCTCATTTGTTCCTTTCAAAACCAGCTTCAGGTCTTCCATTTGAGTTTCATAGTTTTCATTCTCAATTTCAATTGACAATAGCTTCTCTTTGGCTTCTCTTGCCTCCGAAGAAACTTCATGCAAGGCTGATGCTAAACTTTCCATTGCTTTCTTGCTCTTTTCTTCTTCATCCCTAGAATTTTCCAAATCATTTATGAGCTTATGTTTTTCTTCCAATAAAGTTTGCACACTGTCAGCTGCAAGCTTCTCATTGTTTGAAGCCTGAGTTCTCTCTTCTTTCACAGTTTCAAGCTCAGATTCAAGATGTTCAACCTTTTTCACCATTTTAGAAGCTTCTTCCTTGGCTAGTTCAAGTTTGTGTTCTGATTCCTCAAGATCCCCTTTCTGCCTTCCTATTGAGATTTCCAGCAGTCCCACCCTCTCTTTAAGGGAGGCAATCTCGGATTCTGCATCGTGCAATGAATCGTTGCTTACTTCAAGCTGTTTCATGACCGATTCCAGGGATTCTGAAGCAGATCTCTCCAACTTCTTTGCTTCCTCTGCCTGAAATTCTAATTCCCGAACCCTCTTCTGCCACTCATCCACTAAATTATATGCAAAAGATTCAGCCATTTTTGCTCCCTCCAGATCGACATTAAGTTGCTCTAAGGAAGCCTCTTTCTCTGCCAATTTCTCTTCATTAATCTTTGCCCTTTCAAGTTCTTGTCTCAGGGAATCAATCTCCAATGTCAGTACTTCCACTAACTTATTGTTCTCATTAACTTCAATTTCGACTCTAGAGTCAAGTATGGATTTCAATCGATCCAATTCAGCAGAAAGAATTTCCACTTTTTCTGCATAATTCTCTGCATTTTTGGATGCATCCTCAGCATGGCTGAGTGCCTGGTTTTTTGCATCAGAAACCATTGCTAGTTCTTGCTTCACATTCTCGAGTTCCTGATTGGTAGATAGGAGGGCAGCCACATTCAATGCATGCTGGGTTCTCACTTCTTCAATATCTCTCTTCCATTCCTCGTCCTTCTTTTGGGTTGCTTCAATGCCAGCCTGTTCCATTTCAGCTGCTCGGAACTTTTCAATCTCAATATTCACTTCAGCTCGCCTTTGAGCTGCCAAGGCCTCTCTGAGTTTCAAATCTGCTTCCTCAGCTGATCTCTGTGCCTCAATCAAATCATCAAAAGCCTTTGCCTTTTCTTTCTCAAGCAAAACCAACTTCTCCTTGGCATTCTTAAGATCCTCCCGAGCAAGATTTAACTCTTCCTGAACTTCTGACGACTTTGAAGTCCGAGTTGGTTTTTTCTAAGAGTACAAAGAATTAAAATCAACAAACATTGTAAGAATCCAACATTGGCAATTTTCAGCCACTTGGTACCACCTAAAGCAACCATTCAATATGAAAAAGTACACCCACGAAATAATTTCACTGAAACTTACGTCAGGTGTGGTGCTGAGCTTGGGAGACAGTCGGTCTAGTACAGGCTTTGGAGTGACCAGTTTCGAGGATCGATCAACCGAACGTCTAGAATTTTGCAGGGGAGAGGCCGAATCAGCATCAGATTTGGCCACTCCCCTGCCCGACTTGCTGACCCCAGGAGTAGCTGGTGATGCTCTTTTGTTGTGAGTTTCAGAAGCAGAGGATCTGAGTGATCACAACACTTTAATTGCCAGGTTCCATAATCAAAACCCCATTTATTCAAACAAAGCAGACAATGGAAGATCTATTTAATCCACATTTGTCAAGAAATGCAAATTAAACAAAATATGGATTAAATCCAAAATAATCTTTTCACAGAAATAAGATATTCAAGCATCTGATGACAGATTACGAAAAGAACGAGTAAGCCAAAATTACGCTTGAGAATCAGAAATTCCTACCAAAGTGATCAAGGATTGGAATATAAAAAAAACTAATGTTGAATTCTCGCACAATCTTCCGCCCAAAATATGAAATTCTATACATTAACAATCATAAACAATTTGTATTGAATTAGATGTGCAAATACAAACACTCAAAAACGAAGAAAACCCAATTCAGATCTTTATTATTCATATAAACATACAGAGTAGGATAGAACTATTACTTGGACTTAGTAGACATGATGTATTGGAAGCAGATTTTGCAGCAAAAACGAAAAACCAAGCCAAGCGTGGGTTGAAATGAAGGGGAGAGGCTAAAACTGAGCTGACACCATTATCTTGTGTAAGAGAATTTATGATACTGACCGTAGTATACGTAATTACAAAGCAGATTGTAAAGACAGAAGAGCAGTACAATTGAGAATTTACAGAAAAATATTGATGATTATGGTTGATGTTCTTCTCCAACTATTGCCCGTTACAGTCTCTCTCTCTCTCTCTCTCTCTCTCTCTCTCTCTCACACACACACACACAACTTTTCCAGGATTATTTCCACTATGCAAAACATTGTCAATGTATCTTCTGTTTCTCAACGACCAAAATGGGTAAATTGCATCTCGAGTCCCTAGAATTCAATTTTTCATTTTTCATTTCACAATTTCGTCACTTATCGTCTTCGAAATTGAGCGAACTTACTTAGTTAGCAGCCATTTTCTATCAATTTCCACGTATCTTATGTTTTTAGAGCGTCATTCAATGATTACATGAATTTTGTTGCAGTGATGGTAAACTAAGCAATTTTCATAAGTTCGATATAAGACAGCATATTCGACATTGAGATTTGAAATAAAATTGAATCTAGTAACTTAATTGAGATAAATCAAAATCCCACGGCCAATTTGAATTTACAGAGAAAATTATTGACCGTGGATGAAATTTACCCTTGAAAAAATATAATAATTTTATTAGACTTGATTGAGGGAAATCAAAATTTTGTGATTCAATTGCAAATTTTCTGCATAATAATTTTACATATGCATGCTTGTCCGTCTTTTTGTAATTTTGTTTTAAAATAAATAAGGAAACGGCACTCATTAAGGATCCAATCATGCTAACTGCTTGGTTTTGAGGAACAATAATAGAATTTATAGAATGGAATTAATCATGTTTTAATCCTCTAATGATTGCATTTTTTATGGACTTAACTCCCATATTTTTTTTTTCTAAATTTTTTGTTTATGCAATGTTCTAAAAGGCATAATGTGTGATGATACGTAGAGGCTAAACTATGAATTAGACGAATTTAAGCAAGACAAATGTGTAAAAAGACGTTTTCTTATTTTAATATTATTTTAATTTTTAATCAATCAAAAAATCATTTAATAATAAAAAATAATATCTACTAAACATTTAAAATAGATTTATAGGAATTTTATACATTTTTTCGAAGTTTCCAATAAGATGATAAGTTTCAAATGTAAATATTAAATTTTAAATAGATAGAAAGTTTTGAAAGTTTTCCTTTGTTCAAGGTTTCAAACGTTTGTTTTAAATTTATGACATACGAAATGAAGAAATCAGCCGATGAGTTTCAACTTAAAAAATTTAGAATTTTTTTTTAAAAAAAGAAAGAAAGATAATAGCGCGCATTAGCTGTCAACAATTGTCATTGATCGATAAACAAGGCATCAAGCCACTTGGCTTGACGTTTTCTTCATGCATCGGGTTTAGACGCGCTTTTTAGAATAATGGTTCTATGAATGTTGGAATACTAAAATCTAACAAATTATTAGGCCCTTTTTTGGTAGCGGACCTCAGATCAAGAATTGTACCTTTTTTTATTTCCACTAACGATAAGATGTGAGGTCGACTACCATCTAAACTATAGTTGAGTACCAATGGTGCTACATAATTGTATTCATTTTAAAAGCATTTTTTGTGGTTAAGTTGTCAAATCCGATTAGTCGATGCAGTGTGGCCACTGTTGAAAGAGATTAAGTAATTAAAAGAAGAGTTGATTAGGTGAGACTTCAATATCATTATCAAAATCCACCTCTCCACCCAATTCTTATGGATGGACTACCTTCAAATAAAGAGAAAATCACTACTTAATTTTTGCTGTCCACACGAGTGTTGCGATTCTTTTTTATCGAGAAATGACAAATTTATGTAGTAGTAATGTCAGTGTTACATTGATCAATAAAGTTAAGATGTATTTTTATATATTTTCTCTTTTTTCGTGGAATGAAAGTAGGAATTGTCTCTCGCATATTTAAAATTTGACGGAGAATTTGTATTTTTATCTAGAACCACATGGACCCGACCCAAAATTGAATCGAAGTAGCTTGTTCAGTTAAATTCTACTTAAACTAGTTTTGAATTTTAAAATTGAGAATTCAATGACTTTAATCTAATTCTTGATTTTAAGTTACACAACCAAACTTTGATTCTAATTATTATTTAATCTCCAATTAACCCATAATTTAGTGCAGTGTTGCCCATAAACATGATTTTATTTTTCACAAATCTCAATGAAAATCATTCGATCAAATTTTATTCTGCCCACCTTTAAATTTGGCCGATTGGACAATTAAAATATTTTATTTTTCTCATTTCTCAATTATACATCCACAAATATAATATAAATAATAGTAGTGGCCCACAATGGATACAAATCTTGACTTTTTATACAGAAAAATGTATTATTATTAATATAAAGACAGTAATTTTATTTCATTACTACTCAAAATCTGGAAAATTTCTTCAAACCTAACATCTGTTTATTGAACTAGTTGTACTTAACGTGTGTTGCACACTATTTTAATTTTTTTTTAAATGCTACAATAATGTTAATTTTTAAATAAAGTAATTCAACACGTATATCAATAAAGTCATAGAAATATTAAAGAGGTGTGCAGGGCACTCACATTTGGGGGTGCGTGGGATGTAATTTTTGACAAAATAAAATTTACATGGGCTCCATCCATGTGAGTTGTCTGTAAAACATCTAAAAAAAAAAAAAAAAAACAAAACTTTCATGAGGTAGTCGAGTTGGTGGTGTAGATCAGCGCGAGACCTTTGGTCACGAGTTCGATTTCTCCTACCAATACTTTCTCAGTCGAGTCTGTCGCACCGAACTTGCCTACTATGATTAACCTGACTGACGTGGTTTGAGGGTTTACTCAGTACGCATCCGAAAATAGCGTCTGCGGGTTCCCTTCATAGGAAAAAAAAATCTATAAAAAAAAGTTATGTATACATTCCATTTTTCAAAATTAAAATATAAAATATAAACCTTATTATTATTGCTATTGATGAAGTTAAGACGCATAATTCATCAAACCACGTCGTTCAAATTAACCTAATTTACACGCCAAAGAGTCGTGCATGCCCTCCAAATTAACCTTGCAAGTTATAACAACACTATTACCTTCATTGATTTCAATTTATATATCACATGGTCAACGAGTTTATCCTCTTCTGAGGTGGCTTCTTACGTTGATGAGGGAGGATGATGGTGCGACAATGACTTTAATCCTTAGATTTAGAAACTTTGCTCCCTCACTATTACACCGCTCACTTTTACAATTGATGCCTTAAATTTGGCTATTGATTTCTTGAATTGACTTTTATGAAACGTGTAGGAACATGCAAGAATTTATATATTCTTCCAAACATAAATATATAATCTGATTCATGTATTTAACAAATACATATAACAATTATTAAATACTTTTACCTATGATATAGTATAGAGAAAATTACATAATTCCAGGTGTTTGAAGATTAGAATTCAAAAATCAGGTATGGCTATATTAATTACAAACTCTAACAATTTCATTTTATTTTCACTCCCCTCTTCTCCCTCTCTTCCCTCTTTCTACTGTGCCATCCCTATCCTCTTCTCCCTCTCTTCTTGGGGTGGCGTGAGATTTCGTTCCGTGTAAGGTGGAGCGATGAGCGGCGTTAATCTAAGGACAGTGCGAGGTGGAGCGACGTGACATTTCAATCTGTGCAAGGTATATAGATGGCGGTGTTAATCAAAGAGCGGCTCTGCTCAACGCCGTTGCGTGGTGACGATGGAGATGTCTGCGAGATTTTGAGTGGTGGAGCAGCGCTGAGCGATCCGATGTGTGTGGGTGGGCGACGAACGATTTATAAATTCTAATACCATTAGTGGTGTTTGTTGGATGTGGTGGTGACTATGATTTTTGTTAGAGGCAGCGACAGTAGATCTGACGGTTGGGGTGGATGGTGTTTGTGTCGTGGATTGTGGTGGCGGTTGGGTTGGATGGTGTGGTGGCAAGATTGTGGTGGTGGATTTGGCGATTGGGTTGGATTTTATTAAATTTGGTTGGGACACGGGGCAACGGTGGATGGTGTTTGTGTCATGGATTGTGGTGGCGATTGGGTTGGATTTTATTAAATTTGGTGGTAGCGACGATAGTGGCGGCGGCAACGGCGTTGTGTTGGCTGGGACAAGGGACGATGGAGGTAGTGATGGCGATAGTGTGTTTGTATTCGATTTTTCATGACCTGGTCATTCCTTGCTATGGGGACTGGGGAAGGGAAGTGTTGATGTAATGACGACAGTGGTTGTGGCGGCGGAGGTGACGACAGTAGCGATGAATGTATGTGAGCAGCTATTTGGTCGATTTGTGACCAAGTATTGGTGTATTGGAATTTGGGATTGAGTGTGTGACCAAACACTCAATTGTGACCTAAAAATTTGATAATGTGTGACTAAAAAAATTTTTGTGACTTACTACTTTGAAAAAACTGTGACCAACAAATAAATCGTGACCTACAATTTATGACTTCGCAATAAACTGTGACCAATAAAATTTTCATCAAAATAATATGTGATTTATTAATTTGATAATATGTTACTAATAAATAATTTGTGACCTTAATTATAAATCTATGACCAATAATTGTATAATTGTGACTATATTATATTTAATTAATTATATATACACATGATTTTTAAAATTTCAAACTATGTACCTGAATTATGAATTTTTCCCCATAGTATATGTATCTGGTACATCGTCTGCTATATAAATTTAAAAATTCTGGTACATCGTCTGCTATATAAATTTAATTATCTAGAATAAAAGTATCACATTTTAACGAGACATTAATATCTTAACCATACTTCTAGTCAATTACATCGACCACGAAATATGAAAGACCACAAATTATTTAACACTAAGCCCCTGCTTGGTTTAGCCAAAAAATTGATAAAAAAGAAGAAGTTAAAGTTAACAATTAATTTTAACGACACATTTCATAGGATCAACAATTTTTCAATCACACATTTTTTCAACTTTTATCAAAATCTATTAAAAATATGACTTTTAGCAAGACCAAACGAGGGCGATGTTTGACTCAAACAAGAAGTGCTGTAGTAATAATAAACAGCAAAAATCAAAAAACACGAGCTTCAAATGTGCTGTAACAACTGGTAGAAGACAGAATAAGATATTAGGGTTCACACACAGCACATCACATGTCCCCTTAAACATTCAAAATTAAGAAGCCATAAGCACATGGTGACAGATCAAGAACAGGTACAAAATCTGGTCAATTTCTCCCATTTCCAACACCCATCAAGATTTACTCCACAGGGGAATAGTACTAGTTTAAACCGTAAAAACTAAACAAAATATACATGAGCAAGATGATTAATAATATGCATGAGGTCAAGTACGCTATTGAGATTCTTATTTGTTCGTCATCATATGAAATATGGAAGTTGGAAGTGCAGCCAGGTGCCTCCGCATCCTCCGCTCCACTACAATCATAGAACTCGGCAGCATCGGGAGGATCATCCGGCCCCAACTCATAATACCTTCGATGCATGACATGCAAAGATTGTTAACAAGCATTATATAAGGAAGTAAAATAATTATGAACAGAAACACCAAACTCTATTCTTCTTAATAACAAAACACCACACGTGCCTAAGTAGAGCATTTGGCAAGTAAATCTCCCCATCCGTATACTTGGGCAACATGATAGGAAGGAGGGAGAAATGGTACCTTATCTCCAGACTAGGAGAATAACAAAGAATTCCAAAATATTAAACTTGGAGGTCATACAAAAATGGGGAAAACCACAGCAAAATATGTCGTCCAACAATTAAGAAGCATGGACATATGTCGATACGTGATTTTCAGAAAATTAGGACATGGTCATAACAATCTAAATTCGTTAAAACTTTCGATTATATTATCTTTATTTTTATACTTTTTAATATAAGACATGACACATAGCATGTCATACACTTGCCCAAGGGGTGTTTGCAAAACATCTCTTTGAGTGTTGGAAATTTAAAAAACAAATGTAACATAACAGGTGGCTCATTGGATGCAGATCTTGGATGTTTCGAGAAGTGTCAAAATCTGGCATGACACGTGCTAGACACGGACATGAAGAAAGTCATCGACAACATCGTGTCATAACATTTTTCTAAAGCCTGCTTTTCGACACAGCAGCGTGTTTAAGATGGAATGAATCAAAATGCAAGTTCGAGGTCACAATCAGATTGAATCCATGGATGGTGTGGTCAAAATCATGGAGTTTTCCAAGTGGAATATTTGTTAGAGGTGACCACCATGTAGAACAACATGAAACACAAGATCCTGTCCTCACCATGCCTGTTCGAGCAAAATGCTTGGTTGCCAGGTTGGACTGACCGCACACCTTGGGAAAGGACTACCCATAATATTGAAATCAGAAAATATAAAAGCATGTTTGGCTAAGCTTATGAGGTGCTAATAGCATAAATACCTTATAAGGTTACCCCAACATTTTATAAGTCTGCTAAAAACCATCATTCCCATCTATTAAGTTTTAGGCTAAACAAGTATCTATTTTCATAAAGCCTTTTTGGTCTTCTGAACATTTTTCAGATTTTCAATCTCCAAATCCTTACTCCAAGTATGCTTCCTGTAAAGCTTATGATGGTCTTACCACAATGCTTCCAATTAATTACAAAAAGAAATCCAGTACATCAGTCAATAGAATGAATAATAACTGAGATACTCTGATAAGATAGTTAACAGTTCAATCCTATAAGCTTCTTATCAATCGAAGTCGGAAAATGGCCTAAATAGAAAATTGCATCAGGTCCAAGCCCAAAATAGAAATGCTTGTTTCCCAATCCATGATCTTAATTGCAGAATGCATTATCACATTAAAATATCTCGAGAGAGAAAGAGCAGTTTAAATGTCTAATAGGCATACATCATATTTCATTATAGGAGAGCTCATCAATCGTCCTCTAAGAAACCAACTTGGAGCCGTCTATTAGATTTATTATAAACTGAAAAGAAAATAAAGGAAAACGAGATATAAACCTGCTGAACTTGCAGGGAAGAAGAAGAATAAATATCTTTCATTCAACTTAAAGAAATACGATGCATATGGTGCTCTATTTATAGAGAAAAATAGCTAACTAATCTACCAACTAATCACTAGATAGAAGTCTCTAGAATGAGATCTAACT
Source organism: Osmanthus fragrans (assembly GCA_019395295.1). NCBI lineage: Eukaryota > Viridiplantae > Streptophyta > Magnoliopsida > Lamiales > Oleaceae > Osmanthus > Osmanthus fragrans. The sequence goes on along the minus strand of CM033342.1, from coordinate 30,550,470 downwards.
AATTACAGCTGGAACCAAATTTGATGCACGTGAATCTGCTGCGTGCTTGCTGCTGGAACTGAACACGTGAATATGCTGGTGAATGATGGAAGTGTGATCTGCATGTGGTGTAGCTTGCTAATGCATATTCCAACACTCCCCCCTCAACATGGAACATCTTGAATTGTGGAGAGAAAAACAAAGATTACAATGTATACAACATCTCTATTTATAGACAAAAGGATTAACTAAACTAAATGACAAACTAAACTAGCAATCCATCTAACTACATTACAGCTGGTGGGAAGTCATTAGAAATGGCGCCAAAATGGGTGAATCTTTTATGGCTGTGTTTGTTTCTAAAACTTCTGGGAAAGCAGTCCATGAACCTCCCAGCAGGTGTTGCTGGAAAAACACCACCTGAGATTATGAAGATACTCAGCCTTGAGAATGACATTACTCCCGAAGAGGAAGAAACCAATGGGCCTTTTGAGTAGACGAGATTGTGTCTAAGCTTGGCCATGACAGAAAAATAAAACATCCATAAAAGGAGAAGATAGGAGTCAGAATAAATTCCATGAAAACATCTCTAGAACAAAGCTAGAGAAAATAAAAGAAAATATCACTGGAAATTGATCTGCACCAGGAAGCAGGAAATATGAAGAGATCCATCATCAATGGTGGAATAACTCATTGATGAGGAAGAAGAAGACAGCAATAACGCAGCCCTTCCCGAACCATCATCAATGGCGGAAGAAACTGGAGCTGCTTCAGATAATGGTGAAGAGACATTTCGTCGAACACCTTTTGGACATTTGAAGAGGAAGATTTGGAATGCTGAACTGTAGACTCACTGAACGAAATCAGATGAAGGCAGCAGCAGGAAGCACAAAGTGCTCTGATACCATATTAGATTTATTATAAACTGAAAAGAAGATAAAGGAAAACGAGATATAAACCTGCTGAACTTGCAGGGAAGAAGAGGAAGAAGAAATATCTTTCATTCAACTTAAAGAAATACGATGCATATGGTGCTCTATTTATAGAGAAAAATAGCTAACTAATCTACCAACTAATCACTAGATAGAAGTCTCTAGAATGAGATCTAACTAATTACAGCTGGAACCAAATCTGATGCACGTGAATCTGCTGCTTGCTTGCTGCTGGAACTGAACACGTGAATATGCTGGTGAATGATGGAAGTGTGATCTGCATGTGGTGTAGCTTGCTAATGCATATTCCAACACCGTCCACTAAAATGCACCACTAGTCACTTTCTTTTTATCTTTTACTACTCATTAAGTCATAATCAATCATCTGTGGTAAAAAGAATTGAAATAAGACACTAATCTTTGAACCACGTATATTACTTTCCACATCAAAAAGCTCCAACTTCTATAGGCAACGAACTCCTCTACCACTCCATTCAACGGGCTAATTCCTATGTTTCAAAATTTTCCCTTTGTGATTCAAGACAAAGAAATGAAAGGTAGATAACAACCAACTAATTCACAGCATTCCTCAGCCTCGATGTAGGATGCATTATTAACTGAGGAGTAAGAAAAAAGTAAACTTCGCATTACCCATAAAAATCTAAATCCAGCTTCAAATTTCGATGGTTATATAGCCTTACAAAAGCCATAGCAGCTAATTTCTTTAATTAATTAGTACAACTTTATCATTTAGAGTCTACTTTAAGGGCTTAACCACCAATCAAATAAGATTTTTGCCCAACACAAAACATATGCTTCAGAGTTACTACAACATACTACAGACAAAAAATATTTTGATGAGGATAAGCGTGCAAGATTATGATTGCAACCCGAGGCCTATGTGATGGGAAAAAACCAGGCACCCCTGCAATAAGATTATAAGATCAAAAAGCAATCTGTGAGCAATATATCGGTATTTTCGCCCCCCAAATACTGGTACCCAAATAATTACTTCGACAAATAATTTACCGAACCATTTTCTTTTTGATTTTTTGATAATACAGCTATAAGGAATTACCTTCTCTGATCGTCGTGACGACGACAAAGGAAGAAAGAAGGATGATAACGGCAAGATGTTGGGGGTATTTGAGGACGCGCTGTACGTCTCTTTGCACCTCTTGCATACTCTTTGCTTCTCCTTGCCCATTTTTGTTGGCGGTTTCCTCTTTTCCTCTTTGGCTCGTCTCTGTTTTGATCCAGAATGTTCAGAGTTCGTTCGTTCAGATGTCCACTGTCAGATGAAGCGCATTGAAGTGTTGGCTATTAGAAGAATGGCGATTTTAGCTAAAGTCTCTCCGAAATGCACGAGGAAAAATAATCGAATTGCTCTATCGGTCCCCAACCTGTTATTACCAATGACATGGAGTTAAATGTTTCATTGGTCATTGAACTTATACTCACATCACGTTCTAGTCATTGAACTCTAAAAATATTTTCAATTAATCACTAATCTTTTTACCTTCATCATTTTTATCCACTGAACTTTAAAAGCTTTCGAGCGATCAATGAATTTTAACACGTTGCACTTCATCGCTCACCCACCATGTTTAATTAGACACTGAATTTATACATTCATCACGTGTTACTGACTGAATTTTAAAATACTTTTCGAATGATCACTGATTTTCATGAATTTTTTGAGTAAAGTTTATTAATGTGAAATTTCGACCTCGATTAAAAAAATAATATTGATTAGATAATGAGAATCTCAATTGAAGACAAGAATATTGATTTTGGTTAGGAATATGAAATTTCTCTAGTCGTCAAAAGTTATATTTAAGGGAAAAGAAGAATGATAACTTCAAATTGATATAAATCTTAATTAGATCATAAATTTCCTTTACTTGAAAATTTAAAATGGGGAAATTATTTCTTTATTTTGATTGAGATCGTAGACTCAAGTCAAGAAAAAAATATTTCAAAGTAGCTATAAAATTTTCAATTAAGAGTCAATAATATTAATCGACACTAACAAAATATAATTTTTTTAGAGTATTCACAAGGTAATTCTAGATGAAAGAAGGGTGTCATTTTCGTGTATGGTATTTTATGCTTCAAAATTTCCAATTCTTGAATGGTTGGATTTAATAAATAAAGTTCAACGACCACTCAAAACTATTTTAAAGATCAATGTGCCAAGCGTGACGAAAGTACAAGTTCAATGAGTAAAGCGTAATTAGTGTATAAGTTCAGTAATTAATGAAAACACGGTGAGTGAATGGGTGATGAAATACAATGCATTAAAATTTAATGATCACTCAAAAATATTTTAGAGTCCAGTAAGTAAATCGTGATAGATGTATAAGTTTAGTAACTAATGAAACATTAAACTCAATAACATGCTACTCTTTAATAAAAGGGGAAATTTCATCTCTTAAAAAAAGGCTCGAATTTAGATTATCAACTTCATACGAATTCGCTCTCACCGTTTAAATTGAAAGGCTAGGAGGTTAGTAACGTAATCCTTCGGTGGTTCAATACTCCCATATATGTTTTTCTCAAATCTTCTATGTTTCAACATCAAAAAATGAACCAGTGAGTCTGATTTAGAAAAAGCATATATAAATTTTCAATTCAACCCTCCATTTTTCCTAGTCTCTGTAAATTCCATAGTTGTTGTTTCCCCTTATTCTTTTTATTAATGGTAAAATTATTCGCACTGAATTTTAATTGTAATATAGTTCTCAACTTTTTATATCATTTTTACAATTATATCTCCAATTTTTTTCATCATTTTTAAATTCTCAACTTAATATTAATTAGCACATATTATCTCTATGAATTTCAAAAAGTTCGTTAGAATAGAAACAAAAGACTCAGTTGTCTCTAATATTTTTAATAAGAAAGATAAATAACAAATATAATGGTTCAACAAAATATTTTCCTATACTAATAAAATATTTGGACGGAAATCGTCATCAGAGTCGAGATATACTATGCTAATTAATTAGAAGTCAAAGATAAAATTGTGATGAAAAAATTGCAAATATATGTGCAAAAATGAAAATAAAATAAAATTGAGGACTTTTATTATAATTAAAATGTAATCTTCATTTCCTTGAAACAAGCCACTTGACTTGTTAATAGTCAATTAGATAACATTCGGGAAAAAAAAATGAATGAGAAATTGTTGCAAATGGTAGTATGTGCGATTATGGTCCCTGACATTTTTTATTGCATGGAAGTCCTCAATTTATTGCTATACGCACAAATTGTCCTTTTGACAGTTTCCAAATATTTGACCTTTTAAATTTCAATGTTTTGATTAAAAAGAAAACACTATCTTACATTTAGTTAATAAAATAAAATAAGTTGAAAAAATATTGAATTTTTAATGGAATAATGAAATGGACGGAAATCAAGAAAAATGACTATTTGCTATAGATTGATGATGTCCATGCCAAAGAAAATATGTTAGGGTCCAAATCGGACATAACCGTAAGTTAGGGGGACCATTTATACTAATTTTCCCAACAATAAAAGAAAGAAGAAGATCAAGGGTAAAACAGGTATAACAGAAAAAAAGTACGGAATAGACGGCACGTTGAAGATAAAGCTAGTCCATAAGAAACGAATACGGAGGCGTTGGCGGCAGGCGAGGGCGGCAGGAGAGGCGTTGCTCCACCCTCAACCTCACCCTAAAAAATCTTTCTCTCTCTCTCTCTCTCTCTCTCTCTCTCTCTCTCTCTCACACACACACACACACAGAGTAAAGCATGGCTTTCTCTCTCCTCTCGTTGTCCTCTTCTTCCCCGCTTTTTTCCTCCTCCGATTCTTCATCTCTCCTTTTCAGGACAGCCATTAATTCTACTAATTTGTACCGCAACAACACCAATCAAAATGTTTATTCTTATTCTGATAAGTACTCTTGTAGATTGTTTAATCATCCCAGTTATCCCTCTATGTCGATTGGCACCGAAGCCAGTTTATCTGGGGTCTCGGATAAGTTTCTGGACGCTACTAGTGATGAAATAGAAGGTGATACGGACGACGAAGAAGAGGAAGTGTACAGTGGAGGACGAGTAGGATTTGTGGAGACAGAAGAGGATGAACATGAACATGAACATGATTGGGGTCCTGTTTTGCCTGAGAGATGGGATGTTTTAGGACTCGGCCAAGCTATGGTAATTCCCATGTTTTTCACTTATCATAACTCAATTTTTGAAGCCTGAGGTTAAGTATTATGTTATGGGAGCTAGAGAAAGATTGGATTTTCGCATTGGGTTGAATATACAATGTAGTTATAACCACTACTTCGATAACTTGTGCAAAGTTGTGGAATTTAATGTTATATATGAACTCATAATGGGAGATACAGGAGCATACATTAGTAGCCCTGGCAGTAAAATTGTTGTTCCAGAATTGGTGTTCGAGTTGATCTTTCACCAACCACGGATTTTAACACCAATGCCCAACATGGCTAATGACTAATGATATTCATCATTAATAGAAATCATCACCGGTGGCAACGGGCCTTGATTCATTTTCCAATGCCCAGCTGGTGATGATATAGCATCACTAGGCTAATAGTTTCCTTCTTTCTCTTGAACTTAGTATTGAGACACTTTGCTTTATCTCCATTTTTATACCTTTTTATTTCTCAGACAATTAAAACATTTTTGTAGCTCTATTTTGTATGGGCGTGTTCGGTAGAGATTAAAATCGGATTAAAATTGAAAAACTAGCCGTTATTGTTGACTTTTATTAGACGAGTGAGACTCAATAACGGCCATATTTTCAATTTTAATTGGATTTTAATCTCTACCAAACGGGGCGATATTTTAAAGTGAAATCTTCTGAATATGAGGGGTGACTGTGTTTTATTAAGATATCTTTGGTTTTACTTGTGCCAAATCAATAAAATATTCTGTTATCAAGAAGTGTTGTAAATATAAAACATTGGACATGAAGTAAAACTTTTCACTTTATTTTGACTTTCTACACGAAGGTTTTAATAGTTAAAAGCTTCCGGAATTTAACTTTCCGAAGTTTACAATATTGAACTTACCGTGACCTTGGTCGTTGAAGTGTCAAGGCTATTTCCCTCGCATGTTGTAAGTTTAGATAAATATGAAAAAAGGACAAGCCATGTGGCATGGAGGACATTGTCCTCAACGTGTCAGACACCGGCAATCCACCAACAGACAGAGTTTATACCTTTAAAATTCCAGTTAGCAACCGGTTCATTTCTTATGCACGTGACATGGATTAACAATCTTAATTCATTTCTTATGCACCCTGTTTTAGTAAATAGTTGATGTGATTTCTGTAATTGGCATTTTATATGTGGGGTTCCTTTTTTTTTTTTTTTTTTAAATATATATTTTAATTTGATCTATGAGAATCAAATGAGTTACTTTTCTAATTTCATGATGACAGGTCGACTTTTCTGGCATGGTTGACGATGAATTTTTGGATAGACTAGGATTAGAGAAGGGTACTAGGAAGGTGGTGTATCATGAAGAAAGAGGCAGAGTTTTGCGGGCAATGGATGGATGCAGTTACAAAGCTGCTGCTGGTGGATCTCTTTCAAATAGCTTGGTGGCCTTGGCCAGGCTTGGGGGTCAACCCATTGGAGGGCCTGCCTTAAATATAGCCATGACTGGCAGTGTGGGAAGTGATCCATTAGGCGGATTCTACAGGTATACCTCTTTTCTCTCATTTTTTGCGCGTTTGAATGGTTCCTCTCTTGAAGAGTTCACCTCCTCTTTCTGTCTTGCTTTCACTCTCATCTCCAAGAAACTCTTTAAAAGTGGAATGCTCTCTATTTTAAAGAGTCAATCGTTTAAAATTTTACTCCAAGAGACTCTTCAATTTAACATTTTAAAATAGAGAGTGGGTTTGGCTCTTTAACCTCTCTATAATTTAATGCTTCAAAGATTTCAACTTCCAATGCACAATTTATTGACTTAATTAAATGAATATACTTGAAAAATGATATAATTATTGGAGGGAAGATGGTAAAAATAAAAGAATGAAAAAAACAATAAATACATATTGGGAATGGTAAAATTAAATGTTAAAAATAAAGAGGCTATTGGAGCATTTTAAAATTTTTGCTCTTTAAATTTTTAGATGCTCTTTGAATTGTAGAATGTGCTCTTTAAAAATAGAGAGCCTCTTGGAGATGCTCTAAGAGTTCACTTTATACGCATTTAGCAGTTGTATTTTGCTATGCATTGTTCTTTTAAGTAAAAAACACCATCAAAACCTAAGTGGAGTTTTTACGCCTCCACTTAGACCCAATTGGGGGTGGGAGGGTGTTTTATGAATAAAAATGAAATTTTCACATGGGAGGGGACATTGACTTGACCTCCAGATAGGACATCAAAAGGAGAAGCAGAAGCAACTATGAAAACACTAAAATTGGAAGTACTACTTCCATTACAAGACTTAATGAAATATACAATTAAAAGCTTGAAGTTAGAAATTATAAGTGAAAAATAGATAATTTCAAAGTCTTCAGCTCAATCCATACAAATAAGTTAACCATTACAGGACTTAATGCAAAAACACATTTTGGCTATGAATTGTCTGAGTTTAGAAGAATTTTCTTAGATTTGTGGCACTTGATTTCTTTTATCTTGCTAATGGCCTCTGATGTGTGTGATCAATGACCTTCTCATTATCTGATTTCTTTACTTAGATCAAAACTCCGACGAGCAAATGTGAATTTCCTTTCAGCACCAGTGAAGGATGGAACAACGGGAACGGTTATTGTTCTCACAACTCCAGATGCTCAACGTACAATGCTTGCATACCAGGTCGATAATATTTAGATTTCGAAGCTTCATGAACTAAGTGACCTCTCTGAATTATCATGTAAAAGTTAACTTACACTTCAGAATGCTGTTTTTTTATGCGACTTTCTTTCAGTACCAGTGACAGCAGTCTAACTTGCTACTTGATTAAGTTTGTAAATTTCTTTATGTGATTCCATGTGCCTAAATCTTATGAAATAATCAAAGCATTCATTTGCCTTGCTCCGAAAGGAAAAAAGGAAGAAAAATTTCTTATTCTTCATTGGTATGGTTCTGAGAACCTGTTCGTATATTCATGCAAGCAGTTCTTCTGGATATGTGAGAGTGTAGTGGAGAAACGAGAAAAAGAGAGAAACTGTTTTTGTCAGATTTATGCTTTAAGATGAAATTAACACAATACTATTGTCATTTATGTTACTGTATTCATTAGTGTATAGCAATTTTTTTTGTCATTTGTTATTTACATTACATCATCTTCTTTCTTTTAATTTATAATCACTATCATCATTAAAAATAAATACATTAATATGATGTGGTCATCCATCGTAGCTTTGATCTATCAAATTCAACTGTATGAGATAGTTCCTGGCAGTAGAAGGAAAATCGGAGCAAATTTGTAGAATTTTCTACTGTTATGGATGAGTCTGCAACCATTATGCAGATATGCTGTGGTTTTGGTCGTATCCTATATCTATTTTTTTTAATGATTAGCTATTCATATTCTGCTGACTAGATAAATTTAGTCACACCCTGAGTAATGTGGAGACATATTTTGTATTTTTGATGGGTATCCTATTAGATAAAATATATGAAGACTTTCCAAATTTTGATTTTTATATTAGGAAAAAGGTAACTAGGGTTTAGTTTCGAAATTTTTTCTAGTATTTTATTTTATTTCTTTAGTTGTTCCCTACTTAAGTTAGGATACTTGAAACCCTATACAAAGAGGGTCTATGCATTGTATTACATACACTTAGATTATTTAATACAAACATATTTTCTCTCTAATTTCTACTTCTTTCCTCTCTCCTTCTCCTTCCCCTTCTATATTTCTGTTTGTTGTTCATCGCATCCTACGTCAATTACGTTCCATTTTCCTGAAACCAGTTTTTATTTCATTAGACTCACTTTGCAGACTCTTGAAGAATTTTAAAATGCCACATGGTATTTGTTTTCTTGATTTTTATTACATAATCTCTATTGGTTAAAAAAAGCATGAAGTAGATGCATTAGATACTCACACATTTATTAATAAAATGAGAGATTACCTATCAAAAAAAAAAAAAAGATACTCACACATTTATGTTATCACTTTGATGATATCAGGGTACATCATCTAGGGTTCACTATGATTCCTGCCTGGCCGGCCTGGTTTCTAAAACACGTATATTAATAGTCGAAGGGTATTTGTTTGAACTTCCTGACACAATCAAAGCGATTAGAATGGCATGTGAGGAGGCTCGCAGGTGTGGTGCTTTGATTGCCATCACAGCTTCAGATGTCTCCTGCATTGAGAGACATTATGATGATTTCTGGTAAAATCATGTATTCAATTTACCTCTTTCATATCTCTACCCCTCCCAAAGGCCAAAAGAAAAATAAAAATAAAAATTGTAACTTCTTTTGCGTTGATTAAAGAACACTTTGATATCCTCTCTGCTAAAATGAATAGTGTGAATTAGCATTGGCCTCATATAATATGTTTCCTTTCATAGTATATTGCATGATACTTTCTGAAACATGTTCTGGGTTGAAGTATATTTTAAAGCAACAATTAACTACTAATGTTTCGAAAAATTGGGCTCAACATCTGAGTGTGTGAATTTGGAATTATCTGAGTTCATGCTGTCTCCTTAAAAAAATTTCGAGAATTTAAACTATATCAAACAAGAGGCAGAATCCTGGTTAAATTTTGGAAACCCCTGACGTCAGTTTCTCTGAAAAGAAAAAAAGCAAATTATTATATAATAGAATTGCAGCTCGTGAAAGAAATTATCTGTCATCTATCATTGGCATTTCAATGTTTATATATTCTTTTTCAGGGATATCATGGAAAACTATGCAGACATTGTCTTTTCAAACAGTGATGAAGCCAGGACTTTTAGTCATTTTTCCTCGAAGGAAAGTCCTATTTCTGCTGCGAGGTACCTAAGCCATTTTGTCCCATTTGTTTCAGTGACAGATGGTCCTAGAGGCTCTTATCTTGGTGTAAAAGGGGAAGCTGTATATATCCCTCCTTCACATTGCATGCCAGTTGACACTTGTGGCGCAGGGGATGCTTATGCTTCTGGAATTTTGTATGGTATATTACGTGGTGTGTCTGATTTGAGAGGCATGGGTGCATTAGCGGCTAAGGTTGCATCTGTAGTTGTTGCACAACAAGGAACACGGTTGAGGGTACAAGATGCTGTCAGATTAGCCGAGTCATTTACATTTCATCATCAAAGCACAAATATCTGGTCAGATGTAGGAACTGATCAAATCTCCAGCTTGTAAAATGACTTCTTATTAAAATTCTTGATTAATTAAAAATTGAAAATATACAAGTTCCACATGCCATCATTTAAACTTTTCCTGTCCATGTCAAAGAAAAGTCTTAGATTTGAACTGTGCATAATGAAATTCATTGTAATTATTTATACTGGTAGATTCAAATTTATGCATTTGATGCTGTTGAAATATAGATTCTTATATTCATTGATGCTTACATATACGAGATCTGACTTGTGACACTTAATCACTCTTTGCATGTTCAATTACACCTTCTGGGCATCAAGTTAGACTTGGTAACTTTGCATTGTTTTTTTCTGCTGAAGAAATTGTACAATATTTTATTTAGGAGCAAAATGGGGAAATAAAATATTATAGAAAGTCGAACAGCCCAGTGATGCCTGTCAATAAACTTTTTCCTGGTATAGTTACTTAAAAGTATTCAGTTCTATTATACTGATTTCCAGCCATGCGTCTATTTATGATACACTTCAAATTTTGTTATTCTTGAGTTTTAGAGTGAGTTTATGCTTTTCAAAAAGTCTCATGCTTCGAATGTTGCTTCTCCTTTTCCATTTCTTTTCTCGGTGTCTCCTCCCCTGCCCTTTTCTGCTGGAAAGCCAGGAACACAAGACTAGTTACAATGAACCTTAATTCCAGCTTTCAAAGGAAAAGGACTTACTAATCTAGAAAGGCAAACTCTAGAAAATTAATTGGAAGAATTTTTTTTAATAATTAAAATAAGAAAAATATATAAATAAATAAATACTAATTTCTTTTTGACTAATGGAAGTTTCCAATTTGACATTTTAAATGATGGGGCACAAAATCGATGGCTCAAGGACTTTGGCCCATGAGTTCAACATAGTGGCTCATTTTTGTTTAGAAAAAGAATATTATTCATCTGTTTCGAACGATTAACTGAGTTAATATATTCAATTTTATCGATTTTGATTTGAGTACTATTGTCGATTTTATATCTATGAATCGTAACAAGTAATAAAATAGACCTTTAAGTCCGAATATAATTCCCACAAGGACTACTATCTAACCCTTGAATCCATTGGTCAAATTCCATTGTTTAAGCTGTTAATTTGAAACTTTTATTAATTAGGAGGAAACAATTTTTACTTATTTATTTTCTTTTTAATTATCTAGAGATTTGTTTGAATTAGTTTCCTAAAGTTCGTCTTTGTTTAGAATAGCAAGTTAGAGCTTCTTATTTTTCTTAAAAAGCTAGATTTCGGGTTCATTGTAATTTGATTGTTTTATGAATAAAAATTTTACGAGTTTCTCAATTATCCTAATTATTCCGTACTCAACGAATCAACAAATATTTGATGGCTAGATTCTCAATATTCAATTGAATCAATGAGCATTTGGAGCGCTAATCCTATTCCGCATATTTTCGCTAAGCTTAAAGTCTTCATTAAAAAAAAAAAAAAAAAAAAGCCAACACCAAGACAAAACCTTTTTTTGACGGATAATTGGAGAAAATTCAATATATTACAAAGTTTAACCAATACCAAGATAAAAACACTGTTCTGGAGGCTAATAAACAAAACCCAATCACCAACTTAGTGAAATTGTACCTATTAATTAGACCCCTGACCCCTATTTAAATAACAACCTAAATCAATAATAAAAATACTAGAATTTGAGCCCCCACGGGCATGTTGCAACGACAAAGCAGGAGGATGTCAAATGGAGTATCGACGGTTCGATTCTTGACGGAAGCAAAGTCATAGCACGCTTTGTTTGCTCCTCCGGAGGTCTTGTCCGCGCAGGAGGATGTCAAATGGAATATCGACGGTTCGATTTTGTCTGCCCCTCCGAGGATTCTGTCAGCGCTCAAGGGAGGTCCAATGGGAGGATGATCACACGCGGAATGTCCAATCCAAGTGTGTATAGACTGTATCAGCATCCGAATTAACCCGAGTGTCAAACCGGGGGGAAGGCCGGCACTCCCAAGGACTTAGTCGAGCGTAAGCTTGGACACCTAGGTTATAAAATAAAAATAAAAAAAAATACTAGAATTTGACTCAACCTTTGTACTGCATCAAAAACTCCCCCGCTAAGTACGCAAGAAATAGAGACTAAAAATTCTAAAGTCTTACTCTGAAAAAATATATAAATAAATAAAAAAAGAGAGAGAGAGAGAGAGGCTTTCTTCTAATTTACATTTGATTTGGGATTCAAGTCAGTGGTGAGACAAACAAAAAGACAAGTTCCAATTCATGCAGGGACAAAGATAGGACTGGCTGTAAGAGTTGCTTGACAAAACAAGAAATCATGACCATCACAAAACTCGGAAGCACCAATAGGAACTAACAAAACAAGAAAGTTGCTTGACAAAACAAGAAATCGTGACTATTCGGCTGTATGAGTTGCTTGACAGAACAAGAAATTCCTATTATTTATGTAACTAACAAAGCAAATTAAATTTTATAAAATCAATTATGTTTGTGTGGAAGTGATATAAAAGCATCTCCAATGTATTTTACAAAACAAATTCACCTACGTGACACATGAATAAGTTCAAATTTTATCTTCAACGAATTCTATCCATAACTCAAATTTATTTGACGAGAATACAAACAAGCTTAAGATCACGAGGCAGAAGCAATTCAACAATCCTTTGTGTTATGTGCAAACTCTGATCTTACAATAAGCACTTCAAGATACCATCAAAGAATTGAGGCTATGGATGAAGTGATTGCAACCACCCAAAAAGCCAATATCTGGTAGTCAGATAGATCTTCCATTAATGCTAAAAGATAATTACTATGCTGAAGCATGTTCAAGTTTCTCATAACGACGACTCCAAAGGTATTAATAAATATGCTATGCAACACTACATTACATCCAAAAACTACGAAGACAGCAATTTCTTTTATCTTACCACACTTACAGTTACTTCTGTGGCCAACGATGAAACTTTTGGCTTATAAATAGATAAAAACCCACTGTGCTGAAAAAAAAAAAAGGTAACCAACCAACAATATGGAGACCAGTGCAAGGACACAGCCAATCCTAAGTATCTCTATTAGAAAACAACGGAATATACATCAGACCGTAGCATATTAGTACCCGAAGGACACAAAAGGTTATCCATCAAGTGTACTGTAATATTTTTGCGTATGACAAAAAATGATACACAGATCATACAAATATCTGAGAATGTTAACTAGGAAACTTATTTTGGTGAACTGTCAACAAATAAAATGCCGTCATTCTGAACCATGTTTTCTTTATACTTATTGTGTTCCATGAGTGGCTGCGGCCTGCAACGGTAAAGGCATTTATAAGCAACTATGAAATGGAAAGCAAAAGTCATTACAAAGTTGTCTGGTATATTCTAAATTCATTCAACTTTCCAGGAATGCTCCCCAAGTCCAAAATAGTCTACCGAGTGCTGTGTAAACAGCAATACTGTTAAACATAAATAGAATAAAAGAACAATGTATCTTCATGCAAAAAATAAGCTGAATAGCCAATTAACTTTAGAATATGGCAGACAAACACGGTGGCTAAGGGACAATTTTTTTTTTTTCCTCCATTAGGTACAGTACAGACGACATAATATTTCAACTGAATCATGGGGATAAAATATAGACTCTAAATATATTTCATATTAACAGAAGTATGCTGGTACCATCAATGTTAACGGCAACAATCACAAAAGGTTCAAATGTAAAAAAGATTCTAATAATACAAAGTCAAAGACAGGTGTATTATAGTGTTCCAGAATTGCACAATGGAATATTTATGATCAAGAAAATTTTCAAATCCAAGTTTGCGTACTTATTCTTACATTATTATCAGAAATTTCATGAATTGATACTCTCGAGGCATGCAGATCCTACAGACTCCTCCAGGATACTAGCACCCCTTCTCAAGCCTCCTACTTAATGCACATTTCTTGTAAAAATGGGTAGCACACCGCAAGCATTATCCAAAGCTCTAATATGTCTATACACCCAAAACATTGTTTGCTGGTTCAAGTCAATTTCTTTTTCTTTTCCCTGACTTCTGGCCTCCAAGTTTTTTGTGGCCAGAAAAATATGATGATGCAAAATTTTGGGAACAAAAACCCCTCAACAAACAAATTCATACACGGATTGGATTTTCCTCTCAGAATCAGTTGTCTTTCTTGGAAATAAGGCTTATATTGGGAAATATGCTTATACCTGCTGCTTGCTGCTATTAAGAATCAATTGCTTTAGATATAGTAACAAAATGCAGAAATCTTTGATGTGAAGAACTATGCAACGAAAGCCTAAGAACATTGCAAACAATGATAAATTGCAATAATACAAGGGAGTATTCCCAACTCTAAATTTTTTTTAACCAATCAATTCTTGCTTTAGTTATGCAGTCACCTGACTTACAAAATTGATGTGTGACTAATACCAAGCCCATTACAGGTAAGTATCATCCCCTTAAATCTCGATAAATATTCCTGTATTGGCAAAGGAACAATTTAAATTATCATTAAGCAAGTGTTAAAGATGCATAAAAACAGCTGAAATATAACATTACGAAAAATCCTTACCCGCAAAGTATACTTGTCAATCTCATAGTTTCCATTCAAATCATAGTCCAGTCTTTTGTCTGGATCACTTAATACTGTAAAAATCACATGGAAGAAAAGTTACACTGTATATTCTTAGCAATGAAGATCTCAGTGTTTTATGTATTGAACGCTGCTGATGCTAGCGCCCACAAAAGAGTGATTTCAGAGGCCTTGATTTTGCATTCACAAATGAAAAGGAATTCTGCCACCAGAGTAGTATGTTTTTGGTTACACTAAACTACGCAAATTGAAAACCCAATGCGAAATTATTTCCATCTAAAAGTTAAAGAATATGGATATACTTCTTACTTCCATTTTCCTTTTTTCCCTTCAAAATTTAAAGACCAGAGGAGTCTCAGATGACTATACCATTAACACGTATTCCAAAAATGTTAGGCTTTGTTTCTACTTTCTAGTTTGATTTTGTCATGCATTCATATTAAGTTATTTATTTAACATAATTCCAAAAACAATAAATACAAAGTACATCGAAACCAGATTCATATGTAACATATAATGCCAAAATGAATAAATTGAAACGTGATAGTTTGTCATAACAAGTGTTCAGCCAAAAAAACAAAGAAACAAAATCAAATTCCAATTCACACGATCACAACTATCAGCAACTTGCCAAATTGTGTTGATAGACCAGAATCACATTTCAGATAAATAGGAGATGAACCTATCATAAACAATCACCTTTGTAAGCTTCATTGATCTCTTGAAATTTTTCAGTAACAGCACTATCACCCCTGTGTTTGTCAGGATGCCACTTCTGCATGCAGACAGGAAAAAATGATGTGAATATACACATCTGTAATAGGTTCCTGTTCAAAGGTGGGGGTGGGGTATCAAAGTACCAATAGTAAAAGCCATAAAAAACCTGCTTTAGATTATATATATTACTAACCAGTGCAAGCTTTCTGTAGTTCAATCGAATCTTTTCATCAGTTGCATCATACTCAACTTCTAAAACCTTGTAATAATCCTTAATCAATAATATGGTTTTTGGTTAGCCATTGTAAAGTTAAAAAAAATTAAATAAACAAACAGTGGGGGTCAACATTTAGGGCCCGTTTGGCATGACTTTTGGTTTTGCTCCCTGTAAAAGAGCTTTTGGAAGAATCTACATTTATTTTTGTTTGGAAACTAATTTTTAAAAGATTTTCCTATTCCGAAAGTACTTTTAGAGGAAGTTACATTATATCAGTTTCCTTTAAAAACTCTTTTAATTAGAAGAAGTACTTTAATAAAATTAGTCAAATGAGTCCAAAAGCAATTTTTGGATCTCAAAAGCTCCTTATGACTTTTCAAAAGTCATGCCAAATGAGACTTTATCCAGGCTACTAATAGGACTTATGGTAAAGAAATAAAACAGAAATTGGACCAGAACAACCAATATTATATGATAATTAAGATGATAGTTCATAACTATCACTGGATTGAAGCCTCTAAATTCTTCAAAATAGACTATCACTTGATACAAAAAACCAATAACTTCAAAATAGACTATCATTGAAGACATTTGGGGTCTTGCCATTTCACTTTAACTTTTTCTCAAACGACAACATATAAAAATAGGATAAATTAGAATTATCCACTAATTATTGAAGTCGAAATCTAGTTAAATCTTTTGATCATCGGATGAGCAAAATACTTTCAATCATGCTACATATATATCATTCTTTACATCATTTTTTACAATTTTCCACATGATAACACACCATTGGACAATTTAAAAAATTAAACAATTTTCCCTCCAATCTTTTTTTAACAACACGTCAAATGTCAAAGATGATATACATGTAGCATGATTGAAAGTATTTTGCTCATCAGATGATCAAAAGATTTAACTAGATCTTTAGTAATTAGTGGATGATTCTAATTTATCCTATATTTATTGTTATCGTTTGAGAAAAAGTTAAAGTGAAATGGCAAGACCCCTAATGTCTTAAATGATAGTCTATTTTCAAGTTATTGATACAAAAAATCAATAACGGTGATTTATAACATTAGAAGCACAGGGTATTGTACATATTCCTCTGGAACTTGGAGTATGATTTAGATGAGCATGAGTTCTTGAGCTTTTAATAAAAACTTGTGCATAAAAGCCCAGTTATGTTATTTCCATGGTCATGCAGAAATGAAAACATCAAAAATCCCTTTTAGACAAGAACCACTAAAGTTTTGCTTTTGCAAGTCTAGAATCAGAATCTAGATACTAAGAAGTTGCAAGGAGAAATTGCTATTACTGAATAAGACCATGTGTGAAATGGTTCTTGATCCCAGGGAGAGGTGAAGGCACTAGTTCTAATTTTCAACTAGAAAATTGACGTGTTCTCGTGCCTCTTTTATACTAATATTATTAAGCTCTTCCTAGATCCAAAAGATATATTTTATTTTCTACTAGCTCAAAATGGTGATAACAACTCAATCTTCAAAAATGGATGAATAGCACGAACTCAATAAACAATTTCAAGGATAAATTGGATGACACATTGGGTCTTTATTGCTATAGATAAAACTATTCAAACTGAGACTTTTTTACTTCCCCAGCTTTCTCTAAGGCAACAAGTCAGTACAAAACGAAAACCCTGGCAGATCAATTCCACATAGTGCAATAAAAATCATCTTCAGTCATACACAGAAAATTAGGGAAAAAAATTATTATACCAAGAAATCATTGAAAAACACAAACAACCCTCTAATCTCAGAATATTAAAAATAACAAAAGGAAAGTGCCAAAAGGGATTCAAGAAATCAATGCGAAAGAGATTCAGGATCAGCCGAAGCACCTTATGGGTACTTTTATATTCGCCTTCCATAAGCTGAGAATTATGAAATTCAAAGAAATATTCATTTGATGTAAAGAAAAGAATTACATGTGAGTAATGAATTGATAGAGAAATTGGTGAAAAATCTTTGGGGAATCTATGAATGTAAATCGAGGGAGTGATGATATTTTTAACAGAAATGTGTGGGTATTGAAGTTGAAGGCGATGAAGTGGAGCTCTATTCGCCACGATTGCGTTTGGGATTTTCGAAGGTTTTACTTTTGCTTTTGAGGAATTTTCCTAAAACAAATATTTTAGGGGAAAATTTACAGCGTTATCCTACCCTAATACAATTTTGATACATGTATCCTTTGAATTACATATTGATTTATTTGATTCCACCTTATTCGTCCTTTTCACATAAGGTCAAAGTTCACGCATTCAATGGACGTGAGACTCGATCTCATGTGAGAGGACGAATGAAATTGGATAAATCAGCATATAACTCAAATGATACAAATAGCTTAATTCATCCTAATATTCTTCCGAACCTTACTTTATGTCCCAGCTTGGGGATATGGAGCTTTATTGTATCCTTTATATACAAGTAAAAATGGAAGTTGTTGACAGTTCAGAGGTCATGAGTTTGATTTGTGGGGCTCTTGGAAGGCAAATTCTCTCATTGAAGGCAATGTGCAACATGTGTTGACTTGCTCGACACTTTAGCAGATCAGTGGAAAGGGACTCTTGAACCCTAGCCAGTTTGGGGCACATCTCGCGATTTACCTGGTTTGTGCCTTCAGGTGCCAAGGTGTAGATCCCAGAATTAGTCGCCGAAGGTGGACACCTGGGTATATGAAAAAAATGGAAATTATATAAGAATTCTATTGTAATATTAATTTCCAGTTTTGATTTTTAATATTAACTTTTAATACAAAATTAAATCTCATAATTTAAATTGTAACTTATACTTAAATATGATTTATTTTCATAAATGTGGGGATTAAAATTTTCCCTCTAAAAGGGAGTGATTTTCATGGAATTAAATATAACATGAAAAATATAACTTGATAGAATATTTTCTACACTTCTATATTATTTTCTATAATTTTGGCAACTCGATAAAGGTTCGTTCCTTTATCTCCATAAGATCTTGCTCATAGAAAGAGAACCGAATGTGAGTCACATGAATTTTATCTTGAAATCGTGTAGTGTCGAATGTACCCACACGAAAGGAAGGCAACTTGATTTTAGGACAGCGTTTTCGACGTGACTCTCAAGGCTTGTTTTCTATGTATCTTCTCTATTTTATGTTATATTATTGTTGAATTGTATTTGTTATTTTATTATGTTAATTGATAATCAATTTACACACAAATCACCCATTTTTTCCCAACAATCTAAAGTCATGTTACGGTGATTTGTATGTAGAGGAACTATCAATTAATTCTTCATCCAAGTGTACTCCATATAATACCACCAAACCAGTGAAGCATATGAAAGAGTGAGACCAATTTCCTACAATTTAATTGATATTTAATACTATTCTTTACAATGTTTAATTCCTTTATCAAGTGGGAAACTAGTGACAAAGGTCTCTACTTCTTTAGTTGCATTATCGCCCCCAACTTCGTAGCAATTTCACTAATTAAATTGCTTGATATTCTCTCGGAACATAAAAAGTGAAGGGCTAGAAAGAGTTCATTTGACTCGTTGGCAAAGATACAAAACAGAAATTTGGTCGTCCGGAGTTTGCTTTTGTAATGAATTACGAAGATAAATAGCAATGTACCTGAGAAGCTCGTCTAGATCCTAACTAGGAAAATTATCTAATTATGTGATACTGCAAGTCTGCAAGAAGGTAGTGAAGTTAATTGGGTCAAAGTTGTAAGTTGTTGCATTTTCCTGAATAATACAAAAGGAAAAGTTGTGTTTCTTGTTAAAGTTAATATTCTAGACTTCTCGCTCTTGCCTTTTTATAGCTTTGTCTACTTCCGACCCTAAGTCACACATGAACACCATCCAAAATTAGTTGGAGTCATTAACTTCCATTGCTTCTAGTTGAGATGAAAACCTCTATCACTATGCCTGTATCTTAAATTAGACCATTGAGTCAATAAGATTTGATGCATTTGCTCCTTCAGAGAAGGTGCTTATCTACATTCTCTTAATGTTTTTAAGTTGGAGAGTGGGGTTTTTTTTTTTTTTTAAATAAGCATTGACATAATATGTTGCACCTTCATCTAAGTAGTTACCAGCTACAACCCATGTTTTTTTTTGTTGACCCGGGGTGGGGCTCACAGTCGCTACCCTTTGGGTGCGTACTGGGTGAACCCTCGGGCTGACACACAATAAAATATTCTACACACAAATCAATAAAATTTCTTTAAATTTTAACCACACATTTTTCAAAACTCTTTAATTTCTCCCATAATGGAAGACAAACAGGCTCTAAATAAATTTGTCCATTCAAAGTTGACAGATGTTGAGAAAAAAAAAATATATCAACAAAGTGAAACTTGTTTTGGAAAATTCGATGAATGTGTGGAGTAGAGATGAAGTTTTAAATTATGGTGGTGAAATGTCAAACAAACTGAAATCTTTCATCAAATTTGGTTCGAACGTAGGGGATGATAAATAACATTAGATGGAAGGAGTATATATAATCTGCTGAATTAATATTTTACAAGAGGTTTAATTTCATAATTAATGAGAATAATTGCCCAAGTGTAACTCCTATGATTGATAGTGATTTTTTTCTATTGAAATTTGTAACTATTGTTATTATTGTGATGAAAATTATATTTTGATTACTTTATTAAAAGAAACATTAATGAGAAGACGAAAAACGATTCCAAACTATTTATTTACACGGCAAAATATATGAGGAGTAATCTGACCTTTGCGCTATGTTGCTTGAAAATATGATGTGGAATAAACAAATTTTGTGTGTAATATTTATCATCAAGATCGTGCTAATAGAAGGAGAATCGGCTATAAGCCACATGAGTTTTATATTGGAGTCGTGCAGTATCGAAAGTACTCGCACGAAGGGGAGACAACACGACTTTAGGACGGCGTCTTCCACTTGACTCTCAATGCTTGCTTTCTAAAACAGTTCTCTATTTTATTTTATTTTATTGTTGAATTGTATTTGTTATTTTATAATGTTGATTGATAATCAATTTATACACAAAGCACCCATTATTTCCAACAAATTTGAGGAAAGAAAGTTGAGGATATAATGGCTACGATGAGCATAGATTGAAGGCTTAAAATATGACGTAACAGATAAAAATTTTAATGAAAACATAATTACAAGAGAAAAATATTAAGGCATCTCTTAATAAGAGGGTGTTTTGTGGATATTAAAATCAGATTCTTAGTAGATTGTGATAGGAGTTTTTGAAGTGTGTAGTTAAAAAGTTATGGGATCCAAAAGATGTGTAGTTGATATTGATTGTTTGACTTTGACTTAAATTAAAATCTAGAACAAACAAGCCAAATGTGTTGATTTTTCAAAATACCCATATAACACATTCGCTCTCCCTCCGGACACAACCAACAAAGTGGATGTTGGTCATCAGTTTTGGGGCTAAGGACTGGGTGGCAAAGGATAGATGGTGGGTGGGGTTGAAGAAGAGTGATTTTTATTCTTCTTCTTTTTTACATTTTCTTGTCCTTTTTATTTATTTATTCGATTTTTGTTAATTTAAGTTACATACAATGTTGACTGTTTAAAATATTTTAAAAGTATAAAGCGTATTCAGACGGTAAGATCATATTTCTCATCTGTATGAGATTTTTATAACAATGTTTTTCACCTAGCGTAACAACTTTTTGGACGAAAGTAATGAAGATGGACAAATTGTGCTAATTAAAGAAAGAATGGATATAGGTTTGAGACGAAAAAAAAGTTCGGGACAAGGTTGCTACTTTGCTCAAAAGGTTGAGGATGAATCGCATAAAAAGTCCTTGAATAAAATACCCCTACATTCGCCTTGAATTTACGAGAAAGAGAATAAAGAAAGGACATGATTGTACCATAACTATCAACTAATTTATGATCTTACTACCTACCACACATCTCGCTCACTCATTTTCAATAGATGCCAACGGAGTAAAAAATGGTTTTTGACACGTTTTTTTTTTTATACCATTAATTTTAAAAGCAATTTACATATCGCCTTTGAAATATCATTTTCCTATTTGCTAATAAAAGTTGAATCATCGAAGTACCTAAAAGTTAGCGAGAAAACACCCCAATGACAAAAACAATAGGAAAAGAAACAAGAGACCTCGACCGATCCTTGTACCGTCTCTAGTTGTTAAAGCATTATTTATTCGTCTGGTTGTTTTCATTGTTATCTATAATCCACCCAAGGATTTGAAGAAATTTTGTAAGGACAACAACCTCCGCAAAGGGTAAGATGAATATAAACTCTCCCAAAGTGGACAGTAGTACGTAACAACTTGAACACAGAGGCTCAAATCGTTACAATTAACATAAATTTGCTATGATGTTTAAGCATTCTTTGGTCTTAAACTGCATGACGTAGATAGGTATGTAGGTGATACATCAAAATTGTTATATACATAGTCAACAAAGGTCATTAAAAACATGTTTCAATGTATAATCAAGTTGCAAGAAAACTTCAACAAATTTATTTAGGGAAGTGCTACACGTACACCGAGCTGTGTACAGCCCCCCTCACAAGAGGGGGGCCTGCGATTTTTTTATTCAGCGCAGGCCCCCCTCTGTTGTGAGGGATCTATACAACGAGTTATCAAGCTCGGAGTACAAACATCAAAATCCATTTATTTAACACGGGATGAGTAAATTTACTGATCATTTAGAATGTGCATGAGATTCGTAATTAAACATCTCCAAACAGTTCAACAACAACTGGAAAGACTACATCTTCAAGCATTCTGTTTATATGTATATCATATTTTTACTCAGCCCACTAGTGAAACTGGAAACTGAAGCCTTTGCGACCATTGAGAATGAAACAAAAGGCGTTATGCTGTAGCTTCTTCTGCATCGGTCTCAATTGGCTCCTCCGGTATATTATTACCACCTCTCAACCGGGAAGATACATTGTCAATGGCAGAATTGAGTTGACCTATTTTTTCATTCAAGGTCTGCCTCGTTTTCTGAATTTAATAGAACACAGAGGAATAAGAAAGTGGTCAATGGAGAAAGGATTAGTTAAACTCAACTTATTATTATGGCAAAAGAAAGTCATTGTTATCACCTCCAAACCGTCATCATAGTAAATTGGTCGCTTTGCCCTTCGAAAGCCATATTCATCTTCGTTTAGCAGTGATCTTCTTATCTAATAATATTTTTTAAAAAGAGAAGGGAAAATAAATTAAAGCGAAAATCAAATAGTGGAACGCTGATGCACCCATAACATGGTTTAATGATTTTACAAACTAAATGTTATTTTTTTATCTTATTCGTAGTAACATTACAAAGTTGTATACGTAAGAATCTTGGAGTCCAAATATTTTCTGATTAGGATTTCAAGCAAAGATTCTGATTATCTTACTTTTAAATATATAAACAGGTTTGGAACCAAGTTCAACCAGCTCAAGGAACAATCCAAAGTCCACATACACTTCGAGCTAAGCCCTAGTACTTTGCGAAGCTCAAACTTAATTTGAATAAATGAGCCATATCGATGCGGATCAATATCAAGAAGGGCAGGTTACAGATTGTACAGATTGTATTGGGGCATTTCAGGAGTTAACTTTCACGTACTTTACTATTAGGAAATGGATAGCCCAACTTCTCGACTTGTTTTCTGATTTGTAATTTTATGCTGCTGCTATAAGTAGCAATTTCATGGTATGAGGTGTTTGACTTTCCACGCTGCATCACTTGCTAAAGATCAAGCTTCACTCATTTTATCCAATCAGCCAATCTTAGAAACTAGCAATAACTTCATATGATTCTTATTAACATACTTAATCAGGCTTCAATCGTTCTATCCAATCAGCCTATCCAGAAACTAGTGATAACTTCATTTGGTGCTTATTAACATACCTTACTACCATTTTCTCAAAGTCAACTAGATAAATCGCGAACCATTTCTAGAGGAGCTACAAAAATAAATATGGAGACATTGAGATTGACAATTAGGTGAATACTTAGGCTCACCTGTGGAGCAAATACATATGCAAGTGTTCCAAAGATTGCACCTCCTATAAGAAATCCAGCTACAAAATCACCACTTCCACCTCTATGATCACTGCATATAAGAGGAAAAAAATTATGGCAGCTATCACATCGCCAAGGAGAAGTAACTGGCTACAACACTGACATACACCAAAAACTGTCTGCCACTAAACCAAGGGCCAAGGCCAACTATATTACTCTAGGAAAAGTTGACTTTGAACACATGTTCACCCAAATAATTTTTTTGTAAAGAATGTCATGTTTGAATCTTCACAACAAAATAGCTATTCTCAAAACTCGATTTTCATCATCACTAATAATGCTATAGTTCAACTGAATAGCTAAAAGAGAGAACACAGAGTCACAGATCAAGGAGTGATCTCATCTTTAAAAGCAGAATGCAGCGAGCACAAGCACAAGCACAGGGGTGTAAGCAAGATTCTTTTCCAGAAATTGCATAGCACGTGTAGCCTCCACAAACATTAGAATGGTTCCACGGACAGAGTTGGTAAAAGAGTTTCTATCAAAAACAGTCCCTCACAAGTAATTCTAGCCCAATGCATACAGCAGTCAATGTGCCAACCAGATGGCAGAAGTTGGACAACTTGCTAATCTTTCACTTTTGGCAAAAATAGTTTCCAGTTGATTACTACACCTAACTATAGTTTAAAAAATGCACCAGAAACAAACTAATTCCTACTGACCTGGTCTATTGCAATTTTAACTTGTCAACTGAATGACAAGTATACATCAGTATCAAACCTGGTCGGGATATGAAACCATTTTATGCTTGAGGACTCCTGCAAACCCGATTTTGAATTTTGAACAAGGAAGGGACGAGGATGAGAGTTCAGAGTAGTACGAATTATTTTAGGTATTTTAAGTTTTCAAAAAGTTGACTGAAGCTTATGCCTTAAGTTCTGCCTCTTGTGAGGCTTTCATAACGCCTTGAAGCAAAGACACTGCAGACAGTTGAAGTGTGCACTCATTTGTCTCACCTTTTCTAGGCTATTTATGACTTCAGCTTCTTGGACTATGTTTTATAGCTTAGAAAGTTTTACAATTTTTTTTTTTGGTTTTCATTTTTCTGCCTTTACACTGAAGGGGAAGGAGACGGCGCCATTGCAAGTGGAGATGATGAGAAGGAATGAGAAGAAGCTGATAGCGTAAATACATTTTATTATGGATTTTCGAGATGGCCAATAGTTTATTGTGAGCATATTTTTGTAATTTGTATTGTTTTGAATTATTTTATTGGTTTGTCTTGAGGTCAACATCTTGGTACTCTATGAAGTAATTTTAAACATTGGCTAGAATATAGAGTTATAAAAAATGTTGTCCATCAAGATGGTTAATCTTAAGGATAAATAACTTAATCATTAGACCAGTTGACTATATGAGCTTCCCTCTAGAGAAGCAAAAAAACCAATAGAACATGAAAAGATTAAGACACGTATTTTAGTAATTTCTTTATGAAGTGGAAATATAAACTGAAGATTCAAGGCTTGCTTTAATAATACTTCTCCTTAGACACATGTGATAGGAAGTTGGTGACATTGCATGAGAACATTAATGTCCTGTTAAAAGTGCTTAAGAAGACCGTAGAATGTTGAGTTTTGCAACAGTAATTCCCTAATTGGATGTACCAGTCAGAAGGAAAATTAACACTACACTTCAATGCATCATTCATTATTTTGGTTCAGTGATTCTGACAATTTAGTCAAAGCAGATGACAATATATACTATATGCAGACATCACATAAAGCAACAATATTTTTAGTAATTTACAAGTGAGAACAGCATAAGCATTCATTTTACTTTTTTCATTATTTAGTGCACTGGGACCATATTCGTGATTCAACAAATTCATTTTATGCTTGCATAATTGTGTCCATGTGCACATTATTTACAGTGTCTTGGGGTGTGCTTGGGAGAAAAATTAATGCCCATGGTTTCTTGGTCAGCTACGCAAAGCCACACAACTTTCGACCTACAAGTAACTCATGACGTCCCGTGATGAACTGTAACGAGTATTCGATATGTTAAATGACAACTGCATACCTGTCCTCAGCGCGAACAGACAAGTTGCGCCTAATTCCAGAACGACTCGTCTTGGTATGAACAGTAACTGGTGGTGTCTTGACAAACGTGCCTGAACTTACAGACAACATATCCTTAGTCTTGAGAGGATTTCCACCTACATGGGAACAAAACAATATAGAAAACATTAAATTGTAATAGTAAATAGCAATCCAAATAACCACACAATAAACCACTCTGAAATTATTTCAATCTCACATTTAGCCATCAAACCCTTAAAGTTGAAAAATAAATTGAAAGGGATGCAAAAGTTTCGAAATGTCACAGTAAAATCCCAGTCCTGAGAGATGGAGTAACTAGTAATTACGTGCCAGAAAACAATAAAGGCGACAATCAAAACCCTACAATTATTATGCTCACTTAATCTTGGAGAAATCATCATATCAGATACCATCATCCAGTTCAAGATTTCTGCATCGAAATGAAAAAGATAAAGAGTATAGTAGTTAATTATTACCGCAGAGAAAAAAAGGAGCTATGCCGGCAGCCATTGGAAGGGGACGGAAAGAAATTGTGAAGCAAAGACCGATAAAACCAAACCCGAGAGAGAGAGAGAGAGAGAGAGAGAGAGAGAGAGACCCGGAGAAATGTGATTTTAAATTTTTTGTATTGGACCCTTGTTTGCGGAGTGAATTGTTTCAAGTGTCATTAAATTTTACAATGTGTCACATTCTACTAATCAAATTTCGAGTTGCATATAAATATTCATTGAACTTTGATCAATTGCATTATATTACTCATCATCTTAATTCATTCCACATGATTTATTTACGTGGAAGACATCTTTGATATTTAGCAGTTAAATGATATCAATTAAACGTTAAATCGGTCATATCATTAATCCCCAAACCCCCAAACACACATCGCCCATTTTTAACACATTTTAATATTCATGGCGTATACTGAAATCGATCTTCCAATCTTCCAAATTTCGACCGTTTGGTAGAGAGACTAGGGCTCCGTCTCATATTTTCAGTGTTAAAAATTGTCATTTAACTGTCAAATCTCGAAAACGTCTTTTACGTAGACAAACATGTGGAATGAATTAAGACGGTGAGTAACGGAATGCAATTGTTCAAAGTTCAGTGAGTGTTTGTGTGCAACTCAAAGTTCGGTTAATAAAACGTGACACATTACAAAATTTAGTGATTGTTGAAACAATTAACTCCTTGTTTGAGCCCTAGCCTTCTCAACAAATGTATTTTTAAATAATCTATTGATGAAAATACGTGATTAAAAAAAAAAGAAAAATTTTGAATTTACGTGTTATTTTATTTTATTGAAAAATATGTCATTGCAGTTGTCAAATCACGGTTAAAAAATATATTTTGATTAAAAAAAATGAGGCTCAAACAAGTACTTAAATTTTCCCTAGCAATAAACCATTCGTCCATCAAAGCTTAGTTATCGTAATCATACATAATTGAGTGATATTAGTCTGAGAGCTAAATAGCATTACTTGTATAAAAAGGAAGATCGACTTTTACATTTATGATGCATTCCTACATGTAAGACAGGGCAAAATAGTCTATTAGCCAATTATCTTGAGGAATAAAATCATTAAAATTAAGTTTTGTCCTAAATTTTGTCCGTCAGGGGGCAAATTTCATCAATTTTTAATTTAACGTTGAATTTGTGTCATTTAACTGCCAAATATCGAAAACGTCCTCCATGTAGGCAAACCGTGTGGAATGAATTAAAACGATGAGTAATGGAGTGTAATTGTTCAAAATTCGATGAGTGTTTGTGTGCAACTCAAAGTTCGGTTAGTGGAACGTGACACATTGCAAAGTTGAGTGACTGTTGAAACAATTAACTCCTTATTTGAGTCCCTAGCCTTCTCAACAAATGCATTTTTAAATAATGTATTAATGAAAATACGTGATTAAAAAATAAAGAAAAAATTTGAATTTACGTGTAATATTATTTTATTGAAAAATATGTTATTGAAGTTGTCAAATCATGATTAAAATATGTATTTTGATTTTTAAAAAAATGAAACTCAAACAAGGACTTAAATTTTCCCTAGCAATAAACCATTCGTCCACCAAAGCTTAGTTATCATAATCATACATAATTGGGCGATATTAGTCTGAGAGCTAAATAGCATTACTTGTATAAAAAACAAGATCGACTTTTACATTTATGTTGCTTTCATGTAAGATAAGGCAATATAGTTTATTAGCCAATTATCTTGGGGAATAAAATTATTAAAATTAAGTTCCGTCCTAAATTTTGTCCCTCATGGGGCAAATTTCATCGGATGGAGTTGTGTAATATTTTCTTCGCTACATGTACACTCAAGTTCTAGGTGACATAATTAACAAATGATATCCTATCATTGGCTAGTGGAAGCATAAAACAATTTCCACTAGCCAACGACAGAATGTCACTTGTGCTATATATATATATATATGAACGCAAATTATTCAAACATCATCCCTAGATAAGACAAGATAATTAAAAACAAGAAAAAGTAAAACAAATAGCAGGACCAAAGTAAAATGTGTATATCCAAGTTTCTCACGGCAAGAGAGCTGTTGGGGGTAGGCTGTTAATACTCTATATATACAAGCAGCCATTTAGTTAGTACTACAGAGAAGGGGCTGGACCTAACAAAATTACATATTCATCCTTTCAGCTTATTAACATATCGGATGGGATAGAAGACACCTTGGGACTACAATTAACATCATGACGGGAAAGAAAGAGAGAGGGAGAGAGATGCTGAAGCATCATCGTCTGCTTTGCTTGTGAGATGATGCTCCTCCATTGTCTTCTTCTCCACTTTCCCTAACAAAAAGGGTGGAATGCCCTGAGGCAATGCTTTTCTTTCAGCTCCTAGTGCAAGCTCAAGGTCCGGAACTTTATCGTGAAGCCTGTCCTCTACTTCTGGATGCATTTTCCAGGGCATGGGCATGGATTTATTAGCAATACTCACGCCATTCACACGATGTGGATCAACAGGGAAGAAGTACCTTTCAGGGATGACACTCTTGTTGGCAGATCCATTATCCTGTATAGAGAAGCCAGAAGCCATGCAATTTATCAGGGATGCAAAACCATCAATACAAGAACTAGTTTGATCATCACGAGTATCCAAGCCACACATATCAGGATTCTTTTGTCTGTCTATACTTACCTTTTCAAGCACTACATCAGCACTAATGTTCCTGGGTGCTGCTCGACTGGTGTCAGTATAAAAACTTTCTGGCACCACGTGTTTACACTCATCATGTAGATGTTCGCCGTGGTTCATTAGCCATCTGTTGTTGTCCAGATTTTCCTCCAAAGAAGATTCTTTATCTGAATTCATTTGAAATTTCACTTGATCTCTAGTTCTATTCATCTTATTAATCCTCTCACCTGTGATACCACCAGGAGCCATAACAGTGGTGCCAGAAGGAGATTTATCGAAATAGTGAGATGGCAGTCGTCTATCAGATGCAGCATCTAACTGCATTAGTAATTGTTCCCTTGTAGAACCATTAGCACTTCCGGCCTGGGATTCTGCCTCAGGTGTGAAGATGGAATCAGTATCTCCTTCCTACAGGTCAAAAAACATGTACGTGGATATCAAATACTACAACAGTGTTCAGCAGAATAATGTCTTTGGGGAAATCAAGTCATAAAATGATCAAGACATCAATATAACAAGAAATTACCAAAGAAAGCCAAAAATATTTCAAAAGGAGAAAATGTAATAGTTCTTATAAACTTGCACCAATTCAGACAAGGTGCAAGGCAGAAAAATGATTAATTGCTAATATCATTTCAAAAATATAAGACAAGATAATTAAGCCCCTGTTTGACAACCATTAATTCAAAACTCTTTATTTTTCATACACATTTTCAACCACACATTCACACAATAAAATATTTTGCACGTAAACTCAAAACTTTTCCTACTTTTCTACCACACATTCTCCAAAAAAAATCACTATTCAAAACATCAGTTTCCCCAGTTCCTCTTAATAATTGCCATCATATAGGGGCTAAATGTGAATATGACATGACACCCAAGCCTTGGTCACAGAAGAAATAAGCCAACATCTATTTGGGATAGCATATGCTCTCAACGTGTGTCTTGCCATTGTCAGATGTTAAATTTTACGGCAAAATTTTTAATCAGTAGGAAAGCACAAGTAAGAAAAAATGCATAGGAGTAAGGTCAAAACCCATCATCATCATTGACCTAATAATGCATCAAAGCCAAATGGCTACACAGCTATACGACATCTTGGAAATCAGCTTCCACCAGACTCAATATTAGTCTAGACCTCAGATTCATCTGATGAAAATGCTGATAAAGATGTTCAGAACTGTTAAGTCCCACTCGGACTTGACGCAAGTAACAAGCTCAGAACTATAACAAGAATAGCACGCCAGAACACTCATTTCAGATGTCTTTGAAGTTCTACTAGGAACTCTGGTTCCTAGAGAGAGAAGACACTGAATTGCATGCTAGTGAAATCCCAAGCTCCCAACGTGCTCAAAGTACAGGGTGTCACTGAAGAGGTGGTAAACTTGCACCGAACAGAAAAAGCAATAAAAACCAAGAAATGTAAGTGAAAATTAAAAGAATAACAATTAAAAAACAAACTTAGGAATCAGAAAATTTCTCTTCAACAAAATTGATATTCTTTTAATTTTCACTTACATTTCTTGGTTTTTATTGCTTTTTCTGTACGCTCACATATATAAATGTGCAAGCGTGCGTGTGTATGTGTGAATTTTTTTTATTTTTTTTTTTCAAAATTTTGTGGAGGGAGGAGAACAAGATTTACAATTAGAGCTTTATGCACATGCGAAAGAGGAATAGACAATACCAGGCAAGTGCCACTCATTTTGTGGCACAATTTCGCACTCGTACATCGTTTGGTAGAAAAGGAAATGGAATATAATCTATCATCCAGCTGATCCACAGAACGTACTTTGGTATCACAATCTCCATTTACAACTTTAGATGACAATAAACTCCATAAGTTTCCCGAAGCAGACACCTCCGGTGTTGGCACTACATCATCACATGCAGACACATCCTTGGCTATAGATCCAAGTGAGCATCTGTTCTCAGTCAAGGATATTATAGCTGGGGGAATATCAGGAGGTGTACAAAACTGTTTTGAAGATTCAGGGAGATGTGAGCAATTCTCTTTCTTTCCTCTAAACACGCCCCATAAAAAGAATAACATATTCCAACCTGCACATAAATGATAACAAGAAAATTGATTGGTTGCAAATAAGGAGGAGCTTCAATAGAACTATCTTGCTTATAAATCAGAGCACAAAAAAACCAGCTAAACATCATTGAAAATGAGCATTCTTCGTTCAATAATGCTGGAACACATCTCCACTAAACAAATAAATAAACAAAAATTGAACCAAATGAAAAAGGAATATAAAAATGGAGGAGAAGCCAAATTAATGTTTAAATTAAGTGCCCTCAGTAGCTGCGACCTTTTTGTTGGATGAGGTCTGACCAACATGGCCATGCCCAATTTTACCTAGCAATGTCGCCTTCCATTAGATACCCCCATACTAAAGGAGTTTCACAATAGGCAAAGCTGCCAAAACAGCTTCCGTTCATCTGTTTGTTGAGATCCCACCAGCACGGACACTCAATTTTATCAAGCAGCAATAACTTCATCTGATATCATATTGAAAAAGGTTTCATCTAGGCAAGCCCCCAGATTGCGATGCATGATCTTTGCGTATCAAAGTCAAATTTCAAGGGCATGAGATGGCATAGCTTTTATTGGGCGTCACAAATGCATTCACCATATGCAAATTAGAGAAGTTTTACAAATTCTTAGACAAAGACATTCAGTAAAAGAAATAAATATTTTGTTTGCTTACGCTGAGAATTCTCAGGAAGCTGGTTAGATGGAAATATCAAGAGTTCAACACCATTAAGATTTGCCTTTAGAGCAAGGTCATTCTTCATCATAGTCTCCAACAAAACTTTGTAGCTCTTCTCGTAGCTGTAGCAATAGAAACAGAGAAATTAAGTTGCAGAAAACTAATGATATCACAAAAAAATAATATGAAAAATTTGATAGTAAAAACATTAAGGCAAAAATAGCTACCTCTCATGATCTTTAGCGAAAAAGAAGAGAGCTATGTTATCTTCTCTAACACCAAATTCCTGAAACTGTACCGGCCATGTGCTTAAACGAGGCACTTCATTTACGATGATTCTGTGGTTAAACTTGTTTACTGCTTCGATAACTTTAGGTGATGCACACATCGACAAATGGGCTTGGATACCTTCTCGCAAGTCAAGTATCTTATCACTTCTAAAAACCTCAAAACTTCCTCTGCATTCCAGGAACACGTGTAAGTACAGGCCAGTCAGATGATGAAAGAACATCCAAAAGTGAGTCCAGAAAACCATTAAGCAGATATTATTTAAAAATAGAATTGGTGGGGAGACGTAAGGTATCTTACTGCCATATATACTCATGCTCGGGAATAGCTAAAGACTTCAAGCAAATAGGAACTGCAGCGGAGACACGTGTTGATATGCCTCCCAAGGAAAACTTCCCATCCAATGGAGCAAATGGAACTGACTCTCCTCTGGAAGTCAGAACCTCAACAGGGACCAATGTGGACTCCTTTGATGTGTCGCAAGTTTCTTGTTTAAGAGAGTCAGCAGTCAAGCCACTGGGTACTGTATGCCTCTCGATAATCTCTGCAGCAGGGGAAATGTTTCTCTTGTCACCTTCGGGAATAGCTAAAGACTTCAAGCACATAGGAACTGCAGCGGAGACACGTGTTGATATGCCTCCTAAGGAAGACTTCCCATCCAATGCGGCAAATGGCACTGACTCTCCTCTAGAAGTCAGAGCCTCAACAGGGAGCAATGTGGACTCCTTTGATGTGTCGCAAGTTTCTTGTTTAAGAGAGTCAGCAGTCAAGCCACTGGGTACTGTATGCCTCTCAATAATCTCTGCAGCAGGGGAAATGTTTCTCTTGTCACCTGAGCTTGATAATTGATCACGGCAAGCTATTTCAGAATTCATGCTCGAAACTAATGAGTCGTCGGATTGGCCCCAAGCTCTATGCTTTCGGTGAACTCCAGACTTTCTAAGCATAGCAGCCTCTATAGCTACTTTTAGATTATCATTTTCGCCCCTTGAAAATTTTACAGTTGGACCAACAGCAGGAAATCCAGGATCGTTGCCCATGCAAGATTGTGCTAAATGTCCAAATTCTTTACATTTTTGACAAAAAATACCCCTACCACCATTAGTATTACCCTGCCGTAAGCGATTCCCAGAATGCTCCCTTATACGCTCACCAGAATTTGTTGCTTCCCTGGCCTGAAGCAATCCATCATGTAGGCCTTCATCAGTGTTGGAAGGTGGTCTCTCAGCAACAACAGCACGTGATGAGGAATCCTCCTTTGAGACAGTCTGGTTAACTTTCTGTCCAAAATTGCTAACCATGTTGGCAGACGAAATTCCGGTTGTACTTTGCGCATATGATGAGGGTCTCTTAAATTCACCTGGTCACATGAATTATGAAAGGATTTGAAGAAACGTAAAAAGACAAAAGATAGATATGAAGAGCCAACTCATGAAATAAATCAAGTTATACCTGTAGAAAAAGGAAAATCTGGATTCCTTCGAGCTACAAAACTGGATGATTTCAGTAACCCCATCGATTTACTGTCAGGTTGTGCAGCCTTTGTTTCACGGCGATTCGTGAGCGAAGAAGATTCACCCAGAGATCCTAGTTTCTTATCATTGTTAGACATAGAAATAGTAGGCTTAGCCATTGTTGAATTAATCGAAGGACGTTCTGATTTGAAAGAACTCTTTCTTTGAAATGAGCTTCTCTCTTTTCTAGATTTTATATCCTGGACGTGGGTCAGTCTAGGAGATATCATCTTCACTTTTGATTCAGAATGGACCGAATTCGTAGATTTAAAGGATATAGATTTTCCCATAGATTTAACTGCACCCTCCTTCAGATGCAGAGAAGAAGGTTCTCTTACTGATTTAAGCCTCTGGAGAGAAACTTGACCTACAAGCTTGACCTTTGCTTTTGAATTCAAAGAATTAAATGAATGAGACTTTGAAAATGTACCTGCAAAATTAGGTAAAGTTGTTCTTCATAATTGCATTGCACCATGGAAATTAAAATAGAACTATAGGAGCACAGCTATCATTGCCTTGGGGAAAAATAATAAAAAAGTAAAGATCATCAAGATATATTTATCAGCCAATGACAATAAGTAAAAAAAATATCAGATAATGTAACCTCGAGATGTCTGTATTCGTGAATCCAAAGCAGCGCGTGCTGATTCAAGAGTATCATTAACTAGCAGTGTGGCAGAAGAAGAGTGATTTAGGGGCTGCATTCTCCCTCTATCTAAGTTCTTGAATGAACTCTCACGTGAAAGAGCAGCTGTTTTGTTAGAGCTGGAATTTCTTGGTGATGCCATGATCGATTCGATGGCAGGCTTCTTTGCAACAGAAGAAACTTCATTCTCATCCCTAGGCCGTTTGCCGCAAGTTTTCATATTTGAACAGCCTTTTGTTCTGTTCCCCTCAACATCAAAACTATTTATATTTTCACTACTTGTTTGACCAAAGGAGTTGTTTTTCTCATTCCCATCTATCTTTCCAATCTTACCTTGCCTCTGATTACTCATTTGCTCCTCGACCTTGCATTCTTCACACAGCCAGTTACCTTGTGGGACTTTAGTCAGTGTTTCTTGCATGCAATAACTGGGACGAGATAAATAGGTTAATGTCTCAGTACAATGGAGAAACATAGAACGATATTGCACAGATAATAATAAAGATTTAAGGCTCACGTATGTTCTGCCCCATCACTACACCGAGAACAGACAGCAAGCAAATCCTCCCGACCTGTATCCCCACAGATATCGCAAACTTTGACCTGTTTCCAACCAGGGACTTCACTCAGCAATAAATCCACAATTAATTTATAAATGAAGTAAATATGGACTACTGAAAAAGGCAAGAGCATCAAAAAACCACACAAAAGGAGCCACAACAAATGCAAAAGATGGGGATACAGGGAGAGGAAGGGAGATTCGCAACCCTATTTAAATAGGTTTCCGGATCCCATAAGCCCAATCTATAATTCTTCCTACCAGAAAAATTAGTACTTTTAATCATAGGATTATTTAAACAAGTGATTCTTCCAAGAAAGTGTGTAAATCGAGTCATATCTATAAATGGATTCACAAGTCTTGATATCATACCGGGAGCAACAAATTTCGGATCATCATAAAACATATTTATTACATGTGTGTATATGATTTAAATAAGAATCTGCAGCTCCCATTCATTAGAGAAACCAAGACAAAAAAACAAGCGAGCCTAACACATCCTAGATCAAAATTTTACTAGCAGATAAAAAATTGAGCTAAGAAAATAATCTTTTAATAGAATGAGCGAGGAAACATTCTTTCTTACATCCAGTTCTTCCATATCAGATTCATCGTTCTCATCTAAGGGATGGACTTCCACATCCATATCTTCATACTTCTTGATGGAATTCAGAGCACCACCATGTGGTTTATCACAAATAGCATCAGATACTACCTCTTTCATGGACATCAAATTTAATTGATCATGTGAGCACTTCAACTGTTTCCCTTGAGGAAGAGGACACAAATCTTTTTCCAATTCCATCAAATTTGCGTCAACAGAGAGAGGCTTTCCATTCGAAGCTTGTAAAAGTTTGTTCTCTATCTTCACCAACTCAGAAGAATTGCCAGTGCTTGTTAGGGGAATTTCCATCAAGCTTAAATTTGGTGAAGATGGGCTGGTTGGTAAGCTACTAGGAGGCACCTTATCAGAGAATTCTCCACAAATTTTGCTCTGCCTACTAGTCTGTATCATACCATCTTCAACATTACATTTATCCGTGGGCTGAGATGAAGTCTGATAACCAATTGTATATTCAGATTTCTCAACTGGACTACAAGTGGATGCAAATGAGCAGGGTATATCTGTCCCATCTCCATTTCGGACACCATTTGTGAACACTTTTGCTTCATTAGCTGCACTTATACATGACAAATTATCATCATGCCCTTCTAGAAATTTAACCCCATCAGTCTTCGAAAGTGTCACAGTATCTTCTGATGCATTACAAGTTCTCAAGGTTGCTTTACCCACTACATTTTCAGAGAAAGAATCAACTTCTGATTTTATGCCTTCTACATTGCTGGTCTCACTGTGCTGCCCAGTTTCAAATCGTCTGCCCAAGTCAATTAAAGCCTTTTCTGTGCAGGTGTCCCCGGAAAAATTGTCAGTCTTTGTACCCATCATGACCTGATAATTATGCAAACAGGAGGAGCAAGGTGCAGAGCACACGTTACACGTTCCAGACTTTTCCCTTATGTTGACCTTTTGACTTTTATCAGAACAACTACTGAAATCCTTGTCAGATTGAGATACCTAACCAAATACAAAATATCAAGTACAAAAAAATAATAATAAATAAGGTGCCAATAGAAAGAAGTATATGACTATTGATAATACAATAATATATCTTTTTTCGGTTAAAGAAACATCAAAGGCTTGAGTATCAATGCTTTTAAGCAGCAGGAAAAAGATGTAGTACAATCTAAAAACTTGTTCCCAGATTTGAGTGCACACCATTAACACAGTAGGTTAACAGGTAGATCACGGGCTTTTGCCATCTTCTTCAGTGCCTAGACTAAAGGGCTTGCAGAATGACTATCATTATCGTAATGGACAAGATTATTAGGGAATCACTGGGTTATTATTTTTATTATTCAGTATAACCATAAAATAAAAATAAATAGACAAAACACAAGTGTGGGCCAAAACACAGCATACATGGTAACAACAAAAGATTACCAGAGTGATCCTTCAAACTAGAATATGCATCACAACTTTTTTATCCCAGCTATAACACACAAGCTATAAGACTCATGCAAACCCTATACATGATTAAAAGTTAAGAAAGCGTCTTGAGATAGGAACAAATAAATCAAAAGAATTTCAGGGACATATTATTGGCCGGATGCACTATCTTTTAAAGATCACAACTAGAACACTAATGCAACAATTGATCACTAGGTGTCAAACATTATTCTTGCTGTCCAGCAGCAAAGCCATTTACTTCCACCCAGCTTTGCTTCT
This sequence comes from Osmanthus fragrans, assembly GCA_019395295.1. NCBI lineage: Eukaryota > Viridiplantae > Streptophyta > Magnoliopsida > Lamiales > Oleaceae > Osmanthus > Osmanthus fragrans. The sequence goes on along the minus strand of CM033342.1, from coordinate 30,513,458 downwards.
TCAAACATAAGAAAGAAATGTAAACTTTGTACTCCAGGCAAGTAAAAAACGTACTCCAAACTATTTTTCCCCATTAATTTCATTGAAAGAAACAGCACCAAAAGATTTTTCATATCACTCAAAACCACAAATCCCCTTTTATAACATCACCCCACCCATCAATATAAAGTAATTTGTATACTTGTGAAGAGGGAAAAGGAAAAAGAGATGCAAGAATAAGAAACAATGGCATGTAATTACCCGGATATCTATCTCACCATATTGAGCTGAGAGTCATAATCTGCTTCATCATTGGGCCCTTGCATCCTAAAGGTACCACATAAGACTGGAGTAATCTGAAAGCAAGTAATGATTACAGTCAGTGGAGGCATTCTACCATTGTCTTAAGCCATATGACAAAAAACTGACATGGACAAATTTTGATGTACACACATCAGTTAAATCTCTTTCGATGTGATCTCGTAAATCCATCTTCGTAAATATATCTAGATATGAAAAAATCCAAACCCAGTGGTTTTTTTGTATTTAATTTAGATAGATATCTACATATAGAACATCTTGAGTATTTTCCTTTACAAATAAAACATTCCCAAGGTTTAGAAAAGTGTAACCAGAATAGCTATTATCAGGAACGGGCAAAATTTAAAAATAAATCACCTAAACTTGTCAATTTAACAATATAATTCAATAAAAATCAAAACTGAAACTGAAACCCAAGGCTAATTTGAGATGCACGAAATGCAAACAGATCAAAACACAAAAGATTGCACAAATTAAGTGAAACCTGATTAAATTGCAAAATAATATAAAATGGAAAAGAAATTACATGCCTCGGGCTGAGACAAAGCGTGAGTCACATTGTAGAGGTTCTCGAGTGTTCGCTTCTTGTGTCTGGTCATCGCCAACTAGCCAAACCGATCAACCATCAATCACACACATAGGAATTATATAGGCAAAATGCACAAGTATAATTATCAATTAATTCTACCTCCACGCTGCCTAAATTAATTATATCACTAATTAATCGAAAAATCGCTTTAGAACAACAAAATACAAAGTATATTATTTAATAGAGTTACACTTAAAAATAGGATCGGAAGATACACAAGCTCTGCTATAAAAAATTACCAGGATAAGATTTGAAGAGAATTAAGAAGAAAAAAGAAGACTCTGTGCAAATAACAACAGGCCAAGTCCCGATATTTTGCTCCGATTTCAGTTTTCACGTTTTTTCTCTCTCTACAATACAGATATTGGATTCCGTCTTCTCACAATCTCTCTCTGTGTATATAGATACATATAAGTATGTATGTATACGTGAGAATTATGTAATTGTAAAGCGTCGACTGAGAAAATAGGAGAAAATTGGTGAAATTGGGATTTAAATTATAATTGCGTAAATAAAGCAGCACCGTGTTCTCTCACACGTGCGCTTGGGCACGTGACCTGTCGGCGCCAGTTATCTATCTTGCGCATGCATTAGGATTAGGTTTATAACATCTCCCTCTCTCTCTCTCTCTCTCCCCACCCCCCTCTCTGTGTTTGGGTGGTCCAAATTCTCTATTTGTTACCATCAAGGCACTTGGGCCCACATAGTAGAAACTCAAATTAAAAGTTTTGAAATTTTAATTAGGCCCTTTGATTTAGATTTTAGCAAACTTTGACTTAATGTAATGTATTAATTGAATAGTTGTGAATGACATAAATTATATATTTTTAAAAATAATGGTTGACTTTGACTTAGCTCATGTTTAACGATTATTATTTAAAAAAAAAATTTATATACTCATTTTCAACCACATATTTACACAATAAAATATTCTACACAAAAATTCAAATATTTTTCAACAGCACATTTTCCTAAAAATCACTATTCAAAATATTATTTTTTTTTCAAATAATGGTCATCAAATAAGGACTTAAAATTTAACTTAAAATTTAATTAATTTTTTTAGATGAACCAAAAATTGGAAGAATTTCATTTTAGAGATTTTGAAAATGTATGTATAAACTTTTTTAATCGTGTGTATAATGATTTTAGAATTTTACGAGAATAGTATATACATGTATTGATTTTTTTTTTTTTTTCATGTCAACTTCGAGGAATTCGATTGAGATGCTATTCTTGATAAAAACATTTGTCAATCAATTTTTAAAAAGAATAAGAATATTTACAAAAAATCTTCTTCACGTTTTGAATTACGGTGAATTCAAATTTTGTAGTGGTTTGGTATCCTTGTTTGGTCATATTCTAACGTTGGGTCCTTCCGAATTTAATTTTGGAATATGGTTAAGTTGATATTTTTCTTAATTGGACCCCTACAGCTCCACTTAAATTATTAAGAATGACTTTTATAAAAGCATATTTTATTACAGAAGACCTCTAAATAAAAAATTTGTTTTTATTTTTATGAACAATTTCATTTTAGTGAACATTGTTGCAGTCGATTTCTCGTTGATGACATGGTTAGCGGATTCCGACTTCACTCACATTCGCGTATAAGACTCTTGAACACTTGAATAAATCGTTAGAAATACATGGTCTTCTTCGATGGTGTGGGAGGCGATTGTGAGAACTTCAACCAACAAGTCAATAAACTTATATATTTTGATGTGGGTGAATGGAATACATGAGCAACAAGTATGTGTACGGGTACCAAATTGTAGAGAGGAAACAATAAGAGCTAAGTTACTAGTTGAGAGTGTGAAGTAGTTTAATTTTTCAATGTTTTAAAAAGCGTAATGTGTGGTGATGTTTATAGATGACAACGGGGCAGGGCGCGGGTCGAGGCAACCTCCCTCGCCTCCCGTCCCGTTGGAGTAATTTTCTGCCTCGTTACCCATTTAAGTTAGGATGGAGCCCTTGCCCTCGTTTACTACATGTTTTATTTTTTTCTAAATTCATTTTATTGCCCCTATTCATTAAAGTGAAACAATAATATATTTATTAAAATTTTAAATTTATTTATTTTTAAAAGTTAAATTATTCAAATATATTTGATGAACTAAAGTTTTTATTATTTGTCTTATTCATTATACAATCTTAGTTGTCATCTTCTATTAGAACTAATGAAATTTCGTGGAGATTTCCATTTAAAATATTGAATTCTTAAAATTTAAAAAAAAATTAAAAAAATACATGGGCGGGGCTGTTGTTATCCATACTCCCAGGGCAAAGTCCCCACGCCCATCTCAACCCATCTCGGCCCGATAAAAAATGTCCGATTAAACGGATAATCTCCGCATCGTTCAAGGTGGGGGCCACGAATATCGCATTTGATAATTTTTTTGTTATCACTAGTGATGTGTGAAGATCAAGTTTTGGACAAGACGAGCATAGGCAATCTCTAAGTGGGGGGAAAAAGTTTTCTTAATTTAATATTATTTTTAATCAATCTAAAAATCATTTAATAATTAAAATAATACCTATCAAAAATTGAGTTAATTGTTTCAATGGTCACTGAATTTGTGTATATATCTTCAATTGCTCACTGAAATTTCAAATGTCGAGTTTTAACCACTAAACTTAACATTGAAAGTTACTCATTCACTTAACAGTTGTTTCAAATTTTTTAACGAAATTAGTGATGTAGCTAATGAAATACATATATAGCGCCTCATCACACCGTTAACGAATTGTCACGCCTTCAATTGTTCACTGGACTATGAAAAACCTTTTTGATTGCTCATTAAACTTTGGAAAACCTCTTCGATTGCTCACCGAACTTAAAGGTGATCGGATTTTTGCCAATAAACTTATAAAAATGACATCATCATGTTGTTCGTTAAAAAAATATGTACTGGAATCGCACAGGTTGCATTTATTAGACAAACGAATCTGGGTTGTCGAATAGTGTAATTTAATGTTAACAACGAAATATACAATAAATTTGAATTTTTCAAATTTATAAAAATAAGTTAAAATTCTACAAAAATATGTTAAAATTAAATTTAACTATTGTGTAATTGAATAATCATTTCTCGTGGATCCACACCCTAACTTGTTTGTCTACTTCATTACTTGTACGACGTAACAAAACGCCACAAGTGCATTCTGTTAGCCACGTCACCAATCCCGTTAAAATTTTGAGCAGACGTTAAAGCAATGAATAATGTCCAACATATAGATAAATTTAGCGATCAAAATTCGACATCTTAAATTTCGGTGAACAATCAACGACATAGACATAAGTTCAGTTACCATTGGGACAATTAATTCATCAAACATCTAAAATAGATTTGTAGAGACTTTATACATTTTTTTCAAAATTTTCAATAAAAAGATAAGTTTCAAAATCATAATTACATAATTTAAATAGCATAGGGAGTTTAAATCTTATTTAATTTTTATCGTACTCTAATTGATCAATAGTCACTTCTTCATCTAATTCATCATCCATGTCACCCGATACAAAATCAACTTTTTAAAAATTATAAAAAGATAAAAAATATTGACAATATATATGTAATAATGCACGCCTGAAGTGATCAATGTCATCATAGACCGCTTATTTAGCGGCCAGGCTCTAGGCGTGGCATCTTCGCCAACCATTTTGAACATTGTTATTTTCAAATGGCACTAAATGTTAGCATTTAAAAGTAGCAGAGTTGAAGTAATTGTTGTTTGATGAAAAATACGTGACCTCATCTTAACGGTAGATTCATCATTCCCTAGGTATCACTTTCGCAGTTATAGTTTCAAACAACAATTTACTCACCTTTAACCTATATTGACATCTGAAAAAATATATTGGCAAGTTGATTAAGAAGCATTTGCTGTATGGATATCACATTAATTAATCATAAGGAAAATCTTGTAGTGATCTCTTGAAAGAAGTGAAGTAAGAAAATGCCTTTGTGGATTTCAAAGTTAATCGCTTCGAAAATGAATTGCAGCACATTGTAACACATCACCTCTATCACGAAGGGTTGATCTCAACATGACGCCTCAACTGAGGTGACTTGATAATTGATTGTCTTATAGCCAGTGATTGAAACCTCATAGAATAAGGTATAAAAATCATTTTAATTATTTTAAAAAAAAATTAATTCATGTATAATAAACTTCGACTATTCAATTTTCTATGCATACGAAGACTATAAAAACATAGAAAATAGAAAAAATAATGGAGACTTCCACGAGCCCGTCTTATCGACTTGACGGTTGAGTTAGAAATACGTTGATCTAAAATTTGACCGAAAGGTTATATTTTGATAAGAGTTAAACGCGTATTGACATTAAGAGATAAATTTGGTATACCTTGACTGATCATATTAGCAATTGCTGGACCCCACAATTACTTTCATACAACAGTTAATAATGTTCTTAAGTATTGAATTTGGCAGGGCAACTAGAGTTGCCATCAATTAATTTGACATCAAAATAGGTTACTATAAGTTGGATTGGGGGTGTCGCCGCACTCCTCTGGTCTCGTTTTTCCTAATCAAGAAAACTAATTCTGGACCACACAAGTTTGATTGAGCTACTTTTCAAGTTAAGTTTTTACTAAAAATTACTTTAAAAATAAAATAAAATAAAAAACTAATTTGCTCTACTTCTATCAATGTAAATCCATTGCCTAAACTAGTGTCCAAAAAAGTAAATCTTAACTTTCATTCTCTAGTTAGGGAATGGACTCTCGAGACTACCTATATAAGAGCAATGTTACACGAACATTGGGGATATGAAAATATTCTCGATATTATTATGAGAAATTTTATACTATAATGTTCCATGAAACTTAGCCATACTATGTATTAGTGCAAAGAGTTGTACGATTAATTCAGATGGGTCCACCTCTATTACCTTAATAAAATATAATGGTCTACGGAAAATAAAATAATAATATAACGTGAATACGATCTAACTAGTCACGTGCCAAAAACCAACAATGTCTTACAAAGATTCTAATGCTCGTTTTGTAAAATTGTGTCAAAATTTTATCAAACTTTCGATTTGTCAAATTTCAATTTTAGTTTTATATTTTATGAGACTCATAAATTTTCAATCATGCATTTCATCAACTTTTATCGAAATCCCATAAAACTTTGTCATCAACTCCTTATTTAGAGGGTGTTTGGTGAGGATTAAAATCAAATTTTTAGTAAATTTGTGATAGAAACTTTTAAAATGTGTAGGACCCAAGAAAAACGTGATTGATATTGATTGGTTGACTTTGACTTAGATTAAAATCATATTTTAATTTAAAACAAACATGCCCTTATATAAAATCACGTTTTAAATTTTTTAAATCTCAATATGTAATATTAAATTTAAAACCTAACAGAGCAAGCGAAAATGAACTGGGCATGAATAGTTTAAGTAAACCACGTGAATTTTGCCTGGAAAAAAAATCAACAAATTGCATTCATTTCACGGTTCACGTTTTGGACTATACTATACTATACTAGACAGAGAGTTGTTACCATGCTTTCATTTTCTTCATCAAATTTTCAAATTTCGATAATTATCGAAAATAATTTATAAACAGTTTAATATTTTCAAATAATTAGAAATGGATAGTGAATATGTGAATAGTACCTGAAAATATGATGTCGAAAATGAAGTTTGACCATTTATAAATAATAATTTATAAATTTTGCCAAATGAAGGTTTAAATAAATGATCGAGTTGAGCCAATTTAAATCTCATTTGCGATGTACAGAAAGTCATAATTCAAGACTACATGCATATGTTCGAAGTTGATGAATAACTACCGATTATTTGAAGCTATAACTTTCGAATGTATAATCATAGAAAAAAATAATAATAATAATATCATTTTTAAGCCCATATCAAGTATTTGGATAAAAAGATAAGAATAACTATTAACGATCGAGTCTAAATAGTTTAATTTATGGATCTTGCTACATTTACATCAAATTTTACATAAATGATTACATAATATCACGTGACAATCTACCATTTGTCAGTTTAAAACACAATCAATTTTTTCATCAAATCTTTCCCTCCACATTATTTTCGGTAACTATGCGCATTTTTTTATGTACATGTAGCAAAATCCTTAATTTAGTGGCTTATCTATGAAGTTTGAGATGTCTTGGGTCAATTTTTAATTTTTTTAATTTTTTAAGTGCAAATATTAAAATATGCTTTCAAATAGCATGTATTGATTTTCATGTCAACTTCAAGTAAATTTGATTAAGATGTTATTTTTAACCCATGTTATAGTCAATGTAATGCATGATTGAAATACAGATAATAATTGTGAATTCTATAAAAAAAAAATGCAGTGAAATTTATTGTTGATTTTGACTTAATTGTTTTATCAATATTTTAAGTCACGCCAACCAAACAAGGACTAAATAAGATTTAAAAATAAATAAAAATAGTTGTCAATCAATTTTTGAAAAGAATCAGAATATTTTGACCATTAAAAAAAATCTTCTTTGCTTTACAGCAAAATTTTCTTCATTTCACATTTCGTATTAAGGTTGTTTGGTCTCATATTCCAACGATGGGTCCCACCCAAATTTAAATTTAGTACATAGTTAGTTGATTGATTATTTTCCTAATTATTATAGAATTAGAAATTTGGAAGGATGGACCCCTACCACTTAAATTAACACACTATATATATATATATATATATATATATATATATATATATATATTTATTTATTTATTTATTTTTTTTTAAAACAAAATTAGTGAACATTTCAATATTTTTCTCTAAAATATCAATTCACGTATAAAAGCTCGATTATTGAATTTTCTATGCATATGAACCCTAGACAAATGTGGAAAACAACAACACAATACTTTTCGTATGAACTCGTCTTATCAAGTTAATGGTTGATAAGAGTTAACCTCGTATCCCCCTAATTAATTTGAAACGTTAGTTACTAGAGGTCTTAATTATTGAATTTGGCTTATTCAAGAAAAAAAAAATACTGGATTTGGCAGGGCAATTAAATTTGCCATTAATTAATTTGATAACAAAATAGGTGGCTATAATTAAAAAATCAATTATATGATTTACCTAAAAAAAAATTATGTACAATATTTGATTGGATAAATGATGTAATCATTCGTATATACATAAAATAATCCTCTCGATTTAGTAACAAATTAATGAAAAAAGCAAGATTAAGTTTTCTAAGATGCAATCTCAATCTAACATGTAAATAAATATTATGTGATTTAACTCTCCTTATCAAACATGAAAATAACTCGATCAAGCAAATTCAACACAATTTATAATAGAAAAATCCAAAATAATCAATTAAAACATGAATGCAATTCAATTAGTTGTATCGTTCACCATGAAAAATAATATAGTCATAAAGCACGGTAAATAAATCAATGGAAGAAGACATTGATGTTGAGTTTTGATACCCAATAAATTTCGAGCAATAATTTTAAACAGTTTGGATTACATTTCATATGACTCGATCGATAAGTAATATAAATATCAATACAATCAATTTATAGGCTCAACCCCAAAACAACTCGAGACATTAGAAGCAACTTAATTAGTTAATGTTGTTTATGTCCATTATAACTCTTGTAGGTCCTTTTAATTTGTTGTCCCAATTATCTTTGTGTTGGCCATTTATTGGATAATATTGGCCCAAGTCAGGGTAACCTAAACTAACATATTTATATATACCTACTTTGTACCATTGCAAACGTGTGTGTGCTTTGTGCTTTGAAGAGAAAATCGTGGTTGTTTCCTGTCTTCTTTTTTCTTCGTGCATTTGCCTCTACTGTTTTCTCTTTACAAATGGGACCTAAAAAATCCGTTCCGACGGATTGACGAGGCGGGATGGAGTGTAAGGGGTCGTTTGGTGACGGGTCGCAGGGTGGGGTGAGGATGCCCCGCCCAGAACCCGCCCCTTGAAAAAATAATAATTAAAAATAGAATTTTAATAAATGGTTAGTTTTAAAATATTGTTGAATGTATTTACAATTTTATAATATGTTTCTAATCCAACAATTATATTATACAATTGTCAATTTAAAATTTTACATAACTAATAATTTTTTATATTATTTATGCATTCAGTCTTCAATCTTTTTATTATAATTAAATTATATAATCTGAAATTACGAATCATGATAGTTAAATAAATATTTTTTTGCTTATGAAAGATTTATACCAATTAATCAAAGTATTTTAATATCTTGATCGAAAAAATTAGAAAAAATATTTAAAATATATGAAATGACATTTAGATTTTGAGTTAAGGGTTGAACTTTAAAATTTAAATAATAACATAACTCGAATTTTTGAAAATGAAAAAAAAAAAAAAATTAAATGGGACAACAAACGGGACAAATTCTTGCCCCATCCCCACCCCATCTAAAGCGGGACGGAACGAAGTTGGAGGGAGACGGAATAGGGCGGGATGGAGGTGCCCCGCCCCCATTGCCATCCCTAGTATTCCTTGTTGGTACATTAGAAGTGGCAATAGTAGTAGTTGTGGGTTGGAGCGATTAATTGATTTGAGGTTTGATATCGGTAAGTTGAAATTGAGCCCCATTCTACCAATTGAAGATCAATTCCACTACAATTGGCATAGTCATCACGTGTTTATTCTAAGAACAAGAAACCGTAAACAATATATTGAAGAACTCTTCCATGATTTAAACTAGAAATACTCAACCCTTTGGATTTTCATCCACAATAATCACAGTTCCAGAAAAGAAGCAAATATCCCAAATACAACTTAATCCTTCACCAAATTAACAATAACAAACACATTCCTATCCAGTCGACATATCTGAGGCTTACAGGAGTTGTTTTTTCACATTTCCATTCATCCTTCCAATCTTATCTTGCCTCTGATTACTCGATTCCTCCTCCACTCTGCATTCTAAACACACCCAGTTGCCCTTTGGCACTTTAGTCGGCACATTTAGCATGCAATAACTGAGACAAGACAAATAGGTTTATGTCGTTGTAAAATGCAGTAAGACAGAATCATATTTCACAGATAAGAATAAAGATTTAAGGCTTACGTATGTTCTGCCCAATCACTACAACGAGAACAGATAACAAGCAAATCCTTCCGCCCTTCATCACCACAGATACCGCAAACTTTGACCTTCAATCACCAATAAATCCATGAAGAATTTATAAATATGCAAGTAAATCTCAACTACAGAAAAACAGCAAGAACATAAAAATATCCACAGAATAGCTAATGCTAAAAAGCCATCTTTTACTTGTTTCTGTCAGAAAAGTAAGTACCTTTAATCAAAGGACTACTAACTATGAAGTGATTCACGCAAGCACCGGTGTAAATCTAGTTATATATATAATATTTATTCTTATCTGTAACATGACATGAATCAGCAATAATAACATAGAATTTATCAGTGTTTTATCTAGTTACTAGAATAAGCAAGCAAAAAAAAAAAAAAAAATTATTACTTACATCAGGGTCTTCCACATCAGAGTCGGGATAGAATTCCACCTCCATATCTTCTTTCTTGTAGACGGAATTCAGAGAACCGTAAGGTGGATTATCACAGACAACATTAGTTTCTACATCAGATAACTTATTTCCAGGTTTGAGTGCACAATAGGTTTGAGTGCACAATAGGAAAACATAAGGTTAAGAGGTAGAACCCTGAGTTTTGCTATTTTCTTGATGTCCTAATACTAAAGGACCAGCAGAATGACTATCATTATCGTAATGGACAAAATTACAAGGGAATCACCATGTCATTTCTTTTTTATTGAATTCAACTAGAAAATAAAAGTTAAATAGACAAAACACAAGTGCAGGCCAAAACTCAGCATACACGATGCCAACAAAAGATGATCAGATTGATCCTTCAAACTGGAATATGCAACACAACTTTTTTATCCCAGGGTATAGGCACATGCTATAGGACTCGTGCAATTGCCATAGATGATTAAAAGTTAAGATATGTCTTGAGATACGAACAATTAAACCAACAGAATTTCAGGAACATAATCAACATATTATTATTAAGACTTCGAGTTCCACCTTACATTTTATGAAAGGTAATCCAAGCCCTTATACGAACAATTAAACCAACAGAATTTCAGGAACATATTATTATTAAGACTTTAGGATAAACATGTTACTGATCACTAAGCCTAAAACGTTATTGCAACACAGTGGCAACAATTGATCACCATGCCTCAAAAGTTATTCTTTTAAAACTATTTCGTCTCCAAACATAAGAAGGAAATGTCAATCATTAATCGGAGAAATACTACTTGGGGGCTAAAGCAACATTTATGAAAAAAGAACAAAAAATTCTGGGATAATTCATCAAAAATGATCCATGAGCATTGAGCAGAGTTTTAGTTCCAATCACCAATAGAAAGAAATGGTGGAGGTAAAAGATCCAAGATAGCTTAAACCCACCTTCAGAACAGAGGTCCCTGTGGTCCGTTGATGGCTAACTCCTTGAAAATTTGCAATAACTTCTGAAGTTTTAAAAACGATTGTATTCCTATTATCCATTCGGAATTTGGACTGAACCAGGCAAGTAAAAAACCTAATTACTCTACCAAACTATTGAAACAAACAACAGTATCGCTCATAACCTGAAATCCTTACCAAATCACACTAGAAATCTATATAAAGAAACTTGTATTTATTCACGAGAATCGCCACGAATTTTCATCAACATTCGATGGATCCATTATTTTCGCTCTGCCCCAACTTACCTTAAAAATTAAAATTTTAGTTTATTTAAAAGAAATCAATTATATGATTTACCCCAAAATTATATAATAAAATATAATTTTATTATATAACAAAACATCAAAGGATGAAGGGCTGTTGATGAAAAGTACGAGATAATAAAATATTATTAGTATAATATAAGTAATGATGTAATTTATCTTCAGATTTGTGTATAAATAAAAATCTTTGGACTAATAAAAAAGACAGAGTTGATTGAGCACTCAAACTCTGAGTTAGCAAAATAATTTTCTATCTTCTATTGCAATCATATTTCAGCTTTTAAATATTAATAAAATTTCAAATTATTTCATATTCAAATTGTCTTTAAAAGATATCATGAGTTTCTAAACACTTTATCCCATAAATTTTTGAAAGATTGAAAAAGAATTTCTTTTTTACTTTAACAGAAAGAGAGTTTCCTTTAGTTAAGATCTATAATCCGAATTCAAAAAATTGATACATCGAAAGTGAAAAGTTGGAATAACAATTATCCCGTAAAGGTAGAAGGCGATTGAAGGGAGTTATTTGCAAATCCAGAACCTGAAGATTACTCGATTCTAAGAATAAAGATTTGAGATCAAAATTAAGGTAAAACTATTATTTTTGTTAAATTTAGAAAGATATTTTCTGAAATCTTAAAGAATCGTTGAGATTACTCATATGAATATTTGCATAGTTAAATTATCTAAATGTTTGTATTTAATATTTATTTTATTAGCATTTTTATTATGTTAAGATTTATACAACATTTCAGGATATACAATTGAAGGATTAGATAACTTATTAGAAAAAAGAAATAATATTATCTATCATATATAGAAGATTATGTCAATCTATTAGATCAAATGATGGATTTATATGCTGGAATTCGAGATAGAAATAATACAGGATATATTTGAAAAACTATTCTAAAATAGGGATATATCCTACAATATACAAAAATTCATTTTATTAAAGGTAATATAGATATTTTACCACTTTTTAATCAAAGGGATCAATTCTAAAAATTCTCCATTCTATCGGGTCAATTTTAAAACTACCCGATTTAACCATGCTTATAGATTAAGCAAAGTGTACACGAAGGCAGCAGTTGCCACGTGTTCGCTACATTGATAGAGTGCCAAAGCATAAAAGTATCTCCCAATCTTATCGAACACCAAAAGCACCGCTTCTCCATATTGCAAATGAGATGAGCGCACGTATAAACACAAGCTTCGTCTTCCATTTTGTGGTTCTGCTGTTAGTTTCGACCCACTGGTTTTCACATTCTAATCCAGATCGCAAGTTAGGGCTTTGTGGCGAAGAACAAGAGAACGATAACACCGTAAAAATGGCAACTCTAGGAGGCTTGCGCGATTCCAACACCCAGAACAGCCTTGAGATCGATACCCTTGCGCGATTTGCAGTTGATGAGCACAACAAGAAAGAGGTATTTCATTTTTCCTTTCTTTTTAATTATTGTCTTCCTATTTTCCTTCATTCGTCTCTCTCTCTCTCTGGATAAATATGCCATGTTACGTGCATGTTTGGCTAATATTAATAATTTACTTTTAACCAAGTATACTCATCGGTAAATTAGTTTAAAATTTAAAATAGAAATAATTTTCTTGTTGATCTAATTTGAAAATGATAAATTTGCTTATTTTTAAAGGAACTCTAATTTTTTATTTTCAAAATAAGTAATGTTTTCATTTTAAGTAATTAATATCAAGTGTTCAAATATGATTAAGATTTCGCATACAGTATTTCTCTGTAATTGTGCACCTCTGGTGTATGATCGGTTCATATTCTATTACTGGCTTAGTGCATTCAAAAGCCCTTTTTTTTCTCCTAGCAGGACTTTCGTTGCTTTTAATTAGTACGTGGTTTATTTTATGTTTATTTGTCATGCTGTTCTTATTTACACTCTCTCTATTTTATATTAATGTCTCGGCTTAAATTGAGAAGTCAAGTTACTCCACGATTTACTCATTTGAGAATACAACAAAACGAAGAAACAATTTTGGATCTTCTCCGAGGGAATCTTATATATTTTCGTTGTAAAACAATTAACCTGAAAAAAAGAAAAAAGAAAAAAGGAGGACAGAACAAATAATCTATCTGCTGTTTTTGGGCTCCACAACATTTTGCAGTCTCTAACATGTTATTAATGCCCATGTCCTTCAGAATGCATTGCTTGAGTTGGCGAGGGTTGTAAAGGCACAAGAACAAGTGGTTTCTGGCACTTTGCATCATCTTACACTTGAGGTCATTGAATCTGGAAAAAAGCAACTTTATGAAGCGAAGGTTTGGGTAAAGCCATGGATGAACTTTAAAGAGCTACAAGAATTCAAGCATGTCGGAGATGTTCCTTCCTTTACCTCCTCTGATCTGGGTGTTAAAAAAGGTAGTTAGCCAACTCTTTTTTGAACTTTATCTCAATAGAATCTGTTGCCTCCTCAAAATTTGTGTTGTTCGATAATGATACCAGTAGGTGAACCATACATGATATCTTCTCCATTGAAGTTTAAGTGTACCCTGTTTAAACGATTAGCTTTTCACAGCATACATGTATTGGGTGTTTGTGTCATACTTTGAGGCGTTGCAGCAAAAGCTGTGTACATTACACGTAATGTTTAACTTGAGTTGTCTCAAATCTTGACCAAAGTCTGGCAGTCTGTCCATATTGAGACAGAGAAGTTATAGTTACACTCATGGCTGAGGATGAACTGTGTGGATAAATGCTTTAAAATCAAGTTTGTTATAATTTACTTATTGATGTGGCATCCTTTTTACCCTTTTAATAGCTGAGTATTTTGTTTCAAGTATGACATTTGTCATTTTATTTATGGCATAACTTTTCAAATGGCAATACTGGACCGGCTATGCTTATATTATGCTTTCATTGTGACTGATTGGTGTAAAAATCAGATGAGCAAGGCTCAGGATGGAGATCAGTGCCAGTGCATGATCCTGTTGTTCAAGATGCTGCACATCATGCAGTTAAGACGATCCAGGAGAGATCTAACTCTTTATTTCCTTATGAACTTGGAGAGATAGTTCATGCAAAGGCTGAGGTACGTGGTTTTCACACTTGACATAGTGGTTATATGGCTGTTGAGATGACCTGGATATCATTTTACAAGGTATATGAATTAACTTTCAGCACATTAAGTACTTTCCTTTTGATATGGAAAATTCTCTTCTTGAAGTGTAAACTGATTAACTCTTGGGAGCTTTAGAGACCTCTTTTTTTCTTTTCAGTAGTCATTTTGAGGTATCATCAACATGCATAACCACGAGATTTATAGTCCTCGACTTGACAAATTATTGTTGCTAGGGAAGTTCTCGTACTCGTTTGTCTCTTAGGGATTTTTTTTTTTTTTTTTTAGTAGAAAGATACCATGGATCTAAGAAACAATGATATCTTCAATGTCTACTAGCAGTCGGACATGTCCCGGGGTTAAGAGTATGATAAGTGTTTTGTACAAAGGAAAGGATAATTGGATGGTTGTGGATGTTCGTCAACTGGTATTAGAGATGTATCCATTCCACCTTGGCAATTGGTCTATTGTCTATTCCAAATAAGTAGTCATCTCATTACCATGTATTAAATAGGGCTTTGATGTAGACTTTTTGTGTCAGAGCATGGACCAATACTATCCTTTTAGCGGTTTAAGACTTTTGAGTTTTTCTTTTATGAATGTTTCATGGTGTTCCTTTGTATAATATTCTCCTACATGTTTCAGTTGTGTCTTATTCTCCCACCAAAATTCAATATTTTGTAGTTTGTTTGGCTCGTCTTGTTTCATAGGATGCAGTATGGTATCACCTAAGTTGTGGGCTCGCCAATCTCTAGTCTCCCCATAAACCCAACCTTCAAGTTTTTTTTCAGTTCATATTTTTGGCTGATGTATAGGACGTAACATGCAATTTTGTGTGCTATTCGTTTTCTTCTTTGAAAAGTACATGGATATTCTGTTTCTAAATCCCAGAGGGTGTCGTCGTTTTCAACTTTTCATCCTTCCACTATGTTTTGATACAAGAAATTCCAGAATATATATATAAGTTGGTATAAGTTCAACTAAGGTCAATGTCTAATAATGTTGAGCTTCTTGAATAGGTTGTTGAGGAGTCTGCCAAGTTTGATATGCTTCTGAAGGTCAATCGGGGAGGAAAAGAAGAGAAATTCAAGGTCGAGGTGCACAAGAATAACGAAGGTGGTTTCCACTTGAATCGGATGGAGTCACATAACTAACAGCAATACCGACACCTGACTATGAAACTTTTTATAAAGTCAACTAGGATGCTTCTAAAAACACTTACTTGGGCGTTTTTCTGTTGCTACTAGTGTTTCACTATGTGCTAATGTTTGTAAACTTCAGACATGTTAATCGTGATGAACTATGTTCTTTTTTCCTAATTTTGACATTTACATTAATCTGCGTGCGCATTGATCCGCTTGGCTACATCCTTAATATTTTGTATTGGGGTGTGAATTAAATATAGATAAAAAAAATTTAAAAATATTATTTTGATACATTGCAGTTGTTCACATGGGTTTTTATTATTTGAAAATATCTCATAGACGATCTCAATATCGATATCATGAAATATATTTTCTTGTAACGCGTACACTATCACACGAAGGTGAAATTGTCAAATTGTTAGCTCAGTGATAGCGCAGAGAGTTGTCTCAAATCTCAATCAGCTCATAAAAATGCTCGTGCTGCACACAAAATTTGAAGGCAGTGATTCATATACATGATATTACACTTGTGACGTGATATTTTTTTCATCAATTTGATTGTTTTTAAGTTGGTTGGACCTCAATAAGGCAAAGAAAATGGTGGATTCAGTCGATCATAAGGGAAATGGGAGGTTCAATGCACTAATGCTACTCAAACCGGCTATGAACAGGATTTAAAACATGGATTACTCAAACAGGGGCTATTGATAGGGTTTTACACAGGGATCCATTGCCCCTGTTTGAGTAGCATACCTCGATTCAATGGTCAAAGATATTATGATGTTTAATTTAAAGAGGTTAAATTATGTTAGGAGTACTGTGAATTATTATGCCTTATCAAAACGTTAATTAGTGATATAACATCACTTAATACTGTTTCAAATTTTATGATGTACCATTTCTTTCTATGAGTAAAAGGTGAAATAATGCTGAACTCCTATTTATAAGCAAGAGCATATAAACTTTTTTACTTAAAAGCATAAATAGCTTTAGCTTTTACCAAAAAAGAATAAAACTTTGATTATTAAAAAATTATCTATTTACTTTTCTGTCATTACTATAAAACATATTTTTCGGGAAAAAAAGACAAGTATTGGTCATTGTTTGAGTCATGTTTTTTCATCAAAATACACTTTTTTTAAAAGTGATTTGATTCATTTTAACTACACATTCTTCGATAAAATAATATTACACGTAAATTCAAAACTTTTCTTTACTTTTTAATCACATATTTTTTATTAATATATTGTTCAAAAATTCATTTTCTTGACAAAAATGAGGCTCAAACAAGGTTGAATTTAAAATGAATTTAATTTGAATTACTCATTTAGCCTATGTTTGAATCTAATTTTATTTCATTATATTCTATTTTTCTCTCTCCTATTTTCAATTACACACTCCTTTAGAGAATAATATTACACATAAATCAAAAAAAAAATTTTCTTTTTCAACTACTCATTTTTTTAAAAAAAAAAAACTATTTTATTCATTTTTATTTTCGAAAAATGGGAGAAAAACGGGGGCTTATATTTGGGATTTGGGAAGAATCAAATCCAGTTGGTCAAAATAGTTTGGTATAGCCGTATAGGGACATTTAATTAAACAATAACCATAATAATAAATGGGGGGTTAGTATTTGGAAGATACGGATTATGGATGAGGGTTTATTGTAAGAGGAACATTTTCTCCAATCCTTTGGCGTTACAATTCCGCACCCTACTTCCTACAGTTCTGACGCCGCCGCCGTTGTCTCATTCACCGCATATTCATTTGCCGTTTCCGGCCACTGTTTCACCCTCATCATCGTTTTGGAAAACTAGGATTCTTCTCGTTCCGAGACGCAGTATTAGCTATATCGGTAGTAGTAGCAGCAGAGAAGAAGCGTTATCGGAGTCAGTGATGGGATCTCAGTCGAGTGAATTGGAGTGGCCGGCCAACCGAGTCAGGGACACTTTCATCAAATTCTTCGAGGAAAAAGGCCATGTCCACTGGAAATCAAGCCCCGTTGTTCCTCATAGTGATCCTACCCTTCTCTTTGCTAATGCCGGTAAAGTTTTTCCCTTTTACTAATTGCTGAATTCCTTGTTTACTTTTCTCTGGAAATTGTATACTGCTAATGCTGCGCGCGTGTATGACAGGTATGAATCAGTTCAAGCCAATTTTCCTGGGTACGGTTGATCCCAACACTGACTTAAGCAAACTAACCCGCGCTTGCAATACCCAGAAGTGCATCCGAGCAGGTGGCAAGCACAACGATCTCGACGACGTGGGCAAGGACACTTATCATCACACCTTCTTCGAAATGCTTGGTAATTGGTCATTTGGAGACTATTTTAAGAATGAGGCAATTCAATGGGCTTGGGAGCTTCTAACTAAGGTTAGTTCCCGGCACTTATACTGTACACTTGTATACGAACATGCATACAAAACTGATTCATTTTGTTTCGTTTTTTATTTCAACTGTATCATTGCCTTCAGGTGTATAAATTACCTCAGGATAGATTTTATGCCACTTATTTTGGCGGCGATGAGAAACTTGGCCTTCCTCCCGATTCTGATGCAAGGGATAATTGGCTCAAATTTCTCCCACATGACCGTGTTTTGCCTTTTGGTTGTAAAGTACGTTCATTTTCTGTTCTTATCAGTTATTAAAATAAATCTTCACCTGACAGTATTTCAACTGGATTTGGTGCCCTTACATTTAACAGTTACTTTCCTTTTCATGGGAAAATAATTATTACCGAAAAGGCATGTTTTTATCAAGAAATCTTTGGAGTTGTTTATTTTATCTTAAGTCCTTACACGACTTCGAATAGGACAACTTTTGGGAGATGGGAGATACTGGGCCTTGCGGACCCTGCACGGAAATTCATTTTGATAGAATTGGTAATCGTGATGCTGCTTCGCTGGTAAACAATGACGATCCTACATGCATTGAGATATGGAATCTTGTGTTTATTCAGGTCCATTTTTCACTCTTGTCCTATTGGAGCTCTATATGTTTATGGTTAACAACTTACTGCTTCATTTTTTGTCAATTGATGAGATGCATAACTTTGTTGATGTCTCTTCCACAGTTTAACAGGGAGGCTGATGGCTCTTTGAAATCTCTACCGGCTAAACATGTTGACACTGGAATGGGTTTTGAAAGATTAACCTCTATTCTTCAGAATAAGATGAGCAATTATGACACTGACGTGTTCTTGCGCATCTTTGATGCAATACAACAGGTTAAGTCACAACCAAATTTTAATATAAATTTGACACTTTAAATGTCTTTCATGTGAAGGATTACAATTTGACAGAATTAGAATAAATAAAGACAGATATAAGATAGTGACACTATAAAGTTTCAGCTGGTTTATAACTGCTCCAGAGTTATTTTTGTTACCTTGTGGAATTTATATGCTTAGTAGTTTTTAATCTTTTGGCAGGCAACTGGAGCTCAGCCATACTCTGGCAAAGTTGGATCTGACGACATTGACAATGTTGATATGGCATATAGGGTTGTGGCGGACCACATTAGAACACTGTCTTTTGCCATTGCTGATGGCTCTTGCCCAGGTACATTAATAGAATCATTTAGTGATTCATTCAATACTTATGTTCTTGTGTCGTCATTAACTTGCATTTTATAGTAGCACGTGAACATGAACTTTATCAGCTTTGCCGGTGACAACTAACATTGTGTATGTCGACATATTTCTGAATCATTTGGCAAATGTTGATGAACAGCTGCATGTTTATTCTAACTATATGCAGATGTTTAGTTTTGATCATGTAATATCTCATGAAGTAAGAAATAAATGATTATTAGTTGCTGATTTGTGCATGAGAATTGTAAGGGAGAATGGGCAAAGGTTGTTGCTTTAAAGACCTTGGCTTCATAGGATGACTGTGAACTCAAGTTCTTTTTAGTCTTTTGGAGTTCTTCATTGTTTTCTAACTCTCGAGATTTTCTGTATGAAATTGCTTATTTTAAGCTCGATTTATCTTCATTCAAATGTTCTATTCTTGGAGGTGAATGAACTTTACAGTTCGAAGAACTCTTACTCACTGTCTGTTCTGTGTAAATACTCTTGGACTTTTTACATTTTTTGAATTCATGTATTTATATATAGTATATGTTTTGGGTCTGCCTCCATTCTGCTTTCTGTTTCCGTTATTGTGTTTACATTTGTGGGTTTGTATAGAGAAGGTTTTGGTACTTTGTTATGTGACCTTTTGATTTAGAGGTGTCTTACTTTAGTTGTGTTTGTACATTAATTTTGATCAGCCAATTGGATAATATTTAATAGAACATTGCAGTTTGTTTTTATTGCCTATCTATAATCTTCAATTTGACAATTGAAATGATGTCTTTAGAATACATTCTACTGGTTTGCAGGCAATGAGGGTCGTGAATATGTCCTAAGGCGCATCCTTCGTCGAGCTGTGCGATATGGTACCGAGGTCCTGAAAGCAGAACAAGGTTTTTTCAATGGGTATGAATGGAAAACATAGTTTTATAATTTTTCTGCTATGAAAATTATGGGTTACATGAATCTTGCATGTGATTTTTCATATTCAAATATTATTCTGTTGAAAACAGGCTTGTAAAAGTTTTGGTGGAACTGATGGGTGATGTTTTCCCTGAGCTGGAGCAACATGAGATAAAGATAAGGGAAATCATTGCTGATGAAGAGGCTAGCTTTGGAAGGACATTGATTAAAGTATGTGAAATCCCCTATTCTCTCGTTTTTTAATTTTTTTGTGTCTATGCTTGTCTGTGTAGTTGGAGACAGAAGGAAGGGGGGAGGGGTGCACATACAATTTATGGACTTTTTGTAGAGATTATCATATGCTGGCATTAAGCCACATTGCTTCCTTCAGCATCTACATTCATTGGAAAGATTCAATTGTGAATAGTATCTCTTGGGTGAATCACTTTAATTATCATTGTCCAGTTAATTACAATGCTTGAATTACCTTCCTAGTTTTCTGGCATAAGATTGGTCTCTTTAGTGTTCCATTGTATAGGTAAGATCCATTCACATGGAAAGCTAAGAATGAGACGAAGAAACAACAGAGGAGCAAAAGTTACTTCAATTATTTTTTATCCAAGTGATTGACATTTGGAATATACTAAGCTTTCAACTTATTGAGACTGAATTTATAGTCAAGTCGTCCCTTGTTGGTGTCCCACTTTGATAGTTCTGCCCGTTTACTTCCAGGATATGAAATGCAGTAGCGTTGTATAGGCAAGGTCCATTCATATTGAAAGTTAAAATGAGACGAAGAATATACAGAGGAGCAAAAATTACTTTTGATTCTATCCAAGTGATTGTGATGCAGTGAATTAATTGTAGAACTAGAATTGCAGAGAAATAGAGAAGAAGCAGTAGAAGAAGGGGAAGAAACCGGAGAGGAAATGGGAAAGAGAGAAGTCAGGCGAGTGGGAGAGCAATAATTCATTTCATCAAAATCTTCATCTGTCTTCTCCACTTACATCGTTTCTATAAATAGAAAGTACAAAACATAAAATAATAAAAATTAAAAAATGACAATTGGACTTGGGCCAGCCCAATAATACTACAAGCCCAAAAAGAAATACTAGCCCAACAAATGGTAGATGCCCAAAAAGAAGTACAAGCCCAACAAAAGGTAGATGCCCTCATCAGATTGACATTTGAAAATAGACTTCATGCAGTAGAATGTTATTAGACCATAGACCATATTTCACTGTGTTTCTCACTATACTTAGGTAAATGCACCCAAAGTGTTGTCTATAGTATCACCAAACTGCTTCCTTGCACTTCACAGATTAAGTCACAGCTGAAAATGATTTAACTGTTTCCTAATATGTGAATCAGTTTTGCATTGGAAAAATTAACGAATGAGATAGGCTACTGTTTAGAGACTAACAAACTGCTTATATTGATCTACTTCTCCTTCAGGGAATTGAGAAATTTAAGAAAGCTGCTCAAGAGGTTCAAGGGAAGATTCTTAGCGGACAGGCAAGTGTTAATTTAGTTTTGTTGTCTTTTGATCCTTACATCCTTGTCATATGCGTTATGATTTATCTGTAGTCTATTATTTTGACGATATCGATGTTCACTTTGATGTATTTTATTGTTCATGCATGCCTTCATTTGCATAAAATGAATAGTTTTAATATACTATGTAGTCAATGGAAAACTATTAAAATATGATGGTTTGATTACACAAACCATTAAGCAGTAGCCAATTTCTGTTCACTTGATCAGTAATCCATCCAATTAGCTTCCAGTTGCTGTTTAATAGATCAGAAATCATATCAGATTCCTGCTGTCTTTCTGTTCCAGCCATCCCACGTTTGAGAGACTTCCTTGCACGTCCTTTTCTGATCTCCTAATTTTCTGCATGAAGTTTTAAGATGTTCTTACGAAGATCTGGACTTTCTGGATTTGAAGCATTTTTTTTTTGCAGCCTGTATTTGATCCAGTTTCATTGGTTGCATGTGGAGGGATAATAAGACTTACTTTATTTGGGGGTGAAAAGTGGGAGAGAAGGAAGATAAGAGTGTAAGAAGTATGTAAAGCAAATACGTAGAAGTGTCTTTTTGTAATTCCCTCAAACTTTGGAGGGTCTTGAGGTAAAGAGATGAGAATACAAAGTTATCTTATTAATATTGAAGACTTTCTTAATCAATAATTCTGACTAAGCATATGTAACACCCCAATTTTTCATAAGTGTTACTAAAAATTCACTTTTCTTTAATACAAAGGGAACAATAAAATAAAATTCTAAAAAAAAAAAACTGGAATATTCATAAATTTAAATTAAATCATGGAAATTGTAGCTTTACAAATAAACATAATCAACTAACTATTAAGAGTCAAGGCATTAACTAATGAATTTTGAAATAGACATGTCCTTGAACGAAGGAAAAGTTAAATGTGAAAAATATTATTTTATTGAATCAAAAATGTAAAGATAGAAAACTTAATGCTTTTGTCCTTGCTTTTAATTAATCGAATCCTAATGCTTTTTTGCTTTTCGTCTGCATCATATATCCCGCCACGGTTTCAATCAACCCGTACTAACCTGAAAATTATGTAAGAGTGAGTATTTAAAATACCCAGTAACATACGTGCAAGTTATATAGACATTTATATATATAAAAATAAAATAGACACTTTATACCATTTTTTTTGGAGTATATCGTTGACGAAGCGAGATACCCATTAGTAGTATTTTGAATTCATGAAGGATTTCACTTTTCGTTATAAAGAAATCAATAGAGTTCACATTTTGTTAGGTCAAACTCGAAAGTCCACTGACAATTCATGCATAAATTATTGAAGGGTTTTTCCACTTTGACAACTCCTGGACGTCCAAGGGTTGTCACTGCAGCAAAACCCATTACTGAATATAAAAGTATACGGAAAAAATCACTTGCAAAAGAGTATCTTACCTTGTTATTGGAAGGTTATAAAAAGAAGATAAAATCTTGCACATGAAAATTCTCCTATTATTTACCATGACCTTATTTTTTGTGGTGAAATAATGGAAATTCTTGCAGTATTTATAAAAATTTTCAATTGAGTTTGTATGCAACTAGAATTGGAAAATTGTGTAATATAAGGAATTTGAATAAGAAATAGTTTCAAATAATAGTATTATGATTATTATTAAACTTTATCAAAACCAATTTAAGATTACAATTAAACTTTATCCAAATCACAAAAAGATTTCCATTATCAAAATCAACATTTATCATCTCACAGGAGGATACCATAAAATTTAAATCATAAACCAACTTTAATTAATTACCAATTAAAGATAACTTTTTTAAACTTCCATATCTTGGACCTAACTTATGCGAATTAATTATTTCTCGAGTTCATAATGTGTTATTTAATATGAACTATAAAATGAGTTCAATATTGATATACTAAATCCTGTTCTATCAAAATCTAATTACTTGCCCTAAATAAAATTAAAATTAATACTATTTCACCTTAGCCCCTCAATTTTCAAAATATAAAAATGTAGCATATAGAACAAATAAATTTATTCTATAAAATTTTCGAGGCGTTGCAACATATGAGTAAAATTGTGAAGTGCAAGATGGATAACTTTCACCTAGTTCACCACCTCCCTTTCTCTCACTAAATATCATGAGGTAAAGCATATTAGTTGTCTATGTCAAGAGCTTCCATGCCTACTCATTCCTATCGATTAATATTCAGTTTTACCTCTCACGCTAATACATGCGACACTATTTAGTCGATTAAAATCTAGATTTTAATCTAACTTAAAGTCAACAATTACTTCAACCACATATTTCACGTGTCCCACAACTTTTCAATTGCACATTTCATAAACTTTTATCAAAATCTACTAAAAATCTGATTTTAATCCCTACCAAACAGGGGTTTAGTATTTTTTTTAATGATGTAGTATATGTATTTTGAGTAATTGCCTTTTCTGCATTTTGACAAACTTGTCAAAATTTTATTGCAGATTCTAGCTTCTGTGTATACCTATGCTCCCTACTTAATTGAACTTCTGAGTGTTTTCATACCCATAATTGTTAAAACCATCCTTAATAGGCTAATTGTTAGTGACAGAGTCATTGTGGCTGAATCAGATAGATTTTGAAGAGCCAATTTGGTTTTTCTCTGTTTCTTACTCTCATAGATGATTTGATTGCAGGATGCATTTGATTTATGGGATACTTATGGCTTTCCATTGGACCTAACTCAGGTGAATGTATTATCTTTACTTACACGCAAGCATACTATCTTATATGATAGTTTGACTGACATCTCTTTTTGACAGTTGATGGCAGAAGAAAGAGGCTTGGCTGTTGATATTGAAGGCTTCAATATAGCTATGGATAAGGCAAGGGAAAGATCAAGGAGTGTGCAGAATAAGGTATCTGGATTGTGTTTCTTCATTCTTATCTTTTATTTAGCAAAGTGACACTCCAAGTTTATAGGGAACAAGGCCCAGGAGGGATATCCAGAGTTATTCACCCAGTGTTATCCTTGATTTATGAAGCTAAAATATTTGTTCCTACAAACTTTAAATGAGACTAACAGGATTGTTGGATAAGTTTTAAAATTTTACGAATAACTAAATAAGTTTGGGGATAAAGTAGTTTAAAAAATAGCTTGGGTTAGTTTAATTTATTTATAAACCTAAGACAAACATACTCTTAATCTGAGACTGGTGCATGCTAACATTTTTTTGGGTTTGCAAATCTAATTTTCTCAGCAAGCTGGTGGTACTGTCGTCATGGATGCTGATGCTACTGCTGCCTTGCACAAGAAAGGGATTGCTCCGACAGATGATTCATTTAAGTTTACTTGGTTTGAGGTTTGTGTATGAATTTGTTTGGTGGATTTTTCATGGCTTAGTTATGATGATTTTCGTCTGTCTTCTTTAGGATTATTGTTTTTGGAATTTGAACTTTTATAATTAGGTTTAAGATTCCCAATCTGCCTCAAATGTTTAATATATTGGTTTGGTTTTGTTTATGATTATGCTAGGGGTTTACAAATGACTTTCATTCCATTTTGAAAACTTTCATCTCCCTGTTGCTCAGATACTTGTTTCTTTAATTAGCTCCCACTTTGGTACTTAGTCAAGGAAAGCCTTATTGCAAAAGTGATTTTATAGGAAACTAATTCTGGAAACTGCTATGACATTTCTGATTTGTTTTAATGGTATGCTATAAATAGTCATTTATTAATACAAATAGATATAAGGGAACTCAGGTAGTAAGTACTCTCTAGTTTTCAGACTTCTTTTCCACCCAATTTTTTTAGCTTCCATGCATGTTGTTTGTAAAAAAAAAAAAGAGAACTCATGACACAGAGCAATTTAGAGATTTTAAATCCAACTTCATGAAACTTTTGCTTAATTTTGAAAGTGGACCCTGAAACATTATGAATTGAACCACACTCATATTGAAGGCAGCCAAAAACTGCCCATCATTGTCGTTGATTCATTACTGATATAGGTTTAGGATTGTTTGCTGGAGGTCGGGTAACATGTTAAGTTTCAGGTTTAGGCTGGATTTGTTTCCTTGTGAGTTTGAAATGGGTATTTAGTCCCAGATATACAAATTTGGTTGATCCAATCACTTAATTCCGATTTGGATGAGAAATAAACTATATGGCTTATAAAGTTGGCCTGCCGATGTGCCTTTTATATGGAGATAAACAAGTAGCAAAGTCTTTGCACAAAAAGGGGAACTGTGTTGCTTTCAGTTCACTAGAAAAGGCTTTCAGCTCGAGATCAGTATTTTTTGGTCATAGGATCCGGAATTAAGAGGTATTTGGTGGTCTGTCAGAAGATTTTGACTGGCGGAGAGTACTGTTTCTCAATTTCCTCATGAGCTTAGGGATGCCTTGGCTTGAAATTTTTCCAAGTTTTTACTATCATGCTCGACTGGTGCCCGAGTATCTTTGAGCCATGTCGTGTACTTTAGGGGAGGGTGCTTTTGGAAGGAAATTATGTAGTTTAGAAAAGAGGACTTTGTTTGCGCAATCTCTAGAGGAAACAAGGTGTCTCTGACAGGGAATAACACTCTACTTCTAATCTAAAAGCAATTAAGGAAAGATAGAGGAGGTACTTGTTAAATTTCAGAGGGATCTGGGCCTGTGGCTAGGTAGGAGGCTTATGAAGTTCAAGATTGGATGGTAGTCATATTGAATAACAACATTTTGGAACATAACTCCATGAAGGATTGGGGAAAATGTTTGGTGGTGGAAAGAATAGATTTTTTGAAATTAATTGTCAAATCCGGTGGCCTATTTATGGACTTTATAATGCTTACATACATATATAGTTAATTTCTCTCAAAACTGTTGTTTCAATCTAAATGATCGTTTTGCTTATATAGTGTCGTATTAATCTACTTGAGATGGTTCTTTCTTTATTATATTTTCCCGTTCAAATCATTGTCTAAAATTGATTGAAAATCTACTGATGATTTACTTGGCTTATGATCTCAGGACCATGGAAGTGTGGTTAAAGCTGTTTACACTGGAAGTGAGTTCTTGGAAAGTACTATTCCCCTTGAGGAAGTTGGCATTGTCCTGGAAACCACTAGTTTTTATGCTGAGCAAGGTGGTCAGGTAATTGTTTGCTTTGTTTCCAACCTGCAATACATAATCCTGAGTGATTGGGTAAATATATTTACATTTTAGCATCTAGAAAAAATGAGTTGTACGGAGGAAATGGATAGGATAATGAAGAAATTATTTGTCTTGGTAGTTGCATTGTATAGGTATATAAATAATTTATTTTCTTTGTTAGTTAAATGAACTATGCATCATGATAAATTGTACTGGACATTCTTAAACTTCAATAAATTCTTCATCTATAGTATTTGGTCAATGTTTGTGTCACCTTCTGTTGATTCGCATGCCAAATGTATATTTTAGTAGCAGAGGTAATTGTCATATAATCTAAGTAGTATGTTTTACAGATTGACTCTAAAACATTTCTCTCGCTCTCTCTCTGTGCGCGCGCGCGCGCAAAAACATTTCCTTTCTTGGAGTAGAGTGCTAGAATTGACTGCTCTTTGTCCTTGTAGATATATGATACTGGAGTACTTGAAGGCCCCAGTGGAGTGTTTGAAGTTAGTAACGTTCAAATATATGGTGGATTTGTTATTCATATTGGTTCTTTCAATGGGAAGACGGGCAGATTATCTGTTGGTGATAAAGTAATCTGTAAGGTGACTCTTTTTTTTTACATAAACCTCATTCTTACATACCTGTTCATTCATTTTTATATGCATATTGGTTGCATTTTCATATCATTGATTCGGTTTTCTTCTGAGCTCAACAGGTCAACTATGAGAGGCGCAAGCTGATAGCTCCAAATCATACTTGTACACACATGTTAAATTTTGCTCTAAGGGTAGTGATCTTATATGAGATTTTCTGCTAACTTGCTAGCATCCAATCTCGACGCTCTATTATTTATTTCTCTGATCTGAATGCTTTGAAATAACTGCAGGAAGTACTCGGTAATCATGTTGACCAGAAAGGTTCCATTGTTCTTCCTGAGAAATTGAGATTTGATTTTTCTCATGGTAAGTTTATGTGGTGTTTTTTTAAATATTTCAGAAGGCTATTTAAATGCTATTTAAATTTTACAGGGAAGCCTGTAAAGCCCGAGGATCTGAAGAAAATTGAGACAATTGTGAATGAACAAATTAAGGATGAATTGGATGTTTTCTCAAAAGAAACTAAGCTGGCTGATGCAAAGAGGGTCAATGGTCTAAGAGCTGTTTTTGGAGAGGTGATTATCTTTTTCTGTTACACTGTATAGTTGTTTTAGACATGGGAGCCTTTCACATGATTGTGCTGCCCGATAACGTTGTTCACCGTGGGTTTCTTTTTATTGATATAGGTATATCCCGATCCAGTTAGAGTTGTCTCAATTGGTCGAAAAGTGGAAGATCTTCTTGCTAATCCTGAAAATGAAGAATGGTTATCTATCTCTGCAGAGCTCTGTGGGGGTAAATATCACTTTGTAAATCACATTGCTCTCTATCGGTGCCTTTATATAGCTAAAGTCATAAATGTACTATTGCAGGGACCCACATCTCAAATACCCGAGAAGCTAAGGCATTTGCTCTCTTGTCTGAGGAAGGAATTGCTAAAGGTATCCGTAGAGTTACTGCAGTTACCACAGACTATGCTTTTAAAGCAATGGAATTGGCATCCTCACTTGAGCAAGAAGTAAATGAATCATCCAAGACTGAAGGAAGCATTCTGGAGCAGGTTATTCCTTTTACATGTCAATCCACATGTCAATCCTTTATAAGCAACAATTTTTTATTAGGGTAAATTTATAAAATTGTTGATGGAAACTCACTTTTTGTTACAATTTTGGACTTAAAAATATGTTTTTACCTCCGTATCCAGTTTTCTGTGCTGGAATTTTCTTTTGACATGGGGTTGTACCCACTTCCTCTTAGTTTTTAGAGGCTTTCTTCCACATTCATGCATTTGCCATACGTTTCTACACGTGAACAGTAAATTATAAAAACATGCATGTAAATATCAACATCATCATTGTTTTGCAATATATCATCGTAACCACCATCAGATGGCCTCCTAATTTGGTAGTGGAGTTTGTTCCATAATTCTTCTCTCTTTTCAAATATTTTTTTAAAAAAAAATATTTTGTGCTAATATAATAAGAGAATTTCCTTTCCCTGATTCTAGAAAGTAACTTCTTTAAATAGCCGAGTGGAAGGAGCATCTATTCCATCTGCTAAGAAAGCTGATCTCAAGGGAAAACTCTCTGTGCTTCAGGTACGTTTGTGTTTCTGCACACATAATGTTGTATTTAAGACCTATTTCACTCATATTGGGCACGAGGATAGTGTGTGTGTGTGAATGTATTCCTTGATAAATCCTAGGATGCTGTGTTTGGTCCAAAAGGTATCCAAATCCTCCTGTGTATTATGTGTTGGTGTTGTACCCTTTTTCAAAGGGTCATAAATAAATACAGCATATTGATTTTATGTTGAGACATGTATGGCATTGGCGGCCAAAGTGGAGAGACAAAATGGAGTAAATAACAGGGAACTAAAAGATGAAAAACTGAAATAATGTTGTGTTTGACAGAATCAAGTGATAAAAGCCAAAAAGAAGATTGGGGAAGAGAATATACAGAAAGCCATTAAGGCTGCCACTGAAATGGCTGAAGTTGCTTCATCAAATGGAAAGGCATACTGCATTGCACATGTCAGTGTTGGTGCTGATACTTCTGCACTTCGTGAGGCAGTTGTTGACGTCATGGAGAAGAAGGTTATTGAATTTTCTTTACTCATTAAATTTTTAGTTATTTGTGTTTAGATGCTGGATTTTCTTCAAAATGCAATTTGCGGTTGCTTTGCTTTGGCGAGCAGGGAATGGCAATTATGGTCTTCAGCAAAGATGAAAATGTGAACAAGGCTTTGATCTGCGCTGGGGTACCCGCGCAAGGTGGGAAGTACAGCGAGTTAAATGTGAAAGACTGGTTGAAGCAAGCTTTGGACCCCATAAAAGGAAAGGGTGGCGGAGGGAAAGGCGGGCTTGCTCAAGGCCAGGTAACAATCTTATGATTTTTTGGTCACTTTTTTCAGTTGGCATTTAGAAGATCTGAAGTTGCATGCATTTTTTCTAAAATAATTACTCTGAACATAAACCAATACAATTAGCATAGCTTTCAGAGCACATTTTTCTTCCCTTCTCTTTGAGGTGTTGAGTGGGTGTAATTATCCAAAAGTGAGTGCACTGTTTGCAAAATTAGTATGCATCTGAGATTTTTTCTCCCGTCTTTCAGGGAAGTGATGTATCTCAGATCCCGACTGCAATGGATGTGGCAGAATCATTTGCAGCATTGAAGTTGACTTGATAAAGATATTTCACTTAGAACACAATTTCATACTTTTGATTTATACAAAATTTGCAAATGAATTTTATAAGCATGTGTACCAGTTCAAACATGAGGTATGCTTGTGATGTTGCACTTATTTCTTTCCCTGCAGTTACAGGAAAAATGAAAAGAACTATAAATTCTTGCTCTCAATTTTATGTTGTGTAGAGTTCCGAATCCTTTTCAACGAGTAAACATTGTTTGATGGCAATAGCTCTCTGTAATTTCCATTTTACGTATTCTGAACAAATGAATCTTGGTGTAAATGAACCTCTATTGTTATATGTACGAGTATCGATGCCAGAGAAAAATTGCATGAGTTTAACCATTATAACGTGTTAGGATGTAAGCTCAACATTTGTTTAGGCAATTTCCATATCCATCTAACCATTTTTCGTGTGGTAACAGAGTATATCTCAAGATTCTCGACTGCAGACATTTATAATGTGCTTCAAGGCACAAGCGCTCAATATTGGAAGAACTTACTTTTTGAAACTCAAAAGCATAACACATCTCGGAGTACTTTCTGAAATCTATGGAATAAGATAATCGGGACCACCGACATTTGTCTGATCTGTAACACTTCTAACCAAACAACACATTCCTACTCCAAATCAAAATTCAATAGCTTTAACCTCCATGGTGCCTCATAGCTAGCATGAAACGTTTTGAAATTGATAACTACCGTAGGACACTGAAAAAATATCGGCATTCACAAAATGCATTGGAATTAACAGCTCACGAGCTGAGAATACACCAAAAATCCATTTTTCAAGTTTACTATATCCATATTTGTGTTTCTGCAGCAAAACAGTGAACCATACTAAAAGAATTTACAAATTTGGTAAAGGTTCAAACATTTCAACTCCAGCATTCAATTCCTCCACTGAGGTGAGTTCACTTCTATCTTGCATTCAAATCTAACTCACCGGTTCCATGCCATGCAGTTTGCATCGCAGTATCTCCATTTTCGGTTTCCTCATCATTCAAGAAATCGTCAGATGGCTCCTTATCATCCTTGTGTGCATTGTTACTCCATCCATTCATCATCTCATCATGGTTGGCATCCTGATCCTGCTCCCCCATCTCATGACCAATTGAAATATTACTGGTTTGAGAGCCAAGTGCATTTGCTCTTATTGGGGGCGCTCGAGTCATCATCTCAGCATGAGCAGCCATTCGCATATTGGCTTCGTGAGTTTCTTGAGTTGCTTTCTGCCTTGAGTCCATTTCAGCCCTCAATTCAAGCAGTGCTCGTTTCTCCTCTTGCAACAGTAATTGCTCCATCATCAGTTTCTCCTCCGTCCGAAACTCCCCAAGGCCACGCTTGCGGGAAATTATATTAAATGCGAGGACTTGCTTCTCAAATGTGGCAGTAAACTCTGCAACTTTGGCAGCAATGTTGTTGTCCCACTGCTGGGAGCGAGAAAGCATTTGACCTGTTGTGTCAGAATCAAGGATCTTGTCATCCTCCTCTGCTTCATAGTCAGCTACCACATGGTAAGGTAATAGCCTACACAAAATTTACATTAAAATTTAATTAGCTGCACGAATACAAGTTCTAGTCTAAGATTTTCTTTAGCTAGCCAAATTAGTTCAATGTGAAAGTTGACATATTCTAAATAAACAAACTTATCACATCATCATGGTAAATTATTTTGGGGTGCGTAGTTCACTAAAATATTGTTCATCTATTCACAAAATTCAGGTCAATATACTGAGTGTGTTTATCTAGCTGATAAATCCACAAAAGACTAGTAACTGAAACCATATTTATTGCATGCATAAAATCACACAGGGAGGGAGGGGAGCAAATATCAGCCACAATCAACATATAAATTAGATTTATACGAAATCAGGAATAACATGCCCTGTGCTTCACCAAGGAATCTTAGCAATAAATAATACATAAAGATACAAGCCATCAATTAAAAGACTATAAACAAGCACTAATTGTGCTAGTTAGGACTACAAAATAATTTGTAGTAGGTAATAGCTGGTAGCAAGGAACAAGTCTATATAGTGTGCAGCACATAGATACTTAACTAAATAACTTGAGTGAGAACAGGAAAGGATTATACTGCAATTTTGGGAAACAAAATGTTCGGACAGGACTGGCTGTACTGTGGAAAACGCTACCCAAAAACAAACAATTATTTTCTTTTATATAAATCACAACATGACACAAATTGGTAAATGCTATATGTTCTGTGAAAACACAACCAACTTGATTCCAGTAACGATAACTATTCACATGTTTCAAGTTCACCACCAATCCAATTAACATGTCTGAAAATATTAAAATTTGGATTCTATTTTCTTTTTCTCAAGTCGGAGAAGAGTAGCACGTGATTTGAAGACTAAGGTGATAAAGGATTAATCTTCTCAGAGGCGGTTATCCCTTAAAGATTCAGTAAGAACAAGTTCAACTTACAAGAGCGTGCAAGAACCAATAAGTTCAAGAAAAACATTAAAAAACAATGTACAAATATGAAATGGAAGATATGAGCAAGATTACAATGGTTAAAAGTAGGAAGCACTGGATCAAGAGCATCGACTGAGTTATTAACTAATAAGATAAGTCAAATTTAGAAAAAGAAAAATTAATAATGGCACTGATAATCAGGTGAGTCACTGTGAGCAGAAGATAGAAACACAATTTAAATAAATAGAGAGCGGTTAACGATCAAGGAAACAAGTTGTGGAGACAGAAGAAATATGTTATAAACAAGGATACAATATGGTGTCTGAGGGAATATAGAAAGTATGTTCAAGAGAGAGAAAAATTGAGGTAAATAAACAATAAAAGAAGAATTGTTATCTGGAAGCTGCAAACTATGCCTCCTTTTGAAGCCGAAGCTGATTACTAAATTTAGCCGGTTGTTTCCTGGCCTAATTTTCAGCCAAAATCAAGATAGGTTGAAGCAGTAAAGGAAAAAAAAACTGCTCACCCTTGAGACCTCCATACAATATTTACACACAAGCACTCCATCTGGCCTCTATCTCTTTGTTATTTTTTTTTTAAAAATGAATATGTAGAGATGCTTGTAAGTTCTCTCTCTACCATATTTTTTTCCTTCCAATTTTCCAGAGTGGATCTGTTTAGAATCAAAGAGAAGTGTTCAAGGACTTTCCCTCTTGAGAATTATAACCGACTCAGTATAGCTAGATTTTATTTTCAATTTTTTAAGAAAACTTACTTGAATATAGACAGACAATCCGGCACCATATGCTAGGAACTAATTCACATTGAAAAATTAACAATTATAAAAAGTATCAAGAAATGAAATTAAACTAATTTCGGCACATAAAAAATCTCGCGCAGAAAACTTGAGCTAAAAAGATAATAAACATGCAAAACAGAGCCATGGTAAGAGTAAAATAAAGGGGGGGAAAACCTCTCGCAAGCATCTTCGAGGGAAGAGAAAGGGCGCTTGAAGTCAGGATGACAAACCCGCCAGGCGTCCTGGTAAGCCAGTTGCAAAGAGGCCTTGTGCTGCTGTTGCTGGGGATTTTGGGGAGTATTATTATTAGGGTTACTGGAATTAGGGTTTTGTGGGTGAGGCAAATTGGGGATCGAATTAGCATTAGGGATTTGAGATGAAAGAGAATGTTGATGTTGTGGTTGAGGAGAGGTATGGGGACGGTGGTGAAGGAGATGGTGCTGAGGTGGGCGCAAATGGGCATCGATGTTGGATGGGAATCGAGAAATGGCGTCCTGCTGCTGTTTCTGGCGCTGAAGCTGTTGCAAGAGAAGGAACTGCTGCTGCTGTTGCTGCAGCTGCGCCATCGCCGCCGCCTTAGCGTCATCCATTTTCTCTGTAATTGAGTTTATGCTATGGTGGATCGATCAAAATTTAGGGGATATCAGTGGAAAGAAATAGAATGAATGTCAAGGAGTTACAGTGACATACCTGTTCGGTACGGCCGGTAACTCTAAAAGTTAGAAACAATTTCAATTTGGTAACGAACAATTATTTACTTGTGTATTTTTTTGCCTTTCCAAAATTTGACCCCTTAACCATGGGTAGGAATGGGCATCGTGCAGGTAATTAAATTGAAGTTTTCGCCTTCTTGATGTCGAGCCCAAATGGGTTAAAATATGAGCATAAAATCGAATAGATGTTTGAGTTAGTCAATTTTATCGATCTAAATGCCCACTAAATCGTAAGACGAAAAATTGAACTCCACATTCTCGTTCAGTTGTCGAACTTGTCCACCAAGGAATACATTAAATTTCTATGAATGGCATTGGAAGAAATTTTACCAAATCTAGACAGACGGACAAACTTTTGAATTTTGCTATTTGTACAATCGAAATTGACAATCTCAGTTGACAATACCCTCACATGGAAGAACTCACGATTTTTTTATTCATCGTGGATCACCCCAAAAATGTGAGAAGTTGTTAACCGATATTGTACACATAACATGAATTTAGACTTTTTACTGCCACTAGGTGCTAAGAGATTTTGTTTTTATTTATTAATATTTAATCAATGTTTTTTTGTTGTTGTTGCGTGATTTAATTAAAAAAAGTCCTCAAAATTAAATAATAGGGAATTACAAATCAACTTTGCTACATAAACATGTCTAATGACAAAATTTAAAACAGAGGGACACATGTCATTTTTTCATTTGATAGTTAAAAAAAATAAAAACCAAACAAGTGTGCCACCCAACACTTGTCAGTTGTCACCCAACCCTGTCAATTTTCCTTGTTTGAGTAGCTTTATTATTCACAAATACCCTTAAAAAGTTAAATTTCTCATACTTTTAATTATTTTATTTATTTTGTCAAAACAAAAGGAGAATGCATATTTGCTTGAAACAGTTCACAAATAACTATTTTACGCCTTTGAGTGCGTATAAAACATTTGATTATGTCTCGTTATATATCTTGATTAATTGAATCGTTTCTTTTTGGATTGCTATACCAAACTTTTTATAAATATATCTATGAGTATTCCTTGATCATTCCGTCGAAGAAGAGGATTTCCCTAATTCTAGTAACTTTTATAGAATAATCTTTTCTTGAATATAATTGAAACTTTTTTTTTTCACATTGCTTAGTATTCTACCCATTAGTAATCAAGTGTTACACATTTTCTATACCGTAAAAATACTGCAGATATACAATGTTAGATCTTGTAATATAAGATCAATTAGGGATGTAGAACCCACAAAGATTGATATTTAATTCCTACTAAGTACTATAATTATTCTAGCCTCTATTTTATCTAGACAACCAAATTGTAAATCAATGTTTTTATCCTAATCTAAAGATTGATGTGGTGGCAGGTTCAACTAAATTAATGCAAATTATATGAGAGATTTTTCAAAGTGAGAAAGTTTAGCACAATGTTTATTAAATTTTATAGTTACTTCTATCAAAATTTCCTAAGTTTATAGGCAAGAACCCTGAATTAATTCTATTCCCTCTCTCGAGTGTCGAATAGAATATATCTCTATATTTTCATTCGAATATCTCTATTTCAAAATAAAATTTAGAAATTATCACGTACGTGGTTCTAAGATGGAATAAACTTATAAAAATTTATACCTTATCTTGAAACCTATAAAATGTAGGTTGTGTTATTATTAAATGATGTTTAAATTTCACTCTCTCAAGTGTCGAAATTTAAAACATAAAATCATTAATTATTGATCAGGTAATTGAAAGCAATGAACAAGAATAAACACAAATATAACTTATAGAAAAACCAAAAAGAGATAACAATACTAAAATTCAAACATGTTTCAAGTTAGGTTACATTAAACCCTATTTCTAGAATTTAGTTCATGAATAAAAGAAGAAACATAATCCAATCTAATATAAAGAGCATGTAGAAAAAAAAGATGAGAAAATTGATTTGGAGCCTGAATTTTCCTCCATGATGTTGTCTTTTTTTCTCTAGATCAATCTCTTGTTCCTTGCCTCTTGCGGCGTTCAATCCCACTTAGAAGTAGTCTTAAAGGTTGTATTTATAGCCTTTTCAAGTCTTGGAGGAGTTAGAAACGGATTGGGCCGTAAATAGGATCCAAACAATTTAAAACTCTCTCCGTCGTCGTTGGTGCCACAACGCGGGCTTCACAACGCCGTGATGCTATGACATATTTCTTTAGGGCGCGTCTCTGTTGTTTTTGGGGTGCCATGTGGCTAGCGCACACTACTAATTCTTCAAAGCCATGGTGTTGCGACGCCATTGTGATTGTCCACTTTTTCTCCTGAGCCATGGCGCTGCGGCGCCACTTTCTACCTTTGATCTTTTTTGCTTTTGTTGTTTCTTTTCCTTCCTCTTCTTCTTTACTCTTTGGTTCCTTTAAGCCGCAACTTTCACCATTTACACTTCTATCAACTTCAGCTCA
This sequence comes from Osmanthus fragrans, assembly GCA_019395295.1. Lineage (NCBI taxonomy): Eukaryota > Viridiplantae > Streptophyta > Magnoliopsida > Lamiales > Oleaceae > Osmanthus > Osmanthus fragrans. The sequence continues at coordinate 30,476,752 of CM033342.1, read as the reverse complement.
TTTGCAAGCTCCAAACTTGTCGTTTTCACCAAGTTATCTAACCTATAAAACAACACGAACACATATATCAAAACATTCTAAATTGCTCAAAGACGACACAATCTTGAGTTTTAGTGGTATTAAAACTATGAGTGTAAAACACTCATCATTAAGATATCGCAAATACTGCTTTTTTATAATTATTTTACAATAAAATTTGTAACACAATATGTTACGTTTTGTAAAATTATGTTACACACATTTAACCTCCCTCATTTTTCACAGTTGTCGTCGTTGCTACCATCGCTTGTAACACAATTTGTTAGACACATTTTGTTGCCTATTTACACCATCATTGTAGGCGCCTACACCACCACCAGCCAGTAACATTCAATGTTATATTGTTTTTGATCCACCACTTGTAATATTCAATTGCTATACCACCATCATCAAACTCACTTTTCGTAACATTTATTGTTACACTACCACCACAATCACTATCACCGTCCATCATAAACACAACAGTCATCCTAACCACCGTATTTTCCCTTCACCACCACCAAGACCACCTCCACCACAAAAAACCATCACCATCATGTCACCTTCGCTACCACCACAAGACCATCGCCTACCTCTACCATAAAAAAAAAACCACTAATATCTCACCAATCTAAAACTCTCAAATCATGAAAACAAACCAGAAAACAAAAGAATCTAACGAGAAAATCAAGCAATTTCAAATTTGTTCTCAGCTATGAGATTTTACCCGATTTCAAATTTGAAACTAGAAGATATGGTGGCCACAGGACCGGGGAGGACACCACCAATACTGAAAAGCTTCCTTCATCTTCATCAGCAATATTGATAGGTTTACTTCGTTAGTTTTTGTTGAGACCTTTGGTGGTGGTATTTTTTCGTCAAGATGAAGATGAAGATGAAGATGGTAGGAAAGTGGTCGATGGTATTGGTGGAGGAACAATAGAAATGTTAAGTGCTCTCCAATTTTTTTTTCTTTTCGAACTATTCGTATACTAATTACTTCTATTAGTTGTAATTTTTTATTCCTAAATTTTCTATCAAATGCGTTATGAATTATACTAGATTCAAGAACACGATTAGGATGTTAACCAATTATTCGTTAGTTCTAATGCTCTCATCTACTATTTTCCTCAAGCCCGTGATATTTCAAATTCGAAAAAAGATCATGTTAGTTGTACAACCGGAGTTGACAACCCCGGTTGACAATCACTCACATGGGAAGGGGGCCCACGATGAATAAAAAATTCGTGGGTCCCCTTCTTATGAGATGATTGTCAATCAAGGTTGTCAACCCCGATTGTACAACTAGGATAATTCTAAGAAATAAGGTAAAAGAAGTGGTTTACTGGACATTCATGTTTTTTTTTATTAATTCGTTTTCCTGGTTTAGTACGTTTGAAGATTTTTCCCCTACGTTAACGTCTTCGTCTCTGTGTTTACATTGACGGAATGGGTTTATTAATAGGATGAATAAATAAAATTTGAGTGCTATATCTGTAATATTAAAACAAAAATTCTTCAAGTACAGAAAATGAACAGATTTTTGAATTTTCACTTACATGGGAGTGAGCTCGTGTATAAAATATTAAAAAAATAAAATAAAATTTTTCGTCGTTGAATGTGTGTTCAGTAAATATAGAGATTTAAATTCTTGTAACTATAGCATGGTTTATATTAAAATTCACAGACCCCAAAAATGATTTTAACCTGAAAAGTCATTGGTGGAAAAATACTCACAATTGGACAAAAAAAATATAGAATCAAGCCCATACGTTAAATCACTTGTACGTGAACCTTACTTAAGCCAAATGGTTTGAAACCCACCGAGTCAACTCAACGACTCGAGTTCAACCTCCAATATTACCCGAAATTCAGTGTCCGATTTTTGACCCGAAACCTAAACCTATAACCAAAAGGTTAAGGTACCTTCATCTTGGCCTGAATGATGATTTGATTCGTTCTGATTCACTCTTTGTGGACAATTGTTTCAGCTTCCCCCCGAACAAATCTATCTCAAGTAAGTTGTTTGTCCTTTTTTCTTTAATAAGCACATTTTTTTGTTCTATAATTGAAATAGCTCGGTTAAGCCTTCTATATAGTCTTTATATTAGTGTTTAAATTGGATAACCCATTGTCTGATTTTGAAGATTTCCGTTATTGATTTTTCTTTTCTTTAGCTGGAATATTTTGATTAACTATTGTTTGCAAGAAACAAGATTAATGACGAAAATTAATTTTGGGTTTCGGCTGAATTAAAGTTTATACTGCATTTTAATGCTTATAAGTCACGTCCAATAATTTTCTTCCAAAAGTCACATGTTGATATGGTTTTTTTCATGTAACGCGGGCTCTAATTTTCTTTGAAAAATATTCCCTTTATCATTTCCAATGTTATAGGTTGCCATAAAGGACTATCTAAATTGATCCGTTCCTGCTAGTAAGCTCCAATTGCAATTTTAGTTTATCCGTTGAGCCAGCCTGATTGCGCAATATTGTTCTGCATGTCATAGTTGATTTTAACCTCATCGTCACTCTGTATGCAGGTAGTATTCTTTCAAGTTTGAAAGATGGACGACTATCAGGAAATGGAAAGATTTGGTATGGAGAATGATTACGATGATGGTCAGTGGATTGGTGGTGAATTTTATGGCAATCGCAAAAAGAAAGCTACTCAGACCAAAGACGACATCCTCTATGGTGTATTTGCCTCCGGCGACAGCGATTCCGACTCCGACTCCTATGAAGGGTCGGGTTCAAAGAAGCGGAGGAAAGATCTATCCAAGAAGCCCAACTTCACCAAGCCGGTCAATTTCGTTTCCACTGGCATCGTCTTGCCCAATCAGGAGATTGATCACAATTCCTTGGAGGAGAATAAAGTGATCGAGGAAGATGTCGTGAAACCTGCAGGTTCGGGTCTTGGATCTACTGCTGGCCTGGGATTTGATTCTGCCTCTTCAAAGAATGCTATGGATGATGGGGTATATACTCAGGCAGACCGGGACGAAGAAGAAGATTTCCTGCCCACTGCTTTGGAAAGAAGATCATGGAAGGTGCCCAACTGCGACGAGAAAAAGAAAGAGAGAAGTCCAGGCTAGCCAAGAAGTCTTCTCTAGCAGGAAGGAAAGAATTGGAGCCGGGAGACGTAGGTTCATTTGAAAAGCATACCAAGGGAATTGGGATGAGATTGCTTGAAAAGATGGGCTACAAAGGAGGTGGCCTTGGTAAAAATGAGCAGGGAATTGTAGCTCCCGTTGAGGCGAAGTTGCGCCCTAAGAATATGGGGATGGGTTTCAATGACTATAAAGAGGCTAGTCTGCCAGCATTGCAGGAACCAGAGCAAAAATCCTTGCCTCATTCCACTCAACCTACAGAGGGTGCTGCAAAAGGGAAGCTTTGGTCAAAGCAAGCTCAGATGAAGAAGAAGGTTTATGTGACAGCTGAAGAACTACTGGCCAAGAAGCAAGAGCAGGGTCTTGAAGTTGTTCAGAAGGTTTTTGACATGAGAGGACCACAGGTTCGTATAGTGACAAATTTGGAGCACTTGAATGTTGAAGAAAAATCCCAGGAAAATGATGTTCCCATGCCTGAGCTCCAGCATAATGTCAGATTGATTGTTGATTTAGCTGAGCTTGACATACAGAAGTTAGATAGAGATCTGAGGAATGAGAGGGAGACCGTGGTTGCTTTGCAGAAGGAAAAAGAGAAACTGCAAACTGAGGTGCATCACCAAAAGAAACAACTTGATAGCATGGAAGAGGTAGTGCGTGTATTGGACCGAATAGGCGAGGAAAGCTCATCTGGAACACTGACATTAGACTCCCTTGCTAAATCATTTGCTGACTTGCAAAGGAGATTTGCTGCTGATTATACGTTATGCAACTTATCTTGCATTGCATGCTCGTACGCGCTGCCGTTGTTTATTAGAATATTTCAGGGATGGGACCCCCTTCAGAATCCAACACATGGAGTTGAGGTGGTATCCCTGTGGAAGAACTTGTTGCAAGGAAAGGGCTCCAACAGTTTTTCTGATATAGCATCACCTTATACTCAGCTTCTCATGGAAGTTGTATTCCCTGCTGTGAGGATATCTGGCACCAACACTTGGCAAGCAAGGGACTCGGAGCCCATGCTTAGGTTTTTGGAGTCTTGGGAAGAACTACTTCCTCCTCTCGTCTTACAAACAATATTGGATGACATTATCATGCCAAAGTTGTCAGCTGCTGTAGACTCATGGGATCCACGCAGAGAAACCATCCCAATCCATTCTTGGATTCATCCATGGTTACCTTTATTGGGGCAGAAACTGGAGAATTGTTATCACACCATACGAAGCAGGTTGGCTAGTGTTCTTCATGCTTGGCACCCGAGTGATAAGTCTGCATACTATATATTGTCCCCTTGGAAGTCTGTGTTTGATCCAACCAGCTGGGAGCAACTGATGGTTCGATACATAGTTCCCAAGTTATTAGCTGTCATGCATGAGTTTCAAATAAACCCTGCGAATCAGAACCTTGATCAGTTCTACTGGGTTCTAAACTGGGCAACTGACATTCCTATTCATCACATGCTCCAGTTAATGGATATTTTCTTCAACAAATGGCAAGAAGTCTTGTACCATTGGCTACGTTCAAACCCAAACTTTGAAGAAGTTACTAAATGGTATTTAGGTTGGAAGGAACTTCTTCCACCAGAACTTCAGGCGAATGAACATGTTCGGTATAGACTTAATCTTGGTCTGGACATGATGAACCAGGCTGTGGAAGGTATGGAGGTGTCACAACCTGGTCTGAAAGAGAACATGAGTTATCTCAGGGTGCGTGAACAGAGGCAATTTGAAACTCAGAAAAAAGCAGCTGTTCAAGCTCAACAACGCGCCTATACAAACATGGGTAGTGGAATTCAAAAAGAGGGTCTGAGTGGTGGACTTGAAATGAGCTTGAAAGAAGTTATTGAAATTCATGCTCAGCAAAATGGTTTACTGTTCAAGCCTAAACCTGGCAGAACACAAGATGGGCATCAAATTTATGGCTTTGGTAACATAAGCATAATAGTCGACTCCATGAATCAGAAGGTATTTGCACAAACTGAGGACAAATGGTCTCTGGTATCCCTTGAGCAGCTGCTGGAGCTGCATAATCATTCTATTTTGAAGCGACACTGAGCCTCCAAGTAATTGAGAGTAATTTTGGCATTGAAAGGAAGTGGGAGTAACATAAGTTTGTTGTTAGGCTACAGGTTTCTTGATTATGTAGATCTTTTGCACCAATGCAAGTCATCTGAACCTAGGATATGATTTTGCCATTTAGCTGCTACTTTTGGTGGTTAAAGATTTTTTGTATTTGAATACTTAAGGATGAAATTGATACTCTGAAATTGAAAAATCCAGTTTGACCTAAATATTTGTTTTTTTTCTAGATTTATAAATCTCATGGATGGGGTTGTCAGCGATGTCCGTTTACCTTTAGCTCTAGTAAGGTGCAATGAGGTATTCTCTTTAGTGCACGTTTACTGTGTCGTTACTTAATACTGCAATGTGTAATTTGATTATCTTTTTTCTGATATTATGAAGGTTACTAGCATAGGGTGGTTGTGTTGATGATTTAAGTTTGCTTGCAGTATAGCATTCTGTAGGGAAAGTCAACTATATGTTTGGTACTTTGAGTTCGATTGCCTTACCAATCTACTACGAACGAGGCTTGATGTCAAGTCACCACGACTAGTAACGAGCCGGTTGCAACTGTCCAAGATCTAATTTGCCCAGTTTCTATCTTCATTCCGTATTCTGTAAACTAGTTTCTACTAATAACTCCGTTTTGTCCATTTGACAGACACATTATCATGTTTTTGCTTCTATGTATCGTAGAATTTGCTAAAATCTTCCTTTCTCTCTCACACACAATGAAACAATATAAAGAAGATAGAAATCTAAGTGTTGGCTTTATATTACGATCTTACAGCTCACTTGCTTGATAAGTTTGGTGGCAACTTTATAGAGGTAAATCTCTCAAGTTAGTATGCTGTCCGAGAGAGTAACTTAATATGTTTCAAGTGTTGTTGCCAGGAAATATTGGGGTTTGGTTGCAGGGTTCGTGAATCAAAACCAAATTTGGGGTTGTAATCCTTTGGAACAACTTGGTTTAAGCATGGAAGTAGATGGGGAGGAACCTAGTGTTCTGAATTGCCCACATGAGGTAAAGAAAGGAGAGATGCTCAAGAAGAGAATATTTTCAGCTGCTGCTTCATGAGCAAGATGCCCAAGAACAGAATGTTATACGAAAATGCATGAAATACTAACTTTGGTTTCCCTTGAATATTCTTGGTTGCACTATGGCATTCTGAGGAGCTGTGGAAGAAGTGTGTATCGCTGCAAAAACTGAGTCTGATAATACCCAGATGTGGAGATGCTATATGTACTCAGTATCTTGTGTTTCTATCACCCCTTTCCTTTCCTTGATTAGATAGTGCAGGAGTAGATTTTATTCAGTTTTATTTTGAATTTTGAAACGCTTTTAGGTTGAGCAAAGTTGACAGGAGGTGGACACCAAAAGCATCTCATCTTGCAAATGAAAGCAGCAGTAGATATTAAATATTATAAAGACAACCCTCGTCTTCCTTTCCTTTGTTCTGCTGTTAGATTCGTCTTTGGCATCCCTGAAGTTACGGTTTTGAAAGAGAAGGATACTCTGGTCATCCAAATGGCAACTCTCAGAGGCCTGCACGATTCCACTACTCCTCATCCCTGAACAGCATTGAGATCAATACGCTTGCCTGATTTTCTGTTGATAAGCACAACGAGAAAAGGGCATTTTCTTCCCTTTTCCCTTTCTTTGCTTTTAATTTTCCTGTTGATAAATGTACTATATTTTCTGTCAATGTGCACTTTTTGTGTAATTTGGACATAGTCTATTATTTTAGAGTATTATAAAGTTCATTTCACTCTACTTTCCTCTCTCTTAATTAATAGTGCCTGTTTTATAGTTGATGGTTTTTCTGTCCTTATTAACCCTTTCAACTAATGCGTATTAATTTTCATCTCACATTGAGAAGACAGATTAGTGCATGATTTGCTTGGAATTCTACGAATTGAAGAAACAATTATCATCTCAGATAAGTGCACAATTATTTGAGAATACAGCAAAACAGAGAAACAATTATAATCTCCTCTGGGAAATCTTGTATCTCTTCATAGTAAAACACTTCACCTGGGTGTTATTTTGAGCAGATTGGTATTGTATTGGAGAAAAACATTAGTCTTTCTGCAAACATGCTATTTTGAGCAAATTGGCATTAGCTAACATGCTCTTAGTCAAGATTAGTTATCTTTTCTTAAGTCTTCTTTTGTAACTTTGAATGCCCATGTCCTTTCAGAATACATTGCTTGAGTTGGCAAGGTAATATGCATCATCTTAAACTTATCACGGATCCCTGGTATTAGTAACCTTCTTAAGCGAATTTTGGGTAAAGCCATGGAAGAAAGGAACTACAGTATTTCAAGCATGTAAGAAATGTTGCTTCCTTTACCTCCTGAAATCTGGGTGTAAAAAAGGGTATTTAGCCAACGTTTGTCATCTTTCACTTTATCTCAATAGAATCAATTGCAACCTCAAATTATAATTCTTGGGATAATGACGTCAGTAAATGAACAGTACATGATCTGGTCTCCATGAGAAGCTTAAGCACGTTCTGATGAAATGATATAATTCACATCGTGCCACTGTATGTGTGCATCCCAAAATGAGGCATTCTGGCTAGTTATATTGATATGGGTAATGTTTAGCTTGAGGAAAAATGATTTACTTGTTCGTATGGTATCCTGTTTACCTTTTGAGATGTTGGACACTGATTTCAGTTTGGCGTGCATGATGCATTCTGTTTTTCGGCATAAATTTCTGACAGGTTGTAATTAGGCTCATGGTTGATAATAAACTGGAAAAATTCTTGTAGAAGCTTGGTATAGTAGAAAAATTGATTTACTCGTTTGTGTCACGTCCTCCAAGCCCTATGATGGACATTGTATTTTGAGTTTTGTGTGCATCATTTATTTTTCGGTGTTAATTTCAGAATGCCAAGTACTCTAGTGCTTAGATTGTGCTTGTGTTTTGATTGCTTGGTGTAGAAATCGGATAAGCACGGTTCAGGGTGGCTTATGATCCTGTTGTTCACATCAAGCTGTAAAGATAATCCAGGAGAGATCTAACTCCTTATTTGCTTACAAACTTTTGAAGAGATAGTGACGTAGGATGCAACAAAAAAGAACAAGACTAAGAGTAAGAGGAGGAAGAGAGAGAAGAAAGAAGAGGGTGAGAAAAGAGAGAATTTAGAGGGAGGAAATATAAGTTTTTATTTAATATCAAAGTGTATATTACAATGAATAAGCCATCTTTATATAGGGTCTAGCAAACCTAATTTGTGAGTGAACAAAGTAAATAAACCCCAAATTTAGTCAAAGTAGAAAATCTATCAAACAATAACTTAATTCTAGTCAAACTAGAAAACTATATAATATATAGAATTGTTTTTGTGAAGTAGTATATACAGTGTGTGTTTGGCCCCCATCTTCTCAAGACAGACTGGGCAATTCAATCCTAAAGCGCATTCCTTTTTTTCAAAAAAATTATTTTTGTTCGGACTCATTTTAAATAGTAATGATATTCATAGTCACTCAAGTAGTCTCCCTATGTGGTATTTTACTTGACGGTTTGTGATTTGATAAATTAATGTGTTAGATTTTATTTATTTTTTATCTCACGCATTAAATTATTAACTGTCACATATATGTCACGAAGGACGACTATGGTAGTGAGCAACTACAAATGACATTATTCAATTTTAAATCACATTTTCTCAATAATTTACACATAAACTCAAAAAAAAAAAAATCTACATTTTAACTACACATTCTTCAAAAAAATTATTATTACAAAATACATTTTAGATGAAAATGGGACTCAAACACATTCATATTGTCTTAGGAACTTTGAGATTTTTCTTTTCTTTTTGGTAGTTTCAACACGTACAACTTCTCAAACTTGACAAATTACTATTTTGAATAGTGTGTTATAGGGAAGGATTTTCCAAGTTTGTTGCTAAGTTAGATATAGTTCATATAAAAGACAACTTCTTGTTTGAAATAACAGTAATTACCAAAAAAAAGAGATATTTATGGGTTTCTTGGTATTGGTGTTTGGTGTGTTTTTTTTCCCTAATTTATCAGATAATATTACAAATCAAAGAAATAATGTCTTTACTTGGCATTTGTGATTTTTGACAATGCCCACCAATGGTCGGATGTGCATGTACCTGGCCGCCGGCTGGGGTAGTTCTGTTGTAGAGAGATAGATGATTGGATTGCTATGGATGGTCATCAAATGGTGTTAGAAACTTGAGCTCCATCGCTCCATCTTCAGCTTCATGTTGTTGTGCATTCTCTTTGAAAAATAAAAATAAATAACTAGCATCAGTCCATTTATGGGATAATGTTTCGATCTAGAGCCTCGGTGTTGATGCATGGACTAATGTTATCCTGGTGAATTATCTATGCTCTTTTTGTTTGAATGATTCCTGATATTTTGATCATATTATATTTTTCTTTTAACGATTGATATCTACTCTTGAAGTTTGTTCGGGTCTCATAGTTTTCAACTTTTATTCCTTGCACTGTTGACAATAAACTTGGAACAGTTAATTCCAGCAGATGTGTCTAATATTGTTCACGTGCTACTCTGCTCTGCTTTAAGAGGTTATTATACTTCTGAAGTTCGACGGAGAAGGGAAAGAAGAGAATTTGAGGGTGACGTGCTAAAGAATCACAAAGATGGTTTCCACTTGAATAAGTTGGAGATGGATAACTCCTAACAGTGCAACAAACGGCAAATACCAACTCTCTAACTGTGACCAAGTAAGTTGGAATGTTTCACTCGGTTATCAATGTTGGCAAGCTTTCTAGACATCCATCAATTTTAGAACTTTTGAGCACGTTACTTTGTGTCGAACCATATAATGACAAGTGTTTCCATAATACAATGTGGCATTGTTATTCTGAAATTGAAAATTCAGTTGAGCCAGAGAACGTTTATACTCGGTTACCAAACTTATTTTGTATTGTCTGTGTTTTAGGATTTATAAATCTCAAGTTTAGCCACTGATGTTGACTTTAGCACTAGAAGGTGCGACTTAGTTATTCTGTTTACTAGTATTAATGCCGCGAATTTATTCTATTTTGTGCTTTTGATATAACAAAAAGAAAATCATTCATGCGTCGAAAAGTAAAAATAAAATCCTATTTCCAGTCACTGAGATTCTGAATAAATATTGTCGTCTGACATTGGAATCAACATTCAGTCATTATCGTAATTTAAAAATCTCACTAAAAAGGTACCCGAGAATAGCATTACACATATACAGAGTAATCTCGATGTATATGATAAATTTATGGGATCTTTAAGTTTCTATTTCATTACTCATCAGAAAAAATACATACAGTGAGATTGCTACTTCCCTTTAAATTTAAAAGTGATATATACACAATGAAATTGGTATACTGTTTAGAATGTGAATGAGACAGAGACCTCAGAATCAAAATTTCAGCAGCATGGCATCTAATCTTCTCTTCCTTGCAGCATGTTTTAATTTCTCAAGAGCAACCAATCCCACCTGCCGAACTCTCTCCCTCGACAAACCTATCCTGAATTTCATGAAAAAAATACAAATATAAATATTATACGAACTTCATTATCAAGTACTGATGGATCAAATGTCATTTGAAAACAGTATGCCTCACCTTCTGCTGATATCTTCCCATGTGAGACATTCATTGTCTAGACCATAGTAAAGACGGATAATCTCTTGCTCCCGCTCCCTTAGAGTTGAACTAAGGAGCTTATCTACTTCATCCTGCAAAACGATATATAAGTATAATCTCAGGCGATTTACTTTGAAAACGTAATCATGTAACATCACCAGTAATCAAATACTTGAAAGGCTTATAGATAATCACTAAAAAGCATTAAGATATATAAATAATATCACATATGCAGTTCTTCACTAAAAGTCTCCCCGGTCGCATATTCTATTACCCAAAATAAGTTTTGATAAAGTACCTTAAGAGCCCATTCATCAACTTCATGCCATGGGTTATTCTCTATGTGAGTATCAGCAATGTACTGCCAAATAAGAAAAGGAACATGTAGATTATACCAAAATAAATGATAATAATGAATGAAATAACAAATTCTTTTCCTTACACTATGAAGTGTTTCTCCCGGAAGACCATTTAACGAGGGGAATGCTTCCCTGTCAAGTGAGAATACCTTGCTAATAGCCTGGAAACATAATGTTCAGTAATCATTCGGATGAGAAGCATTATCTATTGGACTAATAGATATCCTGAAAGATATTCAGTACCTCAGTGGCATTCCTGACTTTTTTCTGTGACATGTTTAGACATTCAGCAATTCTCTGGAGCATCAAATGGAACATGAGAAGTTGAATATACTTTCATAATCAATCACCGGTATAAACAGTCTTATTTTTCAGTTTGAAGGTCTGATAACATTTTCAAGGAAAAGCGATGAATCAATCTTAACTGTAAGAGATTAGATAAGACTTACGTCAACTGATGGAGTAATTCCTTTCTCTTCCAGTTTGGCCTTTGCATTTCGAATCAAACTTAGTCTTTCGTGTAGATGGGTAGGCAATCTTAAGGTTCTTGAGTTCCTGACTAAAGCCCTTGAAACACCCTGGGAATTAGTGATGGAAATGGTACTGTTAGGCCCTCAAAAGTTTACTTACTTCATTAAGAGGCTTAATAAACCGAATATTTACATCGCCATTGGGAAACTAATACTATTACTGTCAATGAAAGTGGCTATGAGCTTAACAGGCTTGACTCTAATTCTGAAACCTAACCTACTTAATAAATCGAATATTCAAAAGGCGATGCTATCCTAGTAAAACACGCTAGAGAGGGAGAAAGAATCAATATTCAAAAGGGTCTGGTGTGGTTGCAAAAGATTTTATTTCTTTAGACATTCAACATGGGTAAATCGAATGGAGTGGCGAAGAATGATTTGTGTACTAGACAAAAATTTATTTGAAGTAAATCTTCACTTATTGCAAGAAATTAGTAGATTCTTCCTAACTCCAGAGTACCTTTATCTCCTTCATCTAGTAAGCTTGTAGGATGTGATTTTCTTTCATTATTCAGAAACCAATCTGTTAAGTTTTTCTATGCTCGTTGATGGAAAATGGAAAGAGTTTTAGAGGTAACTCTTCCCTCGGGATATAAATTATGCAAAGAGCTAAGACAGACACCAGAGCATACTCATTGTTGGCCCTCACCTGTCGAATCCACCAATAAACATAAGTTGAGATCTTGTATCCCTTCGAAGAATCAAATTTCTCAATTCCTCGGAGTAATCCAATCAAACCACCCTGCAAAAAAATCGAAGAAACCCCACATTTGTGCTGCTTACAAATGCAAAAGCACGAGACTTTTATCAGTCAGAAAATGGTGGAGAACATTAATTCACCTGAATAAGGTCAGCCATTTCAGCACCCATGTTATCATATCTTTGAGCAATAGACATGACAAGACGAATGTTGCTCATTGTCAGCTTCTCTCTTGCCAATGAGCACTCCATGAATTCTGACTGTAATTCAGCCCGACTAATTCTCAGGGAAGTCGCAAGTTGCTCATCCGAGGGATCACATCCCAATCTCTCTTTCAATCTACAATTTCAATATCAGTAAAACCAATTGAAACACAATCGTTGTAGATAGAAATAGTGAAACTGAAACTAGTTGGTTCGGACGCTAAATGGTGAACTAATCTAACAATAGAAGAGGGTATTCCTCTTCCTAAGGAACTAGTTCAACAGTCAAGTACCATTTAATTGAGAAATTCTTCAATTACCTTGATTTGTGCTCTTCCAATAACAGACCAGCTTTAATTTTTTTGGATAGTTGAACTACTTCCACATGGGTGAGTAATTCTTCACTTACAACACCCTTTATATAGCCTTTTGTACGATTCTGCAGAAGCTCGGGACTGATAACCGACCTTAACTGCTTGCTTTTACCAATTTGAGCAGTAGTCGAACTTCTCCTGAAGATAAGTTTTCTTCGAGAATCAATTCTCCTCCGTCTAGCAGATGTCCCGGAACCAGTAACCTGCACTTTCTTCCGGCCTTTCTCTCTCGGCATGTCAGTTGAAAGATTCCATTGCTTTTCAAGCATAGACTTCTGCAGTAAAAGGAGAGCATCCACCAAGTAATCAGGGTCAGAGGTTTCTTCTCCCGGAGGCAGTGGCTCCTCCACAGAATAAGGATTGGAGGCAGTGTCCACATGCTCTTTAACTGCCCTGATAGATTGTGGATTTCGATTCGAAAGAAAAGTTGGGCCATAATTTGATGACTTCTTAGCAGTAATCACATTCTTCGTTGAAGGAAGAACCTGATGCTGATAACTGGTGCCGGCAAGCTTTTCAACGAAATCAGAGTAGTAGAAGTTAGAACTGATGAGCCTTTTACCAGTGCTAAGTCCAATTACTGCAGTAGTGGCCATCATCAGACTTCCCTGATCAAATCACAACGTTTATATCATATAAATTGGATTCAATTGTGTCGGTTTCTCCTTTCTTGATAACTCAGCGCTACGATTCTGTTTCACATTCATAAATACAAATCAAATGTTACAAATGAATAAGATTCAGAAGCTCGAAACCAATAAAATATGGGCGATACTTACAATGAAATCAAGAAAAAATCAGTCTTGAAACAATCGACGATCAGCTATAACAAAACCAGGTCATCATATATTATATATAGTATATTACGTACATTCTAATTACTGAAAAGGGATTCGGAAGAAGAAGATGAAGATGAATGTGACACGCTGCTTACCTCTCTTGTGCAAAAATGCAGGTTGGGTTTGTTGGGTTTATGTCACAGCTGAAATCAAACCAATTTTTCTTCGTACTTTTTTTATCTTTTTCCAATTTATTTTGTTTTATTATACTATATAATTTGCGTAGAATTTAAAATAAAAACAAAAACAAGTGGAGGATAATATAGTTGAGCGGTGAAGATATGGGAGGGACAGAGAAACAATAGTGATTGGTTAATTTTAGATATTGTGGTGCTTCTTGTGGTGCACACACTTCCAAGTTTCCCGATAGAATTTATATCTCATGTCATGTTTCTTCCGAGTTCCACTCGACAAAAATTTCACGATTATCTCAAGACGATGTTTCTATTAACTATTCAATACTTTGTGAATAAATGAAAAGACGTCAATACAATACACTATAAGCGAAACTACTTTAAAAATGACACATTTTCATTTAATTTGCTAACAAAAACTAATGTGTCGAAATGTCGAAAGAACAACATACTTGAACTAAATTAAATTGGTTACTTACAAATTGCTCCTTGAAATTTTGATGAATTTAATGTAAATTATTATGTAACTCATACAAAATTGAGATAGTTCTTGGATTTGGACCTCTCTTAGGATCTGATTTTTTATCATAATGCTATAAAATTACATGACTAATGTCCCGTTGGAAAATGTACAATTAAAAAGTACAAGATTTTAAATTAACAAGCAAAATTATTTGTATAAAAAATGTGTAATTAAAAATGAGTTAGAAAAAAGTAATTTTTAAGAAATGGAGCTCTAACTTGATTTTTTTTTATCAGTAAATGTGAATTATATATATTAAAACCATGTACAAGTATATCGGGCATACCCGAGTAAATCCAAGAAAATAGAAATGAAACAAATACAACTGGACAAAAGAGGAACCAAAAAGAACCATATACAAAAACATCGGGCATACCGAGTCAAACTACTAAGGAGTAGAAATACAAACCAAAACTAACCTAAAGACCAAGAGCAAGAGACTCGAAAAGAATCAAAACATTCGGATGCAAAAAAAAATTATTTTGTATACGTGTGTTTTGATCCGTCGAACAATATTTTTGACATGCGGTCTAAGACCTTCAAAAATCAATCAATTTCTAGTCATCCAAATGTGATAAATAGTAATCACAAGTGCAATACATTTAACTTTGCTATGCCAAGTATACATCTAACTTGATTATTTATTGGTACGTGTAGTCACTGATATGAATCAAGACAACAGCATCTATTCAATTTCAAATAGTTTGATTTGAGACTTTTTAGTAGGTTTTGGTTCAATTTTTATCAATAAGCATTAAACTAGATCTCGATAGCCCTAACTAATGTCACTAAATACAAAAGAAAAATAAATAAATAAAGCACAAATAATGTGGTTTGATGTACAAATATGTGAACATGAAAGTTTACAAACTAAAAAAATTGCCAACAATTTCCAAGAAAAAGAAAAAGAAACAATCTATTAGGTTAGAAGTAATGTTTCCAACAAATTTGATATGCTAACATCAAAAATAAGGTTTTGAGAGCATGCACTGTAGTAGGATAAATATTATATTATTGTCTTTCTGAGCAAAATAAATGACCATGATGGTTCCCGAGCCCATACGAGATGTGAAACGAATTGGTATATATAGGTCATCAATTCTCAACACTCACACACGCACACAAGCTACTAAGCCCTTACAACTTGAAAGAAGCTACTCTTCGACATTAAGTAGTTCTTCCATACTCTTTTCTTCCATGAGAATGGGAAGCTGATGGAATATTGGAGACCGGGTAATTGCCTCTGCGTCCTACAACATAACACAATGACACCCAATGTGAAAATCCAACAAGCATATATATATGTGTGTGTGTGTGTGTGTGTGAGGATAGACAGACAGAGGTTTGCCTAAATACCCCATTGCAAGCCACTGCCACGAGGAGAATGAGGAGCACCAGAATTATAGCTTGATTGAGGTGGCTGGACATTAAACTGATTCCATTCACTGCCACGGGAACCAGTGGATCTCCCTTGGTTATGTCGCTGATTAGATAGCTGGCCCAAACGGCTAGGAGAATTTTGTGGAATAAAATGGGATTGCTTCATCATGTGGTGGGCATAGCCACCATGCATATCGTGGTTTCCAGAAGTGCTACTTACGTTACCAAGTGAAAATGCCTGAACACTGAGCCCACTTGGCCTGAATTATGCAACAAACAATACGACAAATTACTATAGATCTCTATTATTAAGAGACAAGGGGAAAAAAAAAGGTGAAAGGTACTTCTACTAAATAATCTATTGACAACCCAACTGGTAAAACTTAAGATATGCATGCAACAACAGAGAGCTAGACGTTACTCACAATAAATTGGGGCTCCGATTTGTGATATTTAGGATATGCACATGAATGAAAAAACCAACTATTTCAGTTTGGGTTGTACAAGGGGTATTGGCAAACTTTTAAGTGCCTAGACATGACTTGCCTTTTACATTATAATTGCAAGTCCACCCACTCAACAAATGACAGTATGCTAACTGTGGAGACTAAATGTATATGCAGGGATAGACAAGCAAAGACTTGAGTGTAATACAGAAACTATAAATCTATAAAACTCACCTTTGCATTGAAAAACTTGGATCTGTGATGCGGTTGAATCTTGATATTTCGATTTGTGGTTCTGTAAAAACTAGAGGCTGACCAATATGCATCCCCTTGAATTCTGTCGTAATGCTGTTCACATCCAAGCTATCCTCTTGCAAAAGTAGTTCTTCGCTGAACAAAAACCAATCAACATAAAACAAATTACACATACATTAAATGCTTACAGATTATAGTCATTATCAAGCCTTTGCAAAGCAAGTAGAGTGCAACATGCCAAATGGGCCAAATTTTCTAGAAGAGACAGTGGGCAGCAAGGAGAGAATTCTGGAAGTGAAAATCTCAGAGTTATATACCAAAGAAACATTCTATGTTGAAAAATAGAAATAAGTAGAAACTTCAACACAAGTAAACTCGTGCACACTAAATAAGTAGCGCAAATTCCAAGACCTTTGAAGTAAACATGGTGATAATTCTCAATATTATAATTAAGTGTTAAACAGGAGGGTCAATACATAGAGCACCATTTTCGAACAGAACCAAAGGCTAGTAGACAGTTCAAATTGCTAGATATTACTGCAATAAGTGGGTAGGGGTCAAATGCTCCCAACTCTACCGAGATGCAGCCTAATTTGGATTGACTTGGTTTTAGTTTTTATAGAATGAGAGATTCAAAACTTGTTTATGGTCGTGACATCAGCAAGGGTCAATGAAGTAGCTTCCTAACTGGTTGCAAGGGAAGAGACAGTGGGCAGCAAGGAGAGAATTCTGGTGGCAGTGAAATCCCTCAGAGTATATATAAAGGGTAGAATACGTTGATTGGGGCTCATGGTAGTTGGATTATGTTATGAACCATCTCACCTATAAACTTAAAACGACTAGAGAGAGAAAAATTTAGTTTTAAGGCTGACTTCAACACATCCCCTCACATCAAACTCTCCACGTGCACACTTTTCGTAAATAAGTAGCGCAAAGGCTTGATTCCAAGACCTTTGACTGCTCAAATCCACGTTAAGCCATCTCGTTTAAATCTAAAAGATTAAGCTATTAGAGAGAGGACGAATTTAATTATTTAAATTTTGCCTTCAACATATTAATTGTTCCAGCTATTGTGGCCCTAGATTATGGTGTTAGTAGGAGAGGAGGCTAGGGTGATTCAGATGTTTCAAGTTTAACGCACATAAAAAGGCAAAACTTCTTCGAGTTTAGAGTAAAGGCATTTTGGTTTCTCACATCAATAGTGCACTCTCCAACTTGAACAACTAGCTTTTAAAGCATGACTCTCCCAAGATCTACGTCTCTGGTTGCACTCGCGACGGTGGAGGTGACATTGACATAGCAATGTTTGTCTGTGACTTGCAGTGGCTAGTGCAAAGCCTACCATCATGGGCATGGGACTGGAGAGCATAGTGGATTGTCATGGCTCTACGTATGACACTCTTAAAGTCCATAACAATTGTCATGGTTCCAATTGCAAAGTATAGGACTTAGATCCCACATTGAAAGTATCTACTTTGGGAGTGAAGTTTATATAGACTTGGCTCTCCAACTTCAAGAGCAAGCTTTTGAGATATAGCTCTCCTAAGATCTATAACAAAATGTCATTTAGGAAGAAGAACTTATTCTCCACAGAATTGAGGACTGTAGCTTCACTCCATGTGATTCTGGTATCTAGTACATGAATGTTGACCTTAGCATTACAACAAGTTTTAATAGGAAATGCAATAGCCTGGTCATTTCCTTGAATGCCTGAAAGGTGGAAATTTTATGGATGGATGGAACGAAAGATAACAAAATCATAACTATACATTATAGAGGGATAAATTTGATGTCTCCGGCAATAGTGACAACAAAATAGAAATAAATTCCCCAATGAAAGGCACACCTCCTCTCTCTGACCAGTAAAATAGCACCCCACCAGAATGGGGATAAAAAATAAAAGCAACAGTTTTGCAAGAATATTTTTCTGCACTACACTACTGGCATGCCTCCGCATTTTTTACCCTTAAGGCCACAGCACTGCACCTTTATAATCAAGGATTAATTCACCATCCAAAGATCTATAATTTTTCATTCAGAATTAACATCTCACTTCATCTCAATAAGAAGGCAAAACACGAATGCTTCAAGAACGTGGGAACAGCATTAACCTACAGCATCCATATCGTATTATAAAAATGTAAGGTTGGTATTTTATCAGTCGGCGTCGGAATTACCTGCTCCGTCGATATTAGGAATTATGCCCAACAATGTTTATACGTATTAAGTCAACATAAACAAGTATAATGTAGAAACACATGTTGAAATTATAGACCCGCCTAAACGAAATAACCATATTTCACCAGGTTTTCTACTTAATAGATGTATAGATGTCTAACAGAAGTTCTGAAAGAAATCTAATTAGATTAAAAACAAGTACTCACAAACTTAAAACAACTGCAAACCTAGACTTATACCTGTAATTGGGATCCCAATCTCCTGGATCAGGTAATGATGTACTAGCTTCAGACCTGTCATTTCCAGGTGGCATATGGGCACCAAGTGTTGCGGAATTCACAATACTGTGGGAAGAGTAACCAGGGGTTATACTACTGCCTCCTTGTTGTAGCCTCCAGGTTGCTGTATTTGAATTAGGCTGTAAATGTGATGGAACACTGAAGGCATGAGAGTTTCCCTCAGCATGGCTAGAGATGGTAGTATCTGAAATGCGACCTTGGCAGCTAGAAGATGATATATTATCTAGAGATTGTACACTCCCAGGATATGCCCAGCTCTTTCTTCTGTTATAAAGACTACCTGCAGCAACTTTTCTCAAAGGTGATCCATGACAATTGCCTCTTACAGGGGAAGTAGGACCATAATGTCCAGGTGAACCAGCAGAAATCTGACCATATGAGCTAGGAGGAGTAAATTGTGAAGGACTAGAGCCAAGGGACATGGGTACAAAATTTCCAGGGCTGAAACCAACCCCATTCCCATGTGGTAAATGCATGATCCGCCTCGCATCAGGACTACTTCCAAGAATTGACGCGCCATTTTGTGCATAGATATTCATTCCTGATGGACCCACTGGAGAATAAAATGCAGGCAAATCACTATTATCACCATAGCTCCCATAACTGCTTCCTAGCCCCATGCCATCATTGTAGCTACCATGGCTTCCCAGACTACCATAACTCCCTGCATGCACATATGACATGACTTGATAATGCGGGCTATTTGGCATCATAACTTGGTTCCTGGCTGAAATCTACATAATGAGGTACAGCAAGATGATTACTCAAGTGTTAACAATGACCATATAAATGAAACAGAGGAATATCAAGAAAGTAGTTTGCTCACATTAGGGGAGAGACCAGCAGCAAACCAATGCCCACCAGCTGGATGATGGTCCACCCTGACATTTTGAGAGACGGGCTAAAAAAGAGAAAGTACAAATAAGGAAACATGCAATGGAAGCAATACAAATGAAGGTCAAAAGCACCGATTTCTGAAACTATTCATGAACACATCTTTTAGTGCATTAACATGTCATTGCGTATATCAAATGGAACCATTAGAAGTCGATTTTTCACCTTTCTGTAGGTATAACCGTATAAGATAGTAAAGAAAAATTTACAATTTCAGCAGCTCTTGTTTCTCACAACCACAAGAGTTTCAAGACAAATAGGAACTAAAAAGGAAGGGACGAATAGCAGTGTCATAGAGTAAATACATGAGAAGTCAATCAAACAAAATATTACTCACCACACGAGGAGTCTCTGGTGCAGGTTTATAAGGACTTGTAAAAGGTTCTCCAGTCACGAAAGGATGTTTTGATGCCTGCAGAACAAAAACTAGAATAATCATATCTTATGCAGCCATGAAGATCATTAAGTCACTTTAAATGTAAAATTTGTTCCACTTCAAAATTGAGGAAGCCTCTACCAAACAGCCTTTTTAAGTAAAAATCGTTTCTAAGGAGAAAACTGTTAAAAGACTGGAAACCTTTACCAAAGTTAGGTTTTCAAACAAATATATAAAAATATCAGAAGTTGAACAACATCACAATACACATTTTAGGAGTTATGAATTGCATAAGCCCGGTCAAGTAGCCAGAAAAATATGAAAAACGAGATAAGCAACTGTACAACCCTTCTAAAACTTTTGACAGTTCTGCCATGGAAAGTTTTTTAACAAAATAGATGTGGCAACTGCGCTCGTCTATATTTGAACCAGCCTAACGATATGGTCCTGGAAGGGAACTAAAGCAAACATGTCTATTCTTTAAAAGTGTGAAATTTACTTCCCTTGTGGAAATTTATTTTTAGAGAAGAGAGCTTTGAGGATTAGAAACTTAGTGGTTTAGTATCTTCTGCTGTCTCTTAGCCGCTCTGAACTATATATCTTCTGTATATAAATACACCCTCTGGACGCCTCACAAATATTATCCATTACATTACTTATCAAATATAGCAAGCCCATTAGTTACAAGTAGCTGGTTCATTATTCTCGTGAAGCATATAAATTCAGCCTGACCAGCGCACAAACTTAAATCAACATATATGCAAGAAAATTGTTAATAGTGCAATGATATTAAAAAGGTAAGCACACCACGTATGCTCTTCTATCTTTTGAATTACAAAGTGAAAGATGTAAAAGACCCGATCTACAAGGTTACATATAACCAATATATGAAAGTTGAATCTACCTAGTACCTACCATAATCTTCCCCGTGAATACCTACAATAATTTGACCTATAAAAAGACTTACCATAACTTGTCCTATACAAAGAAAAGCAAACTAGATTAAATCTCCTAAATAAGAGAGGGGGGGGGGGGGGGGGGGGGGTTGAAACCCTCCTTGTGTAGGATTTAATAACAAGAAAAGTCAAATCGTCCAATTGTGTTCTATATGTCGGAGGCAGTGGGCAACGAGGTTTTCTTAATCGTTGTTTTTATTTTCTCAGTCACATGCACTCACACAATTACACGCATATGTGACGCCTTAAATTTTGTCGTTCCATTCATTCTTGAATATTAATTGTATATCTTTGCATCAGAAAACCTTCTTTATAGTATAGGATACATTAAAATGAGCTCCAGTGCTCTGTGTTCAATCTTTCAAATTTTCAATCATTTCCAAGAAAGATTTCTCATATAATTAGAAAAGGGGCACTTGATACTAAAAATTTTTAGTACAAGATGATTTATGGACCAATCAATATATTGAATAATAATAATCAACCGTCACATCATAATTCAAAATTAATTTAATTACTTCGACGGGTGGAAAATGTTCAATAACCTGCAATGGTGACCACCGTTTTGCTGGATCAAACTCAACAAGCCCCCTTAAGAAATCAATCAGAGCTAATCGTATTTGACTTTCTGAAAAATTTATCATAAACTTTATTTTCAATAATCCTTTTTTCAGAAAAATGAACTAACATTTTCAACATAACAGCATTATGGTATTGAGCATCCTTTTTTTTTCTCAAAAAATATGAAATCTGACCTTTAACAATATCTTCCTCTCCCAAATTCTTCCTATAAGGGTACTTTGAAACAATAGCTTCAAGGTTCATGTGATTAAAGTACTCCTTCCCAATTGATGGTTTTTTCAACTCCCTCTGAATAAACAGGAAGACAAGATAAAAAGAGAGAAGTAAACAACTATATAGACCCTAATGCAGCAGTCAAGAAATAACAAGTATCAGAATGAGGGATAAAGTTGGTAATGAAAACTTTAGGAAAACATAGGGAATTGGACCTGTGCAGAGAAAAGACCAATCAACTGAATTACCTGCACAGGGAAGTTGCTACGTACAGGGGGCATCAATATTCGAACTTGTGGCTCGATATGATTGAATATTTGTTCAATTGGAGTATATATAGAAGGAGAAGAAAAGAAAACCTAGAAAATTTCCAGGATGCCTTATTTTTCATATTTTGGATTTTGAGGGAAGACACAATGTGCCTCTCTGTAAATGAAGATCAATCTGACAGTTGTTCAAGGCATAGATTTCTCTTTTGCACATAAGTGGTATAACTTTGTACCATATTTACAAGGATATGATTAAATCTCAAAAGATAGAAACTTGATTACATACAAAAAAACTGAATAAACAAAAGTATTGATACATGTGATTTGAGATATATAAAGTTACTGAACTGCGTGAATCTGGTGAGAAAACATCAAAATCTCTCGATCCACCATAAGTTGTCATGTACTCAATTACACAAAAGCACTTCAATTCAAAGTTTAAGGGAAGTACTCACAGCTTCAAATTCTTCTTCTGCCAAAACTTGGTACATGCTACTACTACTTGTAGAAATTTGGCCACTCTCTTCATGCTTGATGCTCCCTACGAATTTAAAGAACTTGCTCGTGTTTTTGGCCTTCCGTAGTATACTGTCAGGAGGTTGGCCCCTACAAATTTCAAGTATGACCAAGCCATTAAAGGGGACTATATAACAACAATATAAAGGAGTATGCAGAACAATTCACGTTGTGTATTTACTATGCTTATCATAGTAAGCCCCCGTTTGATCCCCATTTATTTCACAAGAATGTATTTTTGAATAGTATATTGATAGAAAATGTGTGGTTAAAAAATATAAAAAAAAAAAAAAAAAATTGGATTTGAGTGTAATAATATTTTATTGAAGAATGTGTGGTAGAAATGATGTCAAATCACTGTTGTAGAATGTGTTTTTTGGAAAGAATGGGGCTCAAACCTGGGCTAAACAAATATTTTGTATAGAGGCATTAAAGCTAATCTCCAATTTACAATCCATACAACGTTCTGCAACCATGTGAAGCTTAAAATTCCATGAATATCCAATCTGAAGTTGAGCACAATCATTAATAGCATGTTTACATGGCACTATGGGAGGAAAAGTCTTTGATGCCATGGAAATGAAGGTCAGGCTAATCTACCTCCAGAATACAATACTAACATTAAAATATTATGATTCCTTTTTTATCTCAAGACAAGAAGTTGCATGGACTTCAAAACAAGCAGCCAAGTCCAAGCCATCCACATTCCATCCCAAATGGCAATTATTTTCACATTACATCTTCACCTACTTCTGGGTAAGTAACAGGAAAATCTCAAACTAAAATATTCCTCATTAGATATTTAACATGTTTACATCCATGGAAGAGCGCCACATGAAAAATGCAATAAGCCCCAGATATTAACTGACCGCTTTATTTCCACAAGTATTTTATTCCTTCTAGCGTAGTAGTGAGAGGAGGAACCCCACGCATATTGATTGCTTACCCCCAAACAACTCATAAGCATCCATCAAAGTGATCATTAACTTCATGCGTCTTCAAAGAATTACAATACAAACAAAAGAATCATATAGACAAATGATAACATCAACTCAAACAGAATTCTGTTTTCTCCATCAGCTGCCTTGACCTTCAAAGCCCTTCTTTTTCCGTCTTTTCTTGACGTATTGACGCATGACGGAAATGTGAATATTAATAAAAAGGGTCTCGTTCTCTGGTGGATTTCACATATGAAATATTATTAATCAAAAACGACTATGAGGTTTTTAAACCCATAACACATATTTAAAGAGTCAAAATGAAACCCTAATTCGGTAGACAAATCCAGATAGAAGGAAACTGCAAAAATGACGAAAACACCCTTAAACTGACTCAAAACAAAAAAAAAAAAGCTAAAACGGATCCCTAAATGATGGAATTTGACCTCGAAAGTTTGACGATGTTGCTTGGAAAAACTGTAGAGAAATAAAATTCTTCCATATTGTACTCGCTTGCATAAATCTAACACCCAAGATGAAATTTACGCGTGTTTTCGTAGGCATTTCTCCTCCTTTCCAACTGGTTTATGATCTTCTCTTCTAACTGTTCAGCATCATTATTCATAGTAGAATGAAGGTTTCAAGAAACTCTTAACCCCAACTTCGAAATGAGATTATTTAGCTTTTGCCTCTTGCTTGCAAAAAGATAATATAGACAAGGAGTCCGAGGAAAAAAAGAAGAATAATGCTTCACTAGATCAGAAAAATTTAGATAGCTAGGAGTAGAGTTAATAAATTTCCAAGGCAAACAGAGTAGCATTACCCTAATATCTTAATCATCCTCCTTAGAAGATCAAACTCTGAAGCTCCTGGGAACAATGGAAGCCCTAGAAACAATTCAGCAACTATGCACCCAAATGACCACATGTCAATTGCCGTAGTATATCTGTGCTATGTTAAAGTTTCAAACATACAACATAGAACATGTTTTGAGTAATTATAACCCCTGCACCAGAAAAAAAAAAAAAAAAGGGAGGGGAGTGCAGAAGTAGAGTTTCTGGACGCATCTAGTTCAACCCCACTGAGTGGCAACAATCCAGGAATATGAAGGGCTTAAAGAGGGAAATAAATACTTGACTGCATATTTTAAGGATACTGATATCCAAGAAGAACCTCAGGAGATCTATAATACCGACTCTGCAGAGAAACATAATCATTGATAGCATATCAACCATATAAAGATTAAAAAATTGAAGCCTTATTCAAACCCAGTAAATTGAAGTCTTATTCAAACCCAGTATGTAACCTGAATATAAGAATAAACTGTATGATCTTCCATACATGCTGATCCGAAGTCTATAATTTTGATTTCTGCCGGCTTTACACTGTCAATTTCATGGAATAATTATTACAAATGAAGCGAACAAAAATGCAAAATACCAGGTCTAACTGTCCAAGGCCATCAGAGTAGCTAACCTTGTACATAAAAGAATGTTTTCCGGTTTTAAATCGCAATGAATTATGCCAGCATCTTTCATCAGAGCCAGTCCACGCAATATCTAGAAGATGGAGGAGAAAGTATTTTTATAACACTTACAAAAATTCATGACCATTGAAGGGAACACGTTTCTTTAAAAAACATTAATCTGAAGCAAAAAACAATGAATAACCTGTTTTGAGAATAGCTGCACAATGCTCAATGACAATCCCCTAAAATGGTTCAACTTTATAAGCTCATACCTATTGAGAAAATATCAAGTAATGAAAGCATAGTTACAATACGTAATCCCGAAAAATATAAATATCTACTTAAACAACTTACAGATTGGTGTCAAGCAGCTCAAAAGCGATGCACAGGTGTCGTTGATGCACAAAATAATCGTATATTCGAACAATATGGTTCCTATCTTCGGGATCAAACTTCTTATTTAACTAGGGAAAAACAAATAACTGAAAAAATGCACAAGAGATTCAAATCAAAGAACATGACAATCCAGCTGAAGCAGGCCTTACTGTTGTTAAAATTGAAACTTCAACAAGTGCTTGCTGATAGTAAGCAGGTAGATTCTTAATTATTTTAACAGCAGCAAAGCTATTTGATTCAGCAACCCAGCACTTAGCAACCTGCCCAAATGTTCCGTGGCCAAGCATATCTTTGACAATGTATCTGCAAAAAAGAAAAAGCAAAGAAAAATGCATTGAACGTAAGTGTTGTAAATTTTTCAAATAAGGGAAGGAAGAGAAGAGAGAGTAACATTTGAAGAAATACTAAAATGGAGGAAAATATATTTTTTCTTTAATTTTTTAGGTGTAAAGAGAGGAAGGAAGACTTGATGAGAATGGAATGTCTATGATTGAATGGGTTGGATGCAATGGAAATTTTAGAACAATTCTATATGATACAAAGATCCCACAAGATTAGAAGGTCAATTTTATAGAATATTTATAAGACCTGCTTTGCTGTGAGTTGAGCAGTTAAAGAACACAATGTCTTTAACGTGAACGTTGAGGAAATAAGCATGTTAAGATTTCCAACTTCTTTCTTCTCCCCAGTTTCTCTCTACTCAAAAATGAGGGAAACAAATAGTACTAGTATCATGACATAAAATTTATGTTTGTAAAGAATAAAATAAATATTTAATTGCACAACCAGCAAACAATCACACTGATTCCAAAAACTTGAATAAAAAGAATATCGAAAAACTAGGATCCTTTAAGCTCCAAAATAAATATCTAGGTCACCAAAAAGTATTAAATTAATTCTTTAACATTGCACTCCTTTAAAGAAACAAGAATGATGCCAAGACACTCGAAAGCAATTCTCTCCTGAAGCTCCCTATTTAGAAGATTCAGAACATATGTACCTGAAGTGGAGAAGCAAATGAGAGGAGAAACTCTCTTCAATTATCTATCAGTGCAAATAAGGCAAATTGATTGGAAGTCTTTCTAATTCCTTTACACCTTGTACGCTAGGACCTTAATTCATTATCTATCTGTGGGAGATTTGTCCTTGCAAGTATTTTTAAACAAAGATTTGCTACACTAGAAGCTCCCAGTCTGTTTATCATCTGCAAACTCAATTCCTTAGAGAATATTTATTCCATTGAGCATAATAACAGGTCTGATCAAGCTTACGGGATGCAACTTCAGAAAATCAGAGACCACATAGATAACTTGTACTACTAGTGTGTGTTAGAAAATTACCCTTCAGCAGTTATCTACTTTACAGACAGGGAACTCGCGTGTGTTAGAAAATTACTCTTCAGCAGTTATCTACTTTATAGAAAGGGAACTCGCTTATTTCTCACTCGAACGAGATCAACCATTTTGAATCCTTATATTTCTTTTTTTTCTTTTTTTTTTTCTAAAATCCAACCCCACCTGCCATGGAAAACTGAATTCTTCAAGGGTCATTATCATCCAAAAAAAGGTCCTCCATGCCCACATTTATAGTTGTTCACCAAAAGATGACGTCAATAAAATAAAAGACAATTTCCACAAATCCAAGAAGACGATTCCCTGTAATTCTTCAAATGGCAAGATAGTTGCCACCTCATAAAAATTCTACTCAAGGTTACCGTATCTTCATTCGGGCCAGCTAGCCTCTCATTCAGGGCCCGCTAGCCTCCTATATCAGCAAGTTTTGTGCATTCACATCTCAACCCAAATATTTAGTTACACCAATCAGTCAAAACAATCATTCAATTTGCGCCACCAAAACTTCGGCCCGAAGTTTCTAGACAAATATGAGCAACAGCTTCCTCAAGTTCAACTACAATATATCAGCCTACTCACATATGAGAAGTACAAACCCAAGGTAAACCCTATAGTTTATTAGATTTGTGAACAGAAAAATATTTCTCTCCTTTCTATCTTGACTCAATCATATTTGGTCGTTTATTTAGAAGGCAAAAGTTTGTTTCATATAGTCTCCATTCCATGGCAAAAAGACAGTGGTTACAGATATTTCCATTTATGCAAAAGTATTCCATCCTGCAAGTGCATAAACAAATAACCTAGGTTGCTCCTACTCTTCTGTCACCATGTTGTACCTGTCTACAACACAAACCTTGACATGTGAACGTTCCAAGTCAGATGCCACTCTCCTACATATAATACAATTCTGAAGCAATTGGCAAAAGTACAGTTTACCGAGGAAATAACAAGACACGTCTCCTGTCAAAAGTTTTCATTGTATAATTAATATTTACTATACCTCGAAAACGAAATGCACTCATTTTTAGTCCAATTCATATAGGATCTAATCGTCTATAATAATCCAAGTGTCCAAATTAAGACAGTGTATTTGACACTGGCACCAGAGTCTAAGCAACATTTTGGATATCCAAGCTGGAACACAAAAGTTAAAGAACATGAAAAAAGTCTGTATTTAGGAGGAGATCTACCTCTCTTTATAATTATTACATCTATAATTAGCAACCATTAAATAATGCATTTCCCATCCCCAGTTGGCCATTGATGACAATGACACAACCCTCATCATACTCTTCTGATCACCACAGAGAGAAGAAACATCTTCCTACCAAATTAATATGAAGGAGGCGTGAAGTATGCTATAATCAATAAAAGAGCAGTAATTAAACAAAATCAACCTTCGCTGCGTCTCCAAATTAACCAACGGTAAATTTACAGTAAGAATCAGGTCTGAGTTCGCATTATCACGGCCATCATTCAACACCCCAGTGGATGGAGACGTCAGGAACCTCTTCGGATTATATTCTTCAGAATAACCAAATTGAGGGTTGCATATTTGATATATCTCAACAATGTCCTTAGTCAATCGTGCCACCAACTGCAATATCAAAATAAACATGTCAAGGAGGGGATCCACTAGTTCAAATTTTCATTTCATAGAGTATCCTGGTTCAGAAAACTGGTATGCCAAATAAGTTGTACCATCTACTGTACTTGTGGCTATCAAATATTTCTACACGCTAGATGCAAACAAAAAAGGGAAAAAGACACCTGAATGTGCCGAGTATGTGGGTCTATTCCTAATAATAATATAAGACCATATTATGTATTTACCAAATTACATTCATTTCAGCAATTCAATCACTCATCAACAATCAAATATCTTTTCAACCCAAAGTAAAAGATAATTATTAAGACTTCATTGACTCAACTGAATTTGTTGATACCATCACTTGTTCCCCTACTCAAATCTACTGAGTTACTTTACTCATTACCAAGCATAACAATGGT
Source organism: Osmanthus fragrans (assembly GCA_019395295.1). Lineage (NCBI taxonomy): Eukaryota > Viridiplantae > Streptophyta > Magnoliopsida > Lamiales > Oleaceae > Osmanthus > Osmanthus fragrans. The sequence continues at coordinate 30,447,743 of CM033342.1, read as the reverse complement.
TCAAGTGCGGAATAAGGAAATAAGAGTAGAACCAGATTTACGTAAACATTCTTTCTATTGAATAAAAAAAAAATTAATAATAATAATAATAATAATCAGATAAAAAATTTCAGGATACAAAGCAGATGCCATAAAATTAAAAAGCTGCCAAATTCTTAAGGAGTCAGTTTTCATTTTATGATAAAATATTTCCATGTGTGTACGATATATACACTTGTGGCTGAGAATTTGATCCAACTAAAAGCTTTGATACTGTTAGAAGATAACAAATTTGAGTTGGAGCACAGTAAGTTAATACAGGAAATAAACCAAAAAGGAATTATAAAAAGAATGAGACAATAACAATTATCTTTGAATTCATATTACAAAATCATAATTAAAAGAGCTGAAACTAAGACCTTTTGAGATTTCAAACTCTAGTATGTCCATGAAATCATGTTTTACATCTATGAAACACACAGAATCACTAAAGATTATAACACAACTGTATTTTTATTTGTTGAACAGTACACCGATATCTACAACAGCTTCTACATGCCATTATTATCCTATGAAAGCAATAAAAACATAAATCTTTATCCACTCAGAGCTTCGACAATTAAATAAGGTCAATGCCACAGCTAATGCCAGACTATCCTCGCAAACTTATTTAGAGCTAAATCCTTGTTCACTCTTATTCCATCTTACAGGGGTCGGCTATATACCTAAATATATTCTCTTTTTTTATTCCACTTTGTCAGCTGCCATCTCCAACTGAACAAGTCTTTATTAACTACTAGAAATGTTAAATGCTCGTTAGACTATCTTAATCATTGCGATCAAGGTCAATCGACTTACTCTAATGTGTAGGACAACCTCAGGACCTTTTATTATTCATAATAAAGAAGAAAAGGTATGAACAACGGAGTAGAAACTTTAAAATTCTTAAAGAAACATAGAACTAACAGTAAGGTGAAGAAAATAAGAAGATAAAAGAGAAGAGGAGCATTTTTCCCTTGCAGGGGAAGGAAAAATCACACTACACAATCTCAAATTGTTATAATGATCAACTCTACTAAATAAATGACAGCGCAATATCATTATTTGAATCCCATATTTCAAAAGTTTTTTGTTTCACTGGATGTTAGTTTCTTTAACACCCAAATGTCTATTGAGAAGCAGACTGGTGTGGAGGCATATCAATTTTGGGATGTGTTACTTCACATAGAGAGCGGGTACAGGAAAACTGGAAGAAGGGAAGGTCTATTCTAACAGGAATAGAGAAGCTTGAAATTCTACTTTGCATTGCTGAATCCCTACATTGATCACGATAAACAAAGAAAACTCAGATGAACTTCAAAATATACTAGCTCGACTTCATATTTGAGTGTGTCTTTGACAAAATTCAAATTGCATTCATGCCGCCAAATGTAACCTTGGTGAAGACTGTGATTGTTCATGAATAAGAACCACCCTTTTCTACAAGAAGAAAAATATTTGTTTATTATTCAAGTACAGAATTACATTCCATCAAGAGGACAATCCTTTAATAACAAAAAGGATAAAGAGAAGCCAAAAACACAACACGTCTTTAATTATTTGCTTATTATTCAAGTACAAAATTACATTCCATCAAGAGGACGATCCTTTAACAACAAAACGATATAGAGAAGCCAAGAACAAAACACGTCTTTCCACTCTAGAACGACTAAAGTAAAAGGAAAACCCTCGAACTCCTTAACAATAGAAACTCGTATAAATCCTTAAAAAAAATGCCTTGTCACATAAATTAACAACTACTTTGCTCTTTTCCTTGGGAGCTCCAATTTCTTTTTGTCCAAATCACCCAAAAGAAAGCGAAAACACCTGTTTTTGCACCAACACCCCCATCTTACCCAGACCAAATTTAATCCGATTGTCAATAATACATTACAACTCCTTGGGTTACCCAATCAAAACCACTTCCAATACAAGCTTAAACCATAAACATCTTGCAACATCACGTCACACTGTGAAACAAATTGAACAAAATATATATCGTGAAGGGAAAGAAAAAAGTAATGGCATCTCCTTTAGACATACCAAGTGTTAATCTCTATGGTACACCAACCAGTGAAATATCTTAATTTGATTAGGAATGCAACATTTTACTTCTGCACATCAGATACCATGAACGGAATTGAAAAGATAGAGATATCCCCATTGGACACAAGCATCATTCTTTTTGCAAGAAACCAGAAACACTTTAATTTTGTAAGGAATGCAAGATTTTCAAATAAAACTGATAGTACTATAAGGGAAATTTATATATATTAATTATGCAAGAAAATGTGACTTACAAAATAGATACAAGGATCTCATGTTTACAATCTTTTGTCCAAATGAAAAGGCATGAACATAACATTGTCAAGGATAGACACAGAAAATGTTGACAGAATAAGAACCAAAAAAAAGTTCAAAGCGGTACCATTTTAAGGCCTCTTAAATTATTTTCAGTAAATCAAAATCTCATTAAAAAGGAAGGAAGAACAACAAATAAACACTGTATACAAACAGTGGACATGCCATATGATCACAATAGCTCTTAAAACTAGTAAAAAAAAAAAAAACTCGAATTAGCTGTTGCTTGTTATTAATTTATAGTGCTAACGTTGACATACTTAGCTAGAAACAACAATAAATAATTTGAGTATGCAGAAAATAAAATTAAATAAAGATCACTTACAGGCCTTCTAACGACAACTCTCAAACGTTGGGGCTTTGTATCAGTGTTTACAGAAGGCGAATAAGGACCAAATGCAAGCTGCCTAGGACGCCATGGCATCAGCACTGATCCTGACGAAAATGATGTCGAACTCTCATCCACTGCCGGTTCCAACGGCTGGGAATCGCCTTCCTTGCTACTACTGTTAACCGCATCCATCACCCCCCCTCCTCCTCCCAATAAACCCCCACCCACCACTGCTCTACGTGTGGTAAATGTGATAAAATAAACAATTAGAAATTAATAATAAATAAAAACCTCTGAGCTCAAGGGACAATATTCAGCAATTGGATTGCCACTGACAAAGATGGTAGAATCCTCCGGCAAACTCGATGAATTTACCAGAAGATTGCAGTCCCATCCTCTTCGCCCGCTCACGAGTCACAAAAAAGAAACGAACTTTGACATAATCAGGTACATCAAAAGGATAATTTCGAGTTTTTCTTACATAAAAACCGCCGTGATGAATGATGCCGTAGAAAAACAACAGATTATCTCCTCTCCAATACAAACAATTAAAAAAAAATAGAAAACAAAAAACAAGATACAGAGAAAAGAAGAAGACAGAGGTCAAATTCAGAATAGGGCAATGGCTCAGTATCACAATCCCTGTTGCCACTAATCCGAAATCGATAAACGGAGATTGAAAAACAAGAGAAAAACAGAGATTTCAACAGCCACTGTCGCTTCTTCGAGAAGGGGATTTCAGATTTTTTTTCATCTTTTACAAGTTCAAATGAGTTAACAATATTAGAGAATGTGCTGTAAATCAGCTTTAGGTTTGCTAAGTAGAATTATTTTACAGTTAAAGAATAAAAGTACCAATTTTGGTCACTTTGATTTTTGGGTAATTGGCACGATTAACTTTCAATGTTATTATGTAATACATCCCTATTTTTAAATTTTTGACATTTTTACCCTAATCTTCCACATTTCATTGCACAAAATGTCATTTTTCAATAAAATGACGATTTAACCCCCCCTATTCAGGTAAAACAAAAACAAAACAAAAAATATATAATTAATTACAATCATAGTACTACAATTTTTCAAAACATTACAACTTAATTCTAAATTCTCTATCACCACCACTTTCATAACCCAACCAAACAATCACCTATTGATCCATATAGTACCACAAGTTATGTCGTCTTTGGACGACGATGTTCCGGTCTCTGCTGTTGTCGCTGCCCTTGTGACTGCTGGGGGTTTCTACACTTTGGTTGAGTCTATTTATCTTTGCCTTCTTTGATAGCAAAGATAGAGGATTAGAAATAGTAACAGTAATCCCAGTAATGCACCTATTGATATGCCTATAATGGCTACGGTGGAGAGCTTTCTAGATTTTTTTGTAGGATAGAGTGATTTTTGGTGGCGCTGATTGGACGAGAGAATGTGAAGGGAAAAATGGTTTGCACGGTGGCAATGGTTCGCCGCATAAATCAATATTGCCAGTGAAAGTCGATGAAGGAAATTTCAACAGCGCTCAGGGAATTGAACCATTCAGGTGATTGTTCAAGACATTGAAATTCAACGAGCGTGGTAGATTAATGCTCTCAAGAACATACCGTTGAATCAATTGTTCTCAATAAAAATGCCTATCAACTGAGTTAGATTGTTAATGGCAAAAGGGATTGGTCTAGTAAAGTTGTTTGAAGAGAGGTCCATCCGGTTCAAATGAGTCAACTTGGTTACATTCGTTGGAACTCGCGTGGAGAATTGGTTGTTCGGGAGGTAGAGGCTCCGTAGGTGCTTGAATTTATAGAAATCGGGCATATTTGAACTAGCAAGCCTGTTTGAACGCAGACTCATAACTCGTAGCAGAGTCAAACGACCCAGTGTGTCAGCCGGAACCTGACCCACGAGTCCAACCCTTGGAAGCCTTAAGTGATGAACATACGAATTTGTGGGGTAACATTGCACCCCAACCCAAATGCACGTCAAATCATATTCGTTACACTAGAGACGATTCTTATGCGGAATTTTGGATAGGAAAGCAAGGAGCGCTTGCTTATCCTGAGTCGGCTCAGAATTGACTTTGTAACACCTCTGTATAAAACAGTAAAAACACAACAGAAAATAAACACCCAAATTGTAGAAGACATAACTGTTGGTACTATGTGGATCAATAGGTGGCAACTTGTTAGAGTTGTGAAAGTGGTGGTGGTGGAGAATTTATGACTAAGCTGTAATATTTTGAAAAATTTAGAATTATGATTGCAATTAGTTATATTTTTTGTTTCTTTGTTTCTGTATTATTTGAATCTGAGGGTTATCATTTATTTGAGAAAATGAATGAAAATGACTTTTTGCACAATGAAAGGTGGAAGGTACGAGTGAAAATATCAAAAAATGAAAAGTATGGACGTTTTGCACAATAATATTGAAAGATATAGACGTTTTTGTGCCAATTACCATTGATATTTCAAATTGTTCCTAAAATATTTTTTCTTTTGTTGTTGTATCCTTTGTTGTCATTTTCTATTAGAATTAATGAAATTTCAAAGAATTTTTCATTTAAAGTATATATATATATATATAGGGAGGGGTGTTAAACATACCCGTCCCGTTCCCGATCCATTTACCCATTTAAAGTGGGTATTGGGTATGAATTTTTTTTGTCATCTCTAGTTTATTGAGGGGAAAAAAAGGCATCCAACTCAAAACGTTCCAAATTGTTCCCTTCAACTCTAACTTTATTTTATTTTTCGTTATAAACAATAAAAATTTTACGATACAGCTAAAAAATAAGTGCATGTTTGATAAAATTTGCTAAATTTGTCAACTTTTAACTGCTCAAATTATAATTTAAAAAAAATATTTAATGAGAATTCATAATTATTATCAACTTTTAAATTATACATTTCATCAATTTTATTGAGATATACTAAAACATTTATCAAAACACGTAGTTCTAAAATTTAAAGTTCCCATGGTGTATATGAGTGTAACTTATTGACAAAGCCCATTTTTCAGTGAGTGCAATATAAAAGCAAGTTTGACTAATACAGTTTTTTTGAAAAATGGATCTTAACGTACAAAAAAGAAATATGTGGATATAGATAAATATGTTCGATTTGCTTTTTCCTTAATCAACTCTAATTGCAAGAGTTGTTATACAAGAATGTCCAAGGTAACATTAAATTAATCATAGTTGAACGTACATTACACGTTATTATAAAATATTTTATAGATATTATAAAAATAATGTTGTAAAATGCGAGCATATAACAAATAAGTAATACAAATTGTTTAGGTAAAATGAACTTTTGATTCAAATAAAATAAAATCAGTTTGTGAAAATAATTTAAATAATCGAGGTAGTTAATTAGAATAGTCTCTTCCTTTACCTTTTTGAGTTGAGCTGAACATTCGACGAATACCAACATTTCTTCATATTCGCTTAATATGAAATGAATATATTAATTGAAATTATTTATTATAGATATGCATTATATCCCCTCATTTACTTTTTTCGTATCTTAACATTTATTGAATAAATCAATTGAAAGAAAACTTTAAAAAATTTCATTTTTTGTTCCAAAAAATAATAATAATGCTAATTTACTATCCAATCAAGTGGAATAAATATGTTAAATATATATTGATCATAACTACATAATTGACCAAATAATTAATGATAAAGCCCATGTTCTGGCCCCATTAAATTTTAATTCATTTTTTTCTCCTTTTGTAATTCACACATTTTCTGAATGAAATAATATTACACGTAAACCTAAAAATCCTCCTTACTTTTTACGTATTCTTTAAAAAAAAAAAAAAAAGCACTTTTCCACAATCAAAATTTTCAAATAATGGAGCTCAATCAAGGGCAAATATTGTTCAAATGGCTCAACTGATTAATAAATTGAATATATATTGAAAAACAAAAAGTATGGTATTATTGAATGAAAAATAAAAAGTAAGGTATTATTGAAATAATTATATTATAGTAAGGATAGAATTGTCCAAAAAATAATTATCATTTGATGTGATATTTAATAGATTATAGATTATTTCATTGGCTTTATTTCGTGCTAAGACTCAGTCTTTGTCATGATGCATCGAAAGTCATTTTTCGACATCATTATTAATAAAACTTGTTCTACGCACATGAGCTAAGTATAACTTTCAATTCAAATATCAACAACGCAAAGATTAAGAACAATATAAATAACCAATGCTTGTTGAAAAAATCGAGAATCCACCAATGGTTCCAAGAGTAGATGATCGAAAATAAGATAATTAATTTGTTCGTGTAAAATTAAAAGTTATTAGAAATTCACCTTTTTTAATCAGTCAAAAGTAACACATTAATTTCAATTACACATTCACAACTACTATTCATTTACTAATCACACATTTCGTGGACTCAATAATATTACTACTAAAAAGTTACAAATAAATTTACTCGAACATTAATAATATTATTTGTTCTACGAAGCGAGGATCGAAAAGTCATTTCATGCAAATAATGCCCAAAATATATGTCACAAATAGCGATCCATTAGATTAATTTATATAATAAATGATGTTATCGTGAATAATTAGATTTAACTCATTAGGTATTTGATAGTCAATGAACAATTTTTATAAGTTCATGAATATCGAAAAATTGTTTATAACGCTACTACAATATGCAACACCAGGGAAAAAAATAATTCATTGTTAATACTCCAATTTAGTTGGTAACCCCGCTTATTGATAAAATTCTGTTATCGATAAAATCTGAAGATGAAAGTCCCCCTCGCTTGTCACGCCTATGATTCTTTTAGTTTTAATTCATGCATAGATGAAAAACTAATTTTGTGAGTTATGCATACAAACTTGATTTCATGTTCAGCATTGATGCATATGGTAAAGTTCATGTACCTTTGGGGTTGGCACATTTATTCCCCAAAAAGGCTTTGAATTTGTACATTGGATAATATTTGTTGTACATCTCTCATGTGAGAGTGTGAACATTCTTATCTATTTTATTATTCAAGTGTGAGGGTATGAACACTCTTATATATTTTATTCAAATGGGGTTCACCTCATGTGAAAGTGTGGACACTTAATTATGTATTATTCTATGGACACTTGTACATTTACCTCTCATTCGAGCCACATTCTTTAAATTAATCATTTTTAAAATATATTTTTTTAATCACATATTTTTTCGAATGAATATGTAAATTAAAAATTCATTGATCATTTCATCATCTAAAAAATCAATTTATTTATTTATTTATTGTAAAATGTGGAGCTCAAACAGAGGCAGAGCTTGAGCTTACCCAAACACGGTCTAGAAACAAATCAAACGAAACCCAAAATCGACCACAAGAAATCGAAAATCAATTATCCATGGCGAGGGCACTGCTGATGCGGCCAAGCATGGCGGCTTTTGGACAGTGGGGAAGCCGCGCCCTTGCATCTCTTCAAGGAACGACGACGTTGCGGAGGAGCTACCATCTTTCGAGTTCTCGCTCGTTGCTTCTTCTCCGCGCAGCAGTGGCCAAGGCTTCTCCAATCGGGAATCGTCGTCGGAATTTTTGCATCCGAGCAACAAATGAGCTTGATAGTTCCGCCTCGATGGAATCTTCCTTGATTCAATCTATGGAGAATAAGGTTCTTCACTTCCTTCTATTATTATTATTATTATTATTTTTATTTTTTTTTTTTGTGGATTTCTACCATTAGCTCCTAGTTCTATCATGAATCAAAATGAAACATAAAAAGTTTGAATTAGTACTATCTGAATTGATGAAATGTTGAATTAGAATTTTCTATAAGTATTGGGTTATATTATATCTGCACACAGTTAACCAACGGGTATTACTAGAATTAAAGGTAGTATCCAAGCAAGGAAATTGCGAATCCAATATGGAGTTGGTTTAGTTGGCTGCTTTTATAATTTGATTGAAGACTACCTTTAACAGATTTCAAGATTACCAAAGCAATGTCCTTTATGGCATTCAGAAAGCTATACCTGTTCAAACCCGATAGAAATGTGGGATTATGAGCTGTTTGTGCAATGTCTCTTTTCTTGAATTATATGCGACTGCATCACTTGTCGAAACTTGAATTCGAGACTCTGTGGTACTAATTTTTAGCTGAGTCCGTCTGAGCAAAAAAGGGATGTAGAAACGAGCTTCCCACTGGTGAATGGATTTCTTATCTCGTGTTTGCTTTTCGTGCTTTCTTCTTTTATAATGTACATGTGACATATCCAATTGAAATGTGAGCTAGAAGTCTTTTGACTTTCATTTGTCTAATGGGAAGAGGTAAAAAAGTGTCCTTATCAAAATAAAAACGCAGATCATAGCTGAGTTTAATATTTTGTGACTTTTGGCAGAGATTATGCATTTGTACCATTTAATTTCAGTCGTTTTATTTTAGTTTGAAAAAGATTTAATAACAAGGCAAACTGTAAAAATGTGTTGAAACAGATAAAGGAACATCTAAAGGCAGAATCTGTGATTGTGAAGGACGCTTATGGTGATGGTCGGCATGTTAGGTGAGGTTCCTTGTCATCAGTGTGTGCCTATGTCTGTTGAATAATGCCAGTGGATATATGTTGTTCTGATGGCGGATGTATTAATTTCGTTTGCAGCATAGATGTTATATCTTCGAGTTTTGAGGGGAAATCTGCTGTGAATAGGCAGAGGATGGTGTACAAGGCCATATGGGAAGAGCTCCAGAACACGGTACATGCTGTTGACCAGATGACTACGAGGACTCCAGCTGAAGCATCGTCATCATGATCATCATCCACAAACTGATCTGATCAACTGTATGGATTTACGCCTCCTAATCCATATTGTCTTTCTGGTATTCTTAGTTGTTTCAGAAATTTCAGATTGTCACTATCGACAAGGATTGAACGAAGATGAAATATTGTGTTGCTCTTTCTTTTTTATTCTCAACTTATTCCATTAGCACCAGTTCTGACTATTGTTATCAATTTTGGATGGATAAAAAAAAAAAGTCCATTTCAATGGATTGCTGTGCCTTTTATGTGTAAAAGTTATTCATTATTTATTTGTATCTTCTAACTTCCTCGTCCATTTCTCATGGTATAGAAACTCTGGGGGAGTTCAACTCGAGCAGTCAAGGGAGTTGAATTCAAACTTTCTGCATCATATTAATGAGTATGAAAGATTCGCAATAAGAATAAGTCCTTGTTTGGTACATATTTTTTAAAATTCATTTTTCTGCAAACTCATTTTCAATTCTATGCTCTTCCAATAAAATAATTTTACATGGACCCATAATTTTTTCCTACTTTTAATCACAAATTCTCCAAAAAAAAATTACTTTTCATGAAATTTATTCTTGAAAGCCCAAAATTTCAAGTCATCAATGATGTAGCTGAATATTCAAACACATTGCACGAAAGACTGAAAATGAGTATTAGGATTCGGGAGCATGTTGTATTTAAATGCACTACGTTTTAACTGAAATAAAAATTCTTAATTTTAGTTATTGTCACACTTGCGTCCTCTAACTCCTTTTTTATGTCCTCAATCTTTAGGCATATATTGTTTCTAATAACGATCATCATTCAAAATTTTAGCGTACTTTAAAATAAAAATGAAAATATTTAGTCTCACTTTTATATTTATTATTATCTGTTTTTGTTTATTCAAAAATAAAAGATACAAGCCTTTTCACACCCAATTAATAGAATGCTTGGACGAAAAACGTTATTAAGGGACGTTATTGATGCAAATTGTTAGAGAATTATGTATGCCAATAAAGATTAGAGACATTTAGACCTTGTTTGACACACATTAATTCCTCATTTTAATAAAAAATGTTATCGTTGCAACAGTAAATGTTACGGTGACATAGCCGCAACATTTGAAAACACAAAAGTCAGTCGTCTTTTGGTATTTGAAATGTCATAATTGTCCTTTTAAATTTGGCATAGAACAAATGAGGGATAACAAGGTATTTTCACAAATATTTTTCAGCTGATTCAAGTAACACAGTAAAAAATAGCTACCAAAGTGGGTCAGGTTCACTGTATTACGGTAGGATTTTTCATTCTTATTTTTGGAAAAATGAGCACCAAACAAGGGCTTAATGTAAATTTTGAATGATTTAACAATGATGTCAATATTGTTATCTTATTTATAGTACTATATAAGGGATATGCTATACATATAGTCCCCCTCACAGGGGGGGGGGAGGATTTTTTTATTAGATGCGGGCCCCCCTCCTGTGAGAGAACTGTCATCCTGAATGTACAACCAACAAAATTCACTATATAATGTATATTACAATAGTTTTATTAAGAAATTTTATTGTTTTCTTTTATTTCTATTTTAAGTTCAGAAAAATGAAGGAAAAAACCATGGCCTGGTATGATTGGGGATTCCAATTTTGAATCACCTCAGTTGTTTCGTATATGTGACCATAGACGAGTTGTACCTCGAGTTCCCAAAACCCTTAGCAGAATTGTTGAAGAAATAAAGAATTTTCACAATTGCTATCATTGCGGCTTCCCTTACGTTTTTTAAAATTGCACAGTTCAAAGCCATCATCTTGTTCCAAGTCACATTTCCTAAGGTGCGTTTTTTTTTTTTTTTATATATGATCACATCTTTTAAATACAACAATAATTATCAACATACAAGGATTTGAACTAACCTTCTTAACAAGATTGTTCTTTAAAGATGAAATTCCAAGACTCAACCGTAGCCCGACATGAAATTAGGGGGCCATCCTGGAACACATCAAAGTGCAATATACTCGTATAGTTTCTCTGATAGCATTGCAATTTGCAAGAAAAACCTGTCCCTTGAAAAAGTATCCAACAAACCCATTATGAATCTAAAAGTCAATGAATCTTGCATTTAATGGCAGTAATACATCAACTCAAGCTAAAATCTAAAAACCTAAATGAACATAAAGTACATTCAAACTGGGCTTCTTTTACCTATGTACAAACTGAAACCAATTCGTGTACGTGTTGCATTTACAGAACATTTTTTTTTTTATGTGCAACAATCAGTTCAGGTCTTTTTGCCTGAAAACCCAGAGGTATAGCAATGTAGGAATGAATAAAAGCAAATGGGCACCACCACTACTTTAAATAGAAGAATGACAAATATAATTGATTTAACTCCACGAAGTTAACTAACTGAAGGTAACATTGGATTCATGCTAAGGCCAGATCCACCAAAAGTGCCAGGATCAGCGTGTTTCACCCGGCCAGAATATCTAATATGGCGCAGCAACCTGGCCAGAAAGGGATTATGGCATATTGTTGAGCTATCACAAACAACTGCCACATGCTTACGTGCTCTTGTTATGGCTACATTCATTCTCCGGCTATCTCCTAAAAACCCAACAGCTCCAATGTTGTTTGAACGAACCTAAAATAAGAAGGTATCCAAAATCAAATTAACAAAAAGCACACTTCCATGTTATTTGAATTATTCTAATAAAATAAACTGACAATCATAGATGCCAAACCTAGCATTGGTGGGAAGTGTTGAAAAGTTAGTGAAGCAAACTCTACAGTGGCACAAGGCAATTCTCATAATTCTTCCAGTTAACATCTCAAACAAGAGAGGGGATCACATCATCTTAATTCAATGGTAACTCCAGCTCAAAAGGAAATAGAAGATTGCAGTTTTCTACTCAAAGGTAAAGTTAGCAAGCCCATTCGCAATTGATGTACAAATTCATTTCAGTCTCAATTTTTTTGTTTCAATATCTTCTGGTAATGCAAGCATACCCCTTAGGGTATACCAAGAGCTTCTATTGTACCCATGCACACCTAGCATGCCCAATCAGACTTGTGACCGGTGTGGTTGACCCAGATAGATATCTACTGGAAGTCTGGAACAATCTTCCTTGTGGGGGTACAGTGGTTACAACTAAGTATGATTTGGACCAAAATGATTGAGATTCCAAAAGATTCTGAGAGGTTCTCTCAGAAACCCTTTAAAATTCATATCTCCACTATTTTCTTTTCCAGTTCGCATTTGCAAATTGCAATGTGGTGCGTGATCTGTAGAAAGAATTCAGAAAGTCTGGATCCTAATTTTTACATTGCGAAGTCCCGAGAAGGCTTTTGTGTAGACTCCTTTGACAAGTTAGTTTTAGTTTCTAGCTGGGGCCATTGGATTTCCCATTGCAAATATGAAGGGATTTGGTAAAGGAAAGGAGCATAATCAAGTGGAAATTGATTGTCTCTACTATTTTCAGGGATGATTTGGACAGAGAGAAATAGTCGGATGTTGAAGCAAAAGAGCAAGAACTTTCTGAGTTATGAGACAAATCTAAGTTTTCATCATCCTCATGGATTCTAGGACAAGCACTTTAAGAGCCTTCTGTTCTCTTAGTTGGAAAAATGTGTTTGTATCCTTCACTTTATTTTGTTTGGAGATTAGAGGATCCCTTATCCTTTTTAACAGTCGTAGTCATGCTTATATAATTATTAAAAGTATGTTAATTCTAAATTAAATAGAAATAAGACTGCAAATAACAAACACGTTCAATCCAAAAGCCACACATGTTAATAATACAAACAATTCAAGGTTAAGGAAGATGTGAATTCATGTTATAGTATCATTTGTGGTCACAATAGTCATGTAATAGCACAATTTACTCGGGGAAGAGGACTTAAATGAATAGATGTAATTATAATTATTTTAGTAAAAAGAAAATTGGCCTAGTAGATTCTTTTTGGACCACAGAAGAGCAGTCAACCAAACAGAAAGCAAAAAGTAGCAATTTATGATTGCCAAATAACTAAAAAACAATTGTTTAGACGAATTGGTGAAAAAAGTCAACAATAAGAGAAATCACAGTAGAACAAGCATAATGGAAGGAAAGGATTGTTGCTATTCTAATTGATTAGAAGAAAAATGAGTATCGCAGCTGACCAAATTAGTTTGGATAAGATCATCAAGTTAAAGCTTATATGCATCTTCAAGGGGAAAATTTTTGATACAAAGGCAAACAACAGATGTGGGATGGGTTTCACGGGAACAATCACGACTTTCCAGTGTTTGAAAAAAGACAATATTTCATATAACTATACCCGGATAGGCTAAACCACTGTTCAAATCAACCGGGGGGGGGGGGGGGGGGGGGTGGAGTTAAGAGATTATAAGAAACTTGAACACTTCTAAATATGAGCAGTATACTTGTAAGTTAAAAGCTACACGTAGATCAAGTAAAAATAAGACATGAATCATTCATTCAGCCGTTAATCTTTTATGTAATTGCAATGCTATTTGAATAGCTTACCATGGATATAATCATGGCATCTGCTTCACGGCCTTGAAAGCTATCAATAGTTGTCACCTCGATGCCAGAGGTTACAGGAAACTCTTCAATCCTATCTCTTAAGAGTTGCACTTGAGCAAAATAAGGAGACTGCACCACGATGGCTGCGGGGCTAACTCCTGAAAATAATAAAATTTAAGCAACTATTCTTTTAAATATATGGATTTAGTTTAAGAATATTGTAACTTGTTTTGTTCTTCTAAATAATTACGATGAGTATAAAGATAGAAGTGGAAGAAAAGATGTCTTCGGCAGTTCGACTTCAAATGAAGTTGGTAAAAGTACATGGAGCTGAATTACAGGAGAATTTTCTTAGTTGATATTATAAATAGCTTTTTTTAGCTGGAAGGAGAAGCTTAATCAGTTCTCTCTAATAACATGTTGTGAACACAAGCCCTAAGCTACAGATCTCTGCCTCAAATTTGGCTCTGTTTTCAATTATCTACACTCTATCCTGAACATTTGCTAATTTTCTCTGTGAACTGTCCTATCAGAAATCAATCCTTCGTCTCCTTGTATCTAATCCATCTCATGGCTGCCAAAGAGGTAATAAAGAAAGAGGAAAGCAAGCACAAGCCAGTGGTGGGTAATAGTCATTTTTTTAGCCTACAAAAAGTTAGGTTTGAGGACAAGGAGGAAAAACTGCAAGGCAGAACCAAATAATTTTTTTTTTAATAAACATGGCACTCTGTTTGGAATTCTGACCAGATGCTTTGGTGGGACTACTCTACAACTGCTCTTCTTGGTGTCCAAATTCTACATGAACCACCGAAACACCAATCATTTTGGTGCTCCAATCGGATTTTGCTTTCTCAGTCAAAATAAATAGTTGGTTCCATCACATTAATCATTTATATTAATTGAAGATCATTGTACTGCACAACCGTCCCTTAACTTACCGTTAACTGTATAAGAGTACTTCTGCTCACTTCCTACTTTAAAAATGAATAAAATGGTTTGCATTAACCAGTATTTGATGATCTTGATTCTTCCCAAACCGATAAAAACAGAGACATGCACATCCATAGCAAACATTCAGTAAAATAGGCCTCACTTTAATCCTAAGCATCCACAACTGTAAAAATAAAAAAGAACAGCTTGCATGTCAATAAAGTTCTACTTTCCTACCATTCCCTTTGAATTGTGACTAAGTTATTTAGTTTCTACCAATATTTACTGATTAGAAAGATTGGAAGTAATATTAATGTGCAAAAAATGTTGATAGGGTACTTTTGGATAAAGATATTGTAATAATTATTGGCCTACAAAACTTTGCAGCTTATACTATCATAAAAAAATTCTCGTTTCAGAATAGCAGAGTTGAAAGGTCCATAGCACTGTTTCGTTGCCCAAACCTTTCACTGGAGATACACTTCCCCTTCTTTCTCTTCTCCTTCCTAATCTCACCTTCTCTACTTCCACAAAATTAACGATCTCTGTGATTCAAAGAAGTGCAAACAGAAGAAAGCTTACTTCACCATGTGTAAAAGCTATATTTTCCAGGAGGGAAACCTTGAAAATGCTGCTTGTAACAAAAGACCGCATTTTTTTGTGAGGATAGGAACATGAAATGTCGACATCATTATCAATTGCAGGCTGAAGAAATGAATATTATCAGCGAGGACTCCTAGAATCTTCAAATTCTAGTGCAATTATAAATCCCAATACCTTTGATATTGTAAATGTCTTCAAAAAAGAAATAGTGCTACCTTATAGCTTTGAAATATTGCATGTCCAATGAATAATATGTGCAGCAACAAACTTCCTATATCGTGTCTGGCCATATTTTTTCTTACTAAAAAGGTTTGTCCTGCAGCCATTACCAATCTCTTTACCAATTGGGAAGAAGCCAATACATTAATCATGCATGATATTATCCTGCAGAAGGTATGCTCTTTATATAACTATACCTGTTTCATAGGACCGTATATACCCATGTCTTTCTCAACTGAAGCTCATCCCATAGAAGCAATAATTCTATGACAGTAGCATTAATATGATAGGGTATTGAATTTTCAATAGGCAGAATCCAGTGAATGCCATTTTTCTAGATTGTTTGAGCACATAAGTTGAGAGTGCATGCATGGTATAATTGATATATTCTTTGTTTTGTCTTTTTCTTCTGCTAAATACAAGAATCGAGAAAGATTTGACGTTGAAGTAAATTAGTGAATGTATTACCAGCATAAATCAAAGAAAAGACATGTTTTATGACAATGTCTGCTTCCCCTTCATTGTAAAAGGAGCCTGTGCCACTTGGGTCTAGCTGCTCTTCACAGCCAATGGACAAACTTCCATATGGCATCCTTGTATCGAGCAATAGCAATGGACATTGTGTTATCCATGTTGGCTGCAACAAATATAGAGAACATTGATATGTTTATAGATATACCCTAAGGAAATATCACATGGTTAATCAAAATGTCAAAAAGTTTCTAAAAGATGTTTGCTACTAAGATAAGATCAAGCAGCCTCATTATTCTATCTATCACACTCTAAAATCTGTTGCATTGAAAAATCCATCAACTTCAATAAGATTTCATTTTTTTCTCATTGGATGGATGATTACAATAACATCAGCAAATATCTTAATACTCTGAAGTCAATGACTAGAGTGCAAATTGTTTGTGACTGAATGCTTAACATTTCATATTGCACAATGAAGAAAATAATTACTACCAGTAGATAATTGGAAGGTGCAACTGACACCCACTTTTTTCTACATCAATATTGATTCCATTTATGGGATGAACCCTCGAAGAAGAATATCTTTGGGACTTTAAAATGAATCCTTCTGAAATTGTCTTATCCAGCCTGCAAACTGTGAATCCTAGAAGCGTGCATGAGGGGAAAGGATGTTTGCTTTCAAGGCATGTAAATAGTGGCAATATGAGCCGTGCCTTTTCAACAACCAATAAGCAAGGCATGCATCTCACTGTGTAGTATCCCTTAATCAGTTGGTAAGTTGTCACTCAACTTTATCATAGGTCAAAATGTTCTCCCATATACATTGCTGGCATACCTTTGAGCCATATCAAATCTCCTTATAATTGAAAAGCAAGAAAGGTATCCTCACCTCTTGCTCAGTAAATAGCACAAGAAAGTTCTCATGCACAAACAAACACAGATACTTTGACAAAAACTCTTTTTGTGGGGGGGGGGGGGGGGGGGGGGGGGGGTGGACAGGACCAAACCTACCAGTTTGGTTTCATCCTAAATAACACAATATTATTTTTTTATAATTACTAGTCCAGATCTCATCTTACAAATGTGACCCTCAGGTTCCTTTAGAATAGAACCAAAATGAAAATGTTTGATCAAGGTCATGAGAGAAACTGACCGTGTGCAGGGCATATTCAAATGATATTTCCCTATAGCCCTTGGACCCATGTAAAAAGTGATGGCACCTACTGAGTTCTACAAGGACAGAGAGGTTTATCTACTTAGTTAATTGATTTTTTTCTCATCTAAATCGTTGATATTTACAGGTGATATTGTGAAAACAAAACATCATTTTCCAGAGACATTTTAAGTTCAATGATCATTCTAACCTCTGCAAGGTCAAAACCACAAAAATTCTCTATCTATCTAACATCTTGCCTCCAAATCTCCAATTATCACCCCAAGCACAACCATCAAGGCTCCAAATTATCTTCAAATGGCCAATTGCCTCATCCTTGATTACCATCTTTGTTGAGCATACCAAACTATCATATACATGACTTCTATCATTTCAAGTTCAGTAGGTATTGATTTCTTGTAATTTGACTGCGTGGTGGCGGCAGCAACACTGGATCATTGAGATAAATGATGCGGTGATGATAATGAACTGAGCTGTCGTTATTGGCAACGTAGCACCTAAATCTTCACTCTTTTAGGTGAAATCAAATCCGGGAGGTTGTTCAACAAAGAAAACATAATCTATGTCCTCAATTATTTATAAGATGACAGGTTCTGTTCTTCCCTCATCGTCTTAAGTCTTCTCTGAAATCCGAAGAATGCCTGCAATCCAGTTCCCTTAACAAGCTCAGCTCTGAGGTGAGTATTTCCTACAACGTAAGAGTTGACAGTAATAGCATCTTCATGGTTAAAAGGAATACTAAAAGGATTTCATCACATGGATACTCTTCAAATGGGTGATTTTCTTCCTTTTCAGTATCACTGTACAACAATATATTAACCTACTTATTTTAAGCATCAGTTAAGAACCTTTTGTAAGTTCATTTGGCTATTTGCATAAGTTAAGATTGAAATTTTATCATTGACTACGTCCAATTAACTGTTACTAGGGTTTGAGTTTGGGCATTTCCTGTGCAAGCTTATATTGTAGGCAAAAAGAAAATGTTGCCTCCCTGAGGAGCACAAGCCATCATCTACCTCTCAGGAAGAGATAGAAGTTTAAAATAGAAGTTTAATCTTTTCTCCATGCAACCTATGAAGAGTTAGGTTCCTTTTCTTCATTGAGGAAGGAGGGCATATGGTGTTTCCCATGGATTAGAGATGGAGACAAGAAAATTATTGGAAAATAAAAAACAAATAGTTGATTTTGTATTAGACAACAAAAGTTTAATTGTTCGCTATTACTACTAGAGCTAAATTATCTGTTTGATCTTTCTTTATAAATCAAGGACCAATAAATAAAGAGACCATCAGAAAGGTTAAAAAGTTTCAAGTCTATTCAAATTGTCTACATATAATCTTGGCTACATTACAAATAAGGTATTTTTAATAGTTTTATACATATTTTTTTTCTTTTAGTTGGAGTGGGGATCATCAATTTGTAACATTGTATAAAAAGAGGAAATTTAAGCATGGAGTCTTTAAGCTCATCTGCAACACCTACAATGGGAATACAACTCAAGTCTTGAACCCCAAGTGTGAACCTTGAATTTTAAAAGTATCCTAAACCTTAATCTCCCCTAATCATAATCCATGAAAATAATTTTCTTTGGAGCCCAAAGATGACGGATTCAATTTTGCTTGTATATGTAGATCCTTGGAAAGTATTGGGGATGTAACTCCCTATATGAAACAATATGAAGATTGGAAGCAACATAAGCTCCAAAGAGAAAGAAATCGTCAAACATACTGTACCTTGACAAACGGAGAATCAGCAAGGAGATGAGAAGTAACACTCGAGGAGGACTTCAGTAATCCGTTATACATCTCCTTTGAAGCCCAGCTGGCTATTGCATCGTTCATCCTATACTGTGTCATTAACCTGGTTGCAAGAACCCCTTCATGAACAGTTGCTGCTCTCTCAAGGAAAGATACCCCAAGACCACCTTCCAAGGCCTTTCTAGATAAGATGACTGGGGCAAGCTGGAATTGGTCTCCAGCAAGAATACAACGCTTGCCCAGCAATATTGGTATCCAGCAAGAAGGTTCGATGGCTTGACCTGCTTCATCGATAACAACCAAATCGAAAGAGCCAAGACATCTAATAAGTGGGTCAGCCGCTCCAATGTTAGTGGCAAGCACAACTTGAGCACTTGATAGTATTTCTCTCACTGTTTCTCGCTCCTTCTTCTTCATTGTCTTTCCCAACTGTTTCAGAAGCTGACGTATACCAGCAGCTAGAGAATCATCCTTCAGACAATGACTAAGATCTCTTCTTAAATTAGATTTCTTCCTCTCAAACTCTGATTTAAAATCTGCAAGTTTGGTGTTTACAATTTCAACCAAAGATTTTGAAGCTACGGCTGGGGATATTCGGGCCGGGTTACCAACTCGCACAACATTAGCTCCAATTTCAGATAGTTTTTCGACCATATTGTCCACAGCTGCATTTGTAGGTGCTGTAACAAGCACCCTTTGACCCTGTCTAATGACAGCTGAAATTATTTCCCGCAATACACCTGTCTTTCCAGTCCCAGGAGGCCCTTGAATTATCAATATTGGTCGCTTCTTGTTCAGACCTAGTGCAATTGCTTTTCGCTGGGAGGTGTCATAAAATCCAGTGTCTAACAACTCGTTCAAATCCTTTTCAGCCCAATCTACCAATTTATTGCCTTCCATACATGCAACATCTTCTTTATCTCCAAAAACTGTGGCCACAACAGTTATTGAAGGATTTTTCTTCTGCAAACCTTTCTTTTGAAGCATCATCAAGGCTTCACAATTGCGCTGCACGAAGGGAAAGATGAAAATGAAATATAAATGTTTCAATAGCAGACAGACAATTGCAGAAAATCAAGGCAACTTGCTTTTAAGGTCAAGGGAAAATTTCGCATTCCACAGAATGAATACGAGTTGTATAGACTACTTAAACTAGAGAGGATCTTCTCGATTTGCATGATGTAATGACATTTTCTAAGGATTTTTTCATTAATATAGGGATAGAGTTTGTTTCAAAAAAATATCATGGAAAATGGAAACGAAACCAAGTATACAATGTCAAATAAAACAATTCTCTAATCTGCTCTGTTATTCGTGTTTGATTATCAAAGCAACAACAGTTTCTTTCTCTCCACACACACCCCATATGATGCAACCCGGAATATGGTCCCATAAGAAGTTGAACTCAATTCTGCATCAGATTAGCCAAGGAATTGCGACTTCTCCCACAACTAAGGAAATCTGGTATGTTGAAACTTATGTCTATCAACCGAAAATTCTCATTCTAAGGACCAAACAAGGCACAATGACTGTAACTCAATATGAAACACCATGAAACTTTCGTGATTAGAACTTGACTGACAGTAAACAGTCAACATTTTGTTAAAGATAATGTGAAACTGACCATTTTCTTTAAGGGTTTTGGGAAAGTAATGATCCGAACTTGGATCTTATAAAGGGTCAAGTTCTAAGTAACGAACCTCTTCAATCATAAGAAGAGGTCCATGCTTGAGTAAAAGGAGAACACAAAAGAAATGTGATGATTCAAATCTGAGCATAGAGATTCTCACTATTATTAGTTTTGTTTTGATGGCTTCCAATGCCCATTTCTACACTCCGAGTACCAAAACTAAACGTATCCGCATGAGGATAACCTATGGTTAACTATTGTATATTATCAAAACGACACGGGGTATTTGGGAGTTATTATGATAAAAAATATCGTTTTGACCTATGTATTGATGTCAATAGTCTTATGAAACTATATAGTGACAAAAAGGAAGGAACATTTATTGCTTTGAAATCTAATTTAACATGATGACACCAAACAAGTGGAGATTAAAAGACATTTTATTAAGGAGAAGCTAGACTACGGATGATATGCACTCCTTGTGTTAATCAGATCAGCTGGCAGAAACTATAGAAGTGACGGGCTCTACATCATCGAACCCTAGGCAAGTTGGGAATGCACAGTATCTAGCACCAGCTTGAGAGGAAAGTGTTGACACATTGAAGAAATCAAAGAAAATCCAGAAAATCCTAATTATTCTATTGTGCATGGCATAGAGCCAAATTATTCTTACGGCTACTGAATGCAACACTTGCATTAAAATATATATATATATATATATATATATATTTCTTAGTTTCAAACAAGAGGTTGTTGAAGAGGACAATTAACAAGAAGGAGGGAGAAACGGAGAGACACAGTCGCTGCTATCCAGTACCTCATATGTGATTGTATCAGCCAATCCATGAATGCGGTCTATACGGACATTCTTGCCAAAAAGCTTAGAAAAGGTAGAATCACCATGACGGGATTCAAGAGCCACGCTGATGCTACATCCGTCCTCCCCAAGATTATTAACAAACCCTTGCATGCAAGATGTTGTGCCAGCCCCCCTAGCATCACATCTTCTCACGCACACCATGTCTCCAGGAGAAAGGTTAGTGGGAGGCAATCTGTGGTTTCCCTCAACTTTGAACAAAACCAAATGCATTCCTCCTAACCCTGTGTGTGGACGAGCTGAAAATTGTTAGGAATAGAGGTAACTCACCATATCGTCATCCATCAGCTATGTAAGAGTAGTATAAATCCAAAAAGTCATCTCACCTGTTGATGTGCTGACTGCAGTCAGATTACAGATAGTATCACAGAGTTCTTGCTCAGTCTGGGGATGACTAACCAGAAATTCAATTGGTTTTGCCAAATTGGAATTCTCATCAGGTGTAGGAACAGCATTCAGCTCCTCCTGAGTAAATTCCAGTTCTGCATCCCTTTCTACAAGCAGCAGATCCGACATTTGCTTGGTAAATTCATCAATTTTGTTCTGAATGGCTTTGACTTTCTCCAGGTCCAGTCCAAGAACACCATGAACAGACTTAGATTGTAAAGGCTTCCTTGCAATGGCTCTGTGCTGGGCTGCAAATGCACAAAATCAGTTCAAAATTAAACAAGAATTCCTCACAATTGGCGGGAGAAAGAGGATAATGGATACCTGAATTGGCAAGTTCCTTGAGAAGCTTCCATGACTCAGTTTCACGCCAATTCGAAATCAATGACTTCTGCTGGAGATCCTGGAGAACATCTCTGAGCTCTCTCTGGAAATTGTCAAAAAGGGTAGGATAATGAGTGCAGGCCTTGAGGCATATGGCCTCGAGGCCAAGGGGCATGGGGATGGCATTGAGGTAAGGTTGAGCCTGAATCACAAATGTCAAACCCGGCCCCATTCGCTGTTTGAGCTCCGAAAATTCCCCCTGCATCTCCGCCATGGCAAAATCCGAAGCCATTGCTTCCATGCCCTGGCATATCCATTGCACCACTTCTTTACCCAAATCCCTCCTCCCTAATGGGTCTCCGTTCTGATACAAAGCACGCACGCTCGACGGCCCCTTCTTTTGGGCACCCAATTGTCTACCGGATTCTGTAGACTCTGCTACCCTCTTAAAGCTTTTCTTGGTCGCCGCACCGCTATCTTCTCTACTTTCGCGGCTTCTTCTCTTCGTACTTACAGCCTCTGCGCCACCGCTTCTGCTGGCCAAAATTTGACGTGGGAATCGGGAACTAAAGAATACCCCATTATTGCGGCTGGAGCTGTACAGAGAAATCATTTCATTGGGACGCAAGAGTAGGCTCAGGCTACCCGGAGACTTCAATGCCAGGGTGGAAACGCCGCCACACAAAATGTACGATGCTTCCATTGACTAACTTTTAGCAGACGGACTACCTATCAATATCCATAATTTGGGGTGTACGAAGTAGAACAGAACAAGGGCATCAACGAATTATAATTTTTCTGGAGAAGAGAATTCGATTCAATCCTGTTTTGGCCGGTCAAGTGAGATCGGTAAGTGGTGAAAGCGATTGATAGGACCCAGTTTTGAACCGGAAGATCCTGAATCGATTTCTAATTGGCTGTTTTCGATTCCAATCTTTGTGGAGTGTGTTTGCCGACGCGTTTTGCTGCACTCCTCTCTTTTCATTTGTTGATTTTTATTTTTATTTTTATTTTCAACTGAAAATAGGGAAAATTGTAAACGATATGTTCAAATGAGTCCTCGATCTTCAATATGTTACAGTATCATTCTCATCTTTTCATAAGTTCAGCAACAGTGGTCCTTCAAAAATATCCATAAGTAACAGTTGTTTTTTTTCAGATTATAAAGGCTTATTTGTCATTTGTCAAAAGATTTTTTCACAATCATTTTTAACCACATATTTTATGTCATTCTTTCCATTATACATTCTTCAAATAAGCTATTTTTTCCTTAAAACTATTTGTGTCAAACAAGGTTTTTTTTGACTGTATTGGATTTTTTTGGTCCAATTCTCTTTTGCTTTTGACGGGCTAGGCCCACTAAAACCCGTAAAATTATTTTAAAAATTACACTCAACCATATTTTTTAAATTTCAACTTCAAAATTCAAATTTTAAGTCTCTTGCGCTAGATGACAGCGTAGCAAGCGCCTCATTCAATTGCAGTTCATGTGCAGTGGCGCTTGATCGTGGCTGCATACAAAGCAGCGGTGCCATTTCTCACAAACTGTAACGGCGAAAGGGGCACTGCACTCACAAAGCAATGACGACGCGGTGGTATGTTGTTGATGCTTATAGTGTTTATGTTGAATGGGTCTTTGTTGGTGTGGTGGTGGTCGTGGTGTTTGGTGACGTACTGATATGAGCAGTGCGCAACAACGACGCTAGTCGTGGTTTTGGTGATGGTTTCTTCTTCCTCCTTGCTTAGTTGGTATAGTCGATATTTTGGGGTGAATTTTATTTGTTATTGTTGGTGATGAACAAATAAGTTGAAACGTATATAAACACATTGGTCCTGTTTGATTCTCAGACCCATTTGTTTCCTATTATTCATCTGTAAAAATGAAAAATATGATCATTATCCATCACATCCAGCCACCATTTTTAACTTTTCATATCTTATGTGAGGTCCATAATGACTATATTTTTTATTCTCATTCTACAAAGAATGAGGCCTCGTTCATTTTTATGGAGAAAAAATGGATATCAAACGAAGCATAATTGTGATCATAATATATTTAATTAATTATTTCATAAATAAAATTCCAAAATTATTTGAGCCGAGCCGGTCGAGTCGAGCCCTGACAGAGATAAAATTGTACGAATGTAATTTCAATGGTGGTTCGGTTTGACCGAAGAACTACACTCTTATCTCAATTCTTATCGCTTTGTCAGACAAATCTCTACTGTGAGAAATTAATATACCCAACTGCGTGTGTGCGTGTGTGAGGGAGGGGGAGAGAGAGAGAGAGAGAGAGAGAGGTGTGTACGCCTATGGCTGCTTCAATTACAGGTGGTGTAGTAGGTGGGTTATCATGTCTCCGTCAAAATCTACACAAGCATCCTCGTACAATTATCCGAATGACTTCTGTCTCTTACGAAAACAAGAAAACGTACACTCTCAAGAAATCCGAAGAAGCTTTCAACGCCGCCAAGGTATTCGATTCTACTGTTTGAATTCTGCAAGCATTTCAGGCTGAATCGTCCAATTTATGGAATTTGATTCAATAATTTCATTTCTAAGTGTTTTTTTTGTTTCTTTTGAAACTTACAGTTATCGAAATCGAGAATCTTTATTTGTAATGCTTGATATTGGTCTCAAGTAAACCCTATTAGGATATGAGTTGACCTTGTGCAAGATTTATGCTTTGTGTGATATTTGGTAGCTTTGCAATAATGTGGAATTGGGGGCCTCTGATTTAGATTCAGAATTTAAGCCCCGTTTGATTGATTGGGGTGGGATTGGATTGGTGTTTGATTGCATAATTTTTTTGTGAAATTCATTTTCACTCTTTTTCTAGTTACAATAATTTAAAGTATATTTTTCATCTTTTATTTTTCTATGGGTATCGTGAGAAAATATTTTTCATTCTTTTTTTTTTTTTTTTACTTTTTAGTAATAGAAATATATTCTAAATCCAATGATAAAAAAATTTATCCATTTAATTAATAATTTGTATGAAAAATAAAGTCAAATGAACACAAAAAAAATTTCAAATTTTTTTTTTTTTTTTACTTTTTTGCAATATAACAAATTTTAATACAGATTGTGAAAAAATTTATCCCAAAAGGTAATAATTTGCATGAAAGTGGAAAATTATACCAATTAAACACTACTAATTACAATTCCCTTTAAAACAATTCTATTCAATTCAATTTCCTGCCTTTCATTTTTTTTCCATCCATTTTCCACCCTTGCAATCAAACGGACCTTTATATAATGGTATTTGAATTCCTTTGAATCTTTAATGATGCTAGATAGTAATAGGTTTGATTGTAAATAAACTCTTCTTTCTAGGTGAAATTTTCGGATGTATTTAAAATATGTAGCATTGTTTCCAATGGGTATTGGTTCATACTCGTCGACTCTGTTGTAGTTTGTTTTCGAACCTAGAATATGTTGTTGACTTCATTCATGTACTCTGTGTCTACTTATGTTAGTCTTTTATGTGGTATTTGATATATAAGTCGATAAAACATTATTGCCTTCATTGAATCCTATATTATATGAATGATTTCAGGAATTGATGCCAGGAGGTGTAAATTCTCCTGTACGAGCTTTCAAATCAGTTGGTGGCCAGCCTATCGTGATTGATTCTGTGAAGGGCTCTCACATGTGGGATGTCGATGGTAACGAGTACATTGACTATGTTGGATCGTGGGGGCCGGCTATAATTGGTCATGCAGATGACGAGGTCCATTTCTAGCCCTGCCTATAAGCTATTTTTACGTAAATATTGACTTCGATTGCCAATTAAGCATGCCTACATAGCAATAGGAATATGTTTCAAGAACCTATCGAGAACACTGAACACCAAGTGTTTTGGATATTTATTACGGAATAGAGAAGTTGCATTAATAAGATTTTCGAATATTTGTTGTTAGGTATGGTGGATACCAAGGCTTTCTTCTGTTCGTTTTTATGTTTTACTAGGATTTTAACTAAAAGAAACTTTTGAAGTGATTTGCAAACGGTCAATTCAGCTACAAGCAATTTTGTTTTTGATTGATCTTTATAAATAATAGCAGTGGCTAATTAATTTGAAGGTTTGAGAAGAGAAAAATTGCAGTCAATCATTTATTTTTCGTGTATCGATTACCTGCAGGTACTTGCTGCCTTGGCCGAAACAATGAAGAAAGGAACTAGTTTTGGTGCTCCTTGTCTTTTAGAAAATATCCTGGCAGAAATGGTAATCTCTGCTGTTCCAAGCATAGAAATGGTTCGGTTTGTCAACTCCGGTACAGAAGCATGTATGGGCGTGTTACGACTGGCTCGTGCATTCACTGGTCGTGAAAAGATCATCAAGTTTGAGGGTTGCTACCATGGCCATGCAGACCCATTCCTTGTTAAGGCAGGCAGTGGTGTTGCTACTTTGGGGCTCCCTGACTCCCCCGGTGTTCCCAAGGCAGCTACCTATGAAACATTGACATCTCCCTACAACGATATTTCAACAGTCGAAACCATCTTCGAAGCGAACAAAGGAGAGCTTGCCGCTGTTATTCTCGAACCCGTAGTAGGAAATGCTGGTTTTATTCCACCAACACCTGAGTTCTTAAATGCCCTCCGTAGAATCACCAAAGATAACGGTACTCTCCTAGTCTTCGATGAAGTTATGACTGGTTTCCGTTTGTCATATGGTGGTGCTCAGGAGTATTTTGGTGTAACTCCTGATTTGACAACACTTGGGAAGATTATTGGTGGTGGTCTACCAGTTGGTGCATATGGAGGAAAGCGGGAGATTATGGAGATGGTTGCTCCAGCCGGACCAATGTATCAGGCCGGGACCCTTAGTGGAAACCCATTGGCAATGACTGCTGGTATCCACACGCTTAAGCGGCTCAAACAACCCGGGACATACGATTACTTAAACAGGATCACGAGTGAACTTATTCAGGGTATTGTGGATGCTGGAAAGAAGGCTGGGCATGCAATATGTGGTGGGTATATAAGTGGGATGTTTGGCTTCTTTTTCACAGATGGCCCTGTTTATAACTTTGAGGACGCAAAGAAGAGTGATACTGCAAAGTTTGCCAGGTTTTACAGAGGAATGCTGGAGGAAGGTGTGTATTTTGCACCTTCTCAGTTTGAGGCTGGTTTTACTAGCTTAGCACATACTCCTCAGGACATTCAACGAACAATAGCAGCGGCTGACAAGGTTTTCCAGCAAATTTAATCTTAATCAATCGGTGTAATGTGCTATATGTTTTTTGAGGATTTTTGTTCAATGGGACATTCTGATTTCATTTACATCTCTTTTGTACTATGTTAGTTAATTATGTAGTGTTCATATGAGATGTCCTTGACTTGAAGTCTTTGCATCAAAACGAATAATTTGTTCTTATCACGAAGAAGAAATATTGTTTTTAGGATGAAATTTTTGTTGATTATGATGAATGAATGCAAGCACCCACATTTTTTCTTAGTTAATTGAAAACACTACCCAAATTTTAAGCAAGCAAGACACCCTGAGCTTGACCAATGACTTGATCAAAACTATAAGAGGAAATCAAATATAGAGTGTGTTTACAATCCCACGCCATTAAGAGAAGCATTGTCCTCGAGGCTGATAACCTGAAACAACTTTTCCCCGGCAATAATCTCATTCATCAATTTTAGGGGGATAGAGTTCTACTTGGATGAGTGGCACCTAATAGTGAAGGGGAAGGGGACATCTAGTTAGGCCGGCACTAATGACGATGAAGAAATACTTTAGTGGAACGGTCCTACAAACACACATGATATGATTGTTCATTCAAATTACGATATTTTAAATGATGAACAACTCAAGTCATGACATCTTAGATGTCAAATGGAGAACAGAGAAACAGTGGGTATGCAAATTACTCAACATGTGAAGTGTCGTGAGTTGAGTGATTTAAGCTATGAGGTGTCTTGATTTGAATGGAAAGTTCTATCACTTGTATTCATAGGATTTTCCCAAATAAAGCACTTCTTGATGATGAGGAAGGCATGCGGGTCACTATTCTAGTTCCGCAAAAGGTAACCACTTGTCCACTAAATTCCTATCACAGTTCTATTAGGGTGCGTTTGATTGTAATGGTGAAATTTGGGTAGAAAGAAAACGAATTGTAGAGAATTAAATTGCCTAAAATTTGTTTTAAAGGAAATTATAATTAATGGTATGTTTGATTGATATAATTTTTTACCTAATCCGTTTGACTTTATTTTTCATGCAAATTGTTATTTTTTGGGATAAATTTTTTTACAATCTATATTAAAATTGGTTTGGATTGTCAAAAAGTAAAAAAAAAATAAAAAAAATTTTGAAATTTTTTTGTTTTCGTTTGAATTCGTTTTTTCATGCAAATTGTAATTAAATGAATAATTTTTTTTTACCATTGAATTTAGAATGTGTTCCAAT
This sequence comes from Osmanthus fragrans, assembly GCA_019395295.1. Classification (NCBI taxonomy): domain Eukaryota; kingdom Viridiplantae; phylum Streptophyta; class Magnoliopsida; order Lamiales; family Oleaceae; genus Osmanthus; species Osmanthus fragrans. The sequence continues at coordinate 30,418,954 of CM033342.1, read as the reverse complement.
TGCCCCAAAAAAAAAAAAAAAAAAAGGTAAAATTTGTTTTCACACCAAATCCTGTAATTGTAAGTGTGAGACAAATGTGGAGTAAAATTTCAATGGAAATAATAGCCAATCAAACACCACTTTTTGTATGGAATTGAAATTAATTTTTTTTTTCCACCCATTTTCTCCACTATCAAACATAGCCTATAGTTTTAATTTGATTGAATTGCCTTAATACACTCTAATTAATCACAGGGACTTTCGATATTTAAAAGGTTAATCTCTCAATAATTTCTATGCCAGCAATATTTCATTTTCTTTGAAAGCCCTTACTATAACGTCTGCATACCCTCGATAATTTGATCCTCACAAAGCAACCAATATCAATAGTTGGCGAAAAATGATAAAACTAGTAATATCCTATAGATCTGTTATGAAACTAAGAGGAAATAAGAATAAGACAAAAATATAGAACAATACAATATGTAATTAATCAAGACTACTAGGATACAGTAATTGTTTACAACAAAATCCACATTATATGTTAATTTTCTTAGTATAGGAGTTACTTCGCTTTCAACTCATTCCCCATTCTCACCTTTATAATCTCTATGCATGTAATGTTCAACGTGCACCTAGATGTTTGATGAAATATATAACAGAAAACGCATCGAGATAAGATTATGTACACATAAATTTGAGAAAAGGTAGAAGAACAGGAATATATATATATATATATATATATATATATATAACCATAATGTTGTAGATGTTAGAATTTGAAGCAATATGTTTGTGTGTGTACGATGTATTCTAAGGCTCCTAAGAACATCAACATTTTGCCCCCGTTTGATTTAACTAAAAAACTTGATATAAATTTAAATAAAAGTCAACAATTAATTCAAACCATACATTTTATGTAACCTACAACTTTTATCAACTTTTCAACCATACATTCCATCAAATCTGATTTTTAGTCAGACCAAACAAGGGTTAGTATCTTTCTTGGAAATGAAATATGAAAAAATCTATAAACATGTGAACTGACCCAACTTGAGAAAGTGGTATTCAGTTTCTCTTCACAGGAGAGTAGGGTAGCTGTATCAGGGCAACAAAAGTGAAGCATACTACGATGCCGCCCGTTTTCATTTCGTGGAAGTCCCCGGCAGAGGAATGATGCGCTTAAAACTTGATTCAGGGAGTGGCAGATTTCTGTAACGGTGATCTGGATAGATAGTCAAGCAACTTGATTTGAGTAACCCTCCCTTAACTGATTCTGCAATCCCCATCTAAAAAGAAAAAAATTAAAATCGATTCTGTATGCACATGTTGGGTCGTTCTTTCCTACCATGGACTTTGCTACTGCACCAGGGGGGCGGTCAACCCCCCTGGCAAAACAGCAAAATCCTTCCTACCATAGATGACTCCCCCAATCACATAGGCACAACACAAGGGTGGGTCAGCAACTTCCACAATCCTCACAACAAAATACAAATGCATATAATATATGGCATATTTTCCAGATTAGAATTATACAAATGGATACAAGACATAGCATGTCTTTCAATGTTTCTCTATTTCTATTTTCCACTGTCAGTCACTATATGTGAAACACCACTATACAACGGTAACTTTGATAAAAGGAGAGATACTTTCAGGAAAAGATTGAGAAAAAACTATTATGGCTTTACTTGTAAATCCATTCATTTGCACGGCCTCCAGACTCGTCCAAATCTATGAAAATGCTTATTGCCTGCAACAAAAATGAAAATCTGAAAGTATAAGCATTGACTTGAATCAGAACCTTGCTGACAAATCCTCTCATTACATTAAAATATAACAAGTAATAATAAATGATTTTCATACTATTCTATACATGTTCTCTTATATAAAGGGGCATCATTTCATTTTTGGAATTACATAATGCACATAAAGATCGGGGAAAATAACTCAACTAAATATAGCTCTTGCAAGAAAGAAAATACGAGGGACTAAGCTTAGAATCTAACATCTTAATTTTGAAACTATCATTCATCTTTAAGGTGAAGGTATGTGTGTTGTGTGTGCATGCTTCTTTTCTAATGATTGAATCAAAACAATAAATTGCAAAATGTGGAGTCAACGCGTTTACTTTTCCCATCCGTGGTCGCTCTTTCTCTCTCAACTTTTCCAGACTGTTTCGGACATGTGAGACAGCTCCCCAACATTTTAATGTATTCGCCACATCATCAAGCCTCAAAATGTACTCTTCTTCAGTCAGTGGAAAGGATCTCTACCAAAGGCAAGCAAAACATGGTTCAGATTAAGAAAAATAATAAAGCAAAATTTAATACGGAAAATGGTTATATGACCAAACTATACTATATGGTGCGGAGTGAATGTCCATTAAATGAATGTAGCAGAATGAATGAGACTGTCAAGATGAGTGAACATACTAAATGAATAATATGAATAGGCAATATACATCAACAACTGGAGGTGCCACCATGTAGGTCCTGCATGTATTGCCCCGTGTAGCGCTATAGCTAAACTTTGTTTAAAAGTAACCGCTTCGCTTATTGGTAATACTCCAATAGCAAGTCCTTGTACAGTGTTCACGGCTCTCGGGTGAGTATTAGGAGCAACTTTTAATTTATTATAAGCCCAAACAATGGATTCAATAAGTTTTTGTCTATGACCATGTTTGCTGGATAGAAATATTAAACTAAGAGTCCATACAAAATGAACACCTTGGGAAAAAAAAAAGGCCATATGCAGATAATGAAGAACCCTGAAGCTGGATTACCTAGGTCGCCCATGCCCATGAGAAATCCCGGAGCATAATTAAGGAAAATATGAGTTAATAGTTGGCGCATATCTTCCCTAAACCTAATAAAAATCTTCAGGATATAATGCGACTCTAGTTAAACGTGATAGAAGAGATAAATGCAGACCAAAATTATTAGGACCTGGTCTGGTTGCAGAAAATGTGAGTTCATTGAATCTCTTTGTAGATATGGGCTACATTGAATCAAGACTTTCAAAAGGGATTTATATAACTGATTCAAAATTTGGAGGGAAAAGAAGTTAGTTTGTTATCAAAGGGATATCAAGCCACTAGCCTAAGTTTCTAACACAAATCCGTACCTGTTCGAACTAAACTGCATACAGAAACCATGAGGTCAAGAATCACAAAAACAGAGACACTAAGAGCATGTTTCTCACTTTAGATTTTATTATTATTATTAAAATTGCCTGAAAAATTAGGCTGGGCAAAAATCCGTAAATTATTTCATCTGCCCTGCCACTACTGTAATTTGTGATAAAATGCAGGTCCCAGTACTATGATTATTATAGTAAACTAAGAAATGCTCGGTCATGATCAAAGCAATAAACTCCCTAATCAGAATCGTTTTTTTCTTTTTTCCTTCATCTTTTTTACTTGTTTTGTTTGGATTGAAAGGAGATTGGATTCACTACCCCAAGGTAGAGTAGAAATGTGAGTTTTACGGGAAAACTCTGCAGGCATAAGCTTGATTTTATTGTTCAAATGTTTGAATGGGCTGGTACTTGTGATGCCTAAACACTTATCTTTAGGGTTAGTACCAACCTAAAAACGTATCTTTAGGATTAGTTCTTGTGACGCCCATCTTTCCAAAACCATACTAAATATGACACTTAGATACAAAATATTTGGAAAGGATTTAAAGCAAATTACATGAAGATTAGGCTGAAATAACTGGAAATTTAGTATGGAGTATTTCCATCATTTTTAGAAACAAGGGTATTTTTGTCCTTTTTATAAATGTTGGCCATGGGTAAATATCCAGAGTCTATATATATAATTATTTATTTTAATATGATAGTACTTTTATGAGGTGTTCTTGGTAGTGTGGGCAAAAACATTTTCAAGGTGTTCATATTCTTAGTTGCGTAGTAGTCCTTTACTTATCAATTCTTCCAATTCGAATAGTTTCAAAGGTGGAAAAAACTCTTGCTTTCAATAGAGTTTACAATTATGAGAATATAAGATATTGAAATGTGAATTTCACCAACCCTTAAAAATGCAAAACAATGCTCTACATTTTAATTTCTTTTATCTTCTTCTTCTAAACGCACAATTCTCTTGTTTTTTCATTAATTCAACATGCAAGGAGTGGGAATTCATGGCTACTAGAGACCATCCTAAGACCCAAAAGAATTCAAAGTATGAATTTGACTCAGCTTGGGTCAACGTTGGATTTGGGTACTAATAAGATTTTAAACAAGTTTCTACATAGAACTCGAACACAAAGCCTTTGTTCCAATTGGAAATTGGCTGAATCCATCATTAAGAAGGTCAAATGGAAATTTTTCTGCATTCTCAGGAACTATGCTTGTTTTGTTATTTTTCTTTATCTGTGAGCTTATTGGCAATTTCGTTAAACTTTCATACTATGGATTTGATGTGTAAGCTTAAAAGATAATATGGTGCCAAGATCCTATGGTTGAACACAATCTAAAGTCTCTGATTATTCGGAGTGGAATGCCCTTCTCATTCCAGGCAATTCCATCAACCAAACAGAGTTTAAACCTCAGAATTTGGTTGAACACTACATCTAAAGTTCTCTAACTATTAGGCTAGGACAACCAGTCATTGTCCTTCCATCATGAGAAGCTCAAGTTTCCAGGCCTGTGGCATGATACCAAAAAGAAGGTTCTAGGAAGCACAGGTCACAATTTCTATTGCAAGATATCAAAATACATGATTCACTTTATTAAAGTAAATACCCGTGGTTTTTAAATCTTCCTGGTCCTTTTAAGCCTGCTCAAATTTGCTTACAGATAATGCAATGCTAATAACCAAGCAGTGCCATAGTTAACGCGTTCAGTATCTCAACTGGGGAGTTCTGAATCTCCTTCTTGGAAGAAAATAAGTTTCTTGAAAATCCAATATAAACTAATGGAAATTCAGCTCACCTGCTCCATGTACTTCCACATAACATTCAAAGCAAGAAGATTTCTACCCATGAACTCCTGCATTATGTAATGAAAACTAACATGTCAATTTGAATAAAGCATAGAATATGCTTCAACGAATTGGAACATGTAATACGATATAAGAAGAGAGTAAATTGAACAGGCTAAGATGATGTAAGATGCTGTGAATATGTTATTTAAGATGAGGCATAACATAAAAACACAAATAAGGAAGAAAAAAGTCAATAGGCCTTAAAAATAGCTTAGTCCTTCGTATTTACAACAGCACATAACTCTCGTAGACAATAAATAATAAAGCAATAATTTTCACAAATGGATTATGCTTATGACCAGCCAAAGAAAATCAGTTTTCCTTAAACTTACTTTAGTTTGCTTCTTTTCTTGTTTGCATCATTGTGCTCTCTTTGAATATTGTACATGCAACCAATGCTTCAGGTCATAACTTGAAGTTGATGACAACACATCATTGGTCATAAGTTGAAGTTGATGACAACACATCTTCTATGTTAAGTAGGACATTGAATAGGGTCCTTTATCTTCATTTTATTTAATACTACTGCTAAATAATCAGGATAGTATTTCTCCACGGAACAAATCCTATTTATAAGGATGGTGCCTGATGAACAACTCAGCTCCTTGTTCAACCACAAAACGTTCTTAAGAATGCGTTCTTAAATGGTAAATTGTAGAAGGTGTGAATGGGCTTGCCACTCAGGTAAGGAAATGTATATGAAGCCATGGGAAATCTATAATTTTGGATTTGCTCAAGGAGACAGGAATATTTGAATGTCAATCTACCGATATTTAGGTAAGATTTTAGTTTACCAGAAGTTACTTTGAGTTTAACTTCTTCCTCTATCAAATGACCCAGAAATAAAATTTTATTGTATTGAGATTTTCCTCCCCAAAATCTCTTTCTTTCTATCTCTTCCCCCTTCTCTTTCTTGTCTCCTCCTCTATTTCTCTCTTATTCTATACCTTTCTTCTCTTCTTCTCTCCATTTCCCTCCTCTTCTCTTCCCTTCCCTCTAATTCTCTTTCAGCGTGGCGTCCTGCAACATCAAGCATTTTCAAGTTCATGCTATTTTTCTACCAGAATGTTGCATATATTTTCTATATCACATGCAACCCCTTTATCTTTTATATAGGAAAATGTGGAAGTTATCAACGGTTAAGGAAGGGGAGTTTTTTCTTTACAATTCAAACAATAACCCCTCCCTCTAACCCATTTATATATCATTGTGAGTTTGGTCAACCTACAGGGCGATCAACCCCATTTCCAACCGTTAATATTCAGATGGGTATATTGAGGAGTACATAGATGGGTTTATTGAAGACTAGAGAGAGGTATGGAACTCCATTAATCAAGAAGGTAACCTGTGTAGCTATATGCACGCAATATCAGTGAAAGAGAGAGAATAAAACTGACGGCATGATAAAATAGGTATTAAATAGGTAAGAGAAGAAAAATTGACAGAAATCAGTTCAAAATAACTTAAATCTAAATTTATTACATTTTTTCTCCTTTCAATTGATAAGTAAAGATACAAAACCACCTTGACCGCTCAAAATTCTTGCTGAAGGAGAATAAACTGAGGCGCAGCTACACTATTGAAACAATTTACATTGATGGCATAGTCACATAGTTTGCTCATCAGAGAAATAGAGTTACATAGCACATAATGGTTAATAACGAGTATAGACTAAGAAATTGAAAAATCCAAAAAGAAAAGTACGAGCTTTTACATTTGGTAACTGAATTAGAAGATTTGAAATGACGGTACCACCGAATGCAAAATTTTACTCTTTTTCGAAATGGTAGAATGTAACCTTATAATCCTTAACCCAGTTTACAATATTTCACATTTGATCTAGACCTGTATTGCATTTTGGTTCTTCAAATTGAACGATCCACATAGGAATTATTCAAAATTACTTGACTCAATGTAAAAATTACAGCAAATTCATAGCAATTAGTATCTTCTTGAATTACTTCTCTGCGTACAAGTATCTTAAATAAATAACTCTACGACACCACAAACATTTAAGTCGATTAATTGTAATGCACGAATGATAGTTAATAACAATATAACAAGCATATAGGGTCAAAATACATCCAGAACTATATAAATAAAATATTATGAGGTCATAATATATTCTGAATGCAAAACCATACTTCTGGCACCTACAAAGTCATGAAAAAGCCATGCCTATAGCATATAATATATTAGAGACGAAGGGAGAAAAGAAACTGAATACCTTCTTAATTAATTGAACATCATATGATCTCCCAAATTTATTCCGTATAAGGGTTGCCAGGTCTATCCCACTGAAACTTGAGTCATCTGTCCCAACAATTCTTTCAAGCTTTTTCCTTAGAATTTCACTATTCACCTAAATAGATTTGAATTCAGACGCTCCCTTGTTGGCCAAAAACGCACAATGGGTACAATTGCATTGGCATAATAAAGGACAACATACAGATAACATCTTAAAGTCACCATTGTCAAACATTATGTGCACTGAACACACTCTGTCACAATACAATCGCATAGACTACTTATCAGCACTAAACATACGAGTAGAGAGTCCCTATCCCAGGCTAAAGCAAGAGAGGCTAAAGAAAAATGCTTATCGTGCTATCTAATGCAGAACTTCAATATCTGTATTGTGGGATGCATGTATGAACAATTAACTTGTCACATGGATTAACAGAGGCAAATCAAGCACTTGGTAGAAAGCTTCGATCCACTAATCATGCAGACAACAAAACTCGAATGGGTCCCATTTATCTACACAGACAAAAGGCATTATAGATTTTTAACAGATAAACATAATGGTCAATTGTAATTTAGTAAAACAGTTGTCAAAAACTCGAGAGTAACCATCAAATGGTAAAGCTGTTCATGCCAATATGATAAGCAGACAATTTATAAAGACTTTTGGTTAGCACAAACATTGGTGACATCTATCTCAGTCAATCCTATTGGCGTCTTTCTAAGGCTTCCTTTGGAGACACACTGGAACTAGAATTCATGAAAACCAGATAAATAAATAATTTTCTAACTTCAATTCTATCCCAACAAAATAAAAATACCATATAGATCAAATAACAGAAAAAGCAAGCCTCAAGAAAAAAGGCAAAACAGGTCAATTTCACTATGGCACTGATCATTGCACTTAACATCACCCACCGAACTTTACAAAATATTTCAGTCAAACCACCTATTCGAAAAGTTAGTCCCCCAAGGATTTTCTGTCAAAATGGACCCCAAACTGAATCGATTGTCTGACTTGTAAAGTTCTGATTCTAGAACAAATTACATTTCAGTATCATTAGCGAAAATAACCCGAGGCAAACTCAACTCACCGGTCCAATTTCGTTCTCTTCAGATTCACCCTGGTCAGTTTCGTCTTCGGAGTCATCCGGGTCCATTCCATTCTCCAGTTTACCAGAAAAAATAGCCGAAAATCTCCTACTATTGGGACCACGAGTTACAGGGCAATGAAAATTGGGAAAAAACATTTCTTCTTTACAAGAATAATCCAGATTTGAATACCCAAATAATTGAATTCTGTAATTTCTTCCCTTATGAAGAAGATGATTCTCCCCAACTCCCGAAAACCAATTCAGAGGGTAACTCGCTAGAATACTTGTCATCTCTGAAAAATTAATAATACAGTAATTATTTGGAGATTATTCATTAAGCTATAACGCATAATACTTTGTAAATTGGTTTTAAAAAAGAAAAAAAAAAAAGAGAGAGAGAGAGAGAGGCTCGGAATAGAGAAAAACCCGATGTGCAGTCGGAAGTAGAGCGTTCTTGAGAGATTAAGTTGTCCTTATTTTCACAGCACGTATGGCCAAGCTTAGTAATATTTTTGTACGGTAAAGAAGGCGGCTTTCAATCGTTCTTTGGTATTTCTTCCAAGGTCCATTCAAGATTTGCAGTCAAAAGGATAGACGTAAGGTACGTATACGAGTGAAGTTTTAATTTTCGAGTTTTTATGGTTAAATGGTAAAGTGATGTTCTTTTCGTGTTTCAATTTTGTGTTTTGAGTTTTGAATTTATTTTGAGTGTTCATTTTGAGATTATTAAAAACGCGTTTTTTTTGCGATTTTGAAAATTTGTTTTAAAAAATGAAAAAAGTCAAAACTCGTTCACTCGTCTCTCCCTCTTCATCTCCTCATCTGTAACCTGTCGAAATCCCAACATTCAGTCATCGTCGTGATCGCGGACCATCACCGATCGATCGCCGGTCTCTAGGCGACTCAGAAATAGCCTACAATATAGTTCAAACAAGAGTTAAGCCGTCACCTCTGCGCACCTCTACCCAGTTCTAAGAATTCAAATTCCGATGACTAACGTTCAACCCATGGTCGCGGACCACATGAGTGACCTTCATCTTCCTTTGATGCACCTAACCCAACCATGGGTCAAGCCCAATTTCAACCATAGCTCGTTGATTTTGTGGTGGTTCTGACAAGGTGGTGACTGTGTTGTGTAGTGGTGATTTTTGTCGTGGTGGTTCTAGAGACTAGTGTTGGTTGGGGTGATGTTGTGGTGGTGGTTCCGACGATGGTGGTAGTTGGGGTGATGTTGGGCAGGCGGCGGTTGGTGGTGTTTTGCAAGCGGCAATGGTGGTGGTTAGGGGTGATGTAACTGAAAACAACGAAAACATGTTTTGAAAATTTTGGCCAAGTTATAACTGAAAACGCCCAAAACGTTAAATTGTCGTTTTGCGTTTTCTTTAGAAAAAATTTTCCTGTTTTCAAAAATTCGTTTTCGAAAACGGGAAAGAGAACGCGTTTTCGTCGTTTCGAAAAATGGAAAACAGAAAACGCCTCCAAAACGACAAAGAGAACGCCCCCTAAGTATTTCTTATTTGATTTTAAAGGCTATGATTCTGGAGTGAAATTAAGGCTCCATTCGATAGCACATTATTTTTCTGGAATTTGAATTTTGAATTCCAATTTTCACTTTTGGTTTGTTTGATTGGTCAATTTTTTCATGAAAAACGTATTCCACATTTTGAAATTTTCCTTAATTTTAAGGAATTCCTCTTTCCACCACTTTGGTGAGAATTGAAATTCTACTTTTTTTTCTTGGTAATAGAAACAAATTCTAAAATAAAATGTAAAAAAATTTATCCCTTTAATTGAAAATTTTCATGTAAAACAAAGTCAAACGATCACCAATATTTTTTTTTTTTTTTTTTTTTTTGCAATCTAAATAAATTTTGTCCCCAATGGTAAGAAATTTTATCATTTTAATTGACAATTTTCATGAAAAATAAAGACAGACAGATATCAAAAGTATTATATTTTTCAGATGAAAAATTATATCAATCAAATACCTTTAATTATGATTCTCAGTAAAACAAATTTTAAGCAATTCAATTCTCTGTAATTCATTTTATTTCCACCCAAAATTTATCTTTTTATCAAAATGGACCTGAGATCAATATAATTTTAAAGAATCAAGGAATATGAAAGACTATTATAGAACAATTAAGTGAAATTAAAATGGCTAAAAAATTTAGAGAATTTATTGTACGTGGAATAGGATTGATAGACTTGAGAATCCAATATGAAGTTTTCTTCATTTCATTTTCTAGGTTGAAATTATCAATTAATTCTTTTAATCATATGAGTTTGAAGTAGGACGTTTTTTATGATTACAATTTTTTTGGATTACGCTCCATTATTGACGCTCTTTCCTGCTCTATCATGGGCCTTAGTGGAGGGGTAAATCGCAGGTTATACCTTCAAGGGTGCAAAGTGGAAGACTGCTCTTTAACTCCCACTTATCAAGGGCCTCATCTATATTTCAGAATTCGAACCCTTATTCGACAGTTGCAAACGAGACTAGATTGTTTTCACCCTCCCCTTTCACCACTTGAAGATATGTCGTGAGGGCTTATGACTACAATCTTATTCTTAGTTCAATATGATATTGAGTAAATACATGTGTAGGTAAATTTGGTGCAAATATTTTTATATCATAACATTAAAATCCTCATACAATCAATGGCAGAGTTAGCACTCGACGAGTCATGACGGTTGTCCGTGTTGGCTTCGCAGGAATTTTTTCCCCATATATTGGTGATCGCCCTAAGTCAAATGAATTCCTGAATTCGTCACCGCATACTGATACAACTATGTGAAAAGTAAAGAATTACGACTTACTAGAAATGTAGGAAAAAGAAGAATTTATAAGGAGATAAAATGAAACTATGTACGAGGTTACAAATTTCCTGGAGATAGATTCAGTGGTGCTATACGTCTCTCAATTACAGCATTCTTCCAAAATTAATGCAACACAATATTAATTTAATCAGACAAACCAAACTAGATCATACCCTTCTAGACCGGATGATGTAAAATACTAAAATATTGAATACTCGAACTCGAAAATAATTTGAAAATTATTCTCAGGGAATCTGAAGAAATAATGAATTAAAAATCAATATAATGGCTCTTCATTATGTACACATTGCACTTAGAGAGTCGTGTATGCTAGAAACTTATTTTAATTCATACATATTAATTATTAAACAAAATCGTAAATTCCAACGACAAGTATTGAAATAAAATTTCTACGTCTTAAAGACCATTATAAAAATACTACTTATTGTGCCAACATATTACTAAGAACCATGATTCATGTATATCGAGTCATGCAGCTCGGTGTACAGCCCCCTCACATGAGGAGTGAGGTCGACGCATTAATTGACGTGACCCGTCCTCTCATGTGAGGGGGCTGTACACCGAGCTGTATGACTCGATGTACAAGAGGCTTAATTCTATTACTAAAGACTTGTGACGCTTTAAAAAATATTATGCTTGTAAACAAGATTTTATTGGTCACTGAACTTTTAAGCAAGATTTCGCTTCAGTCGCGAGTGCCACTAAATTGAATCGAAAGTTAAGTTACTAATTTGGAACCCAAAAAATGTTGGATGACGAAAATGGAAGAATCCTATAAGATTTGGGTTGCTAACAGTTTTTTAACCATTCGAAAAACCTGCATATCTTGTTTCATGGTTGAGGTTTCATGTAAACAAGGATAAGGTTCTCTCTCTCCCGACTCCCTCTGTGTGTGTGAGAGAGAGAGAGAAAAAAGATGGCTGGAGCTGGATACTGGATTTCACCCAGAAACATCACCAGAAATGTTCATTCATTTGAGGCCAAAACCAGAGATTATGCAAAGAAAAATGAACTTCCATTAATGGTAACTCTCTGCACCTTACTTATCCTCTATTTACAGATTGCACGGAAACTTCTAAAATGCTAGCATCTCTATTTCCGGAACTCCCGTAAACGTTTCCAAAACTGAAAAAAGGTTCCAAATTTTTTACTTCTTAGAGTTTAAATCAACGTTAAATACCCTCTTGTGTACTTCTTTCTCTTTTTCATTTTTGTAAAAAATGACATTTCTACATGACTACATATCGCATTACGTTTTCCGTGCAACCTAGATGTATATATGTTGTTGATTGGTAATAAATTATTTAGTTTGTTGATTGTGAATGCATGTATTTAGAAGACAGGCAAAAAGAGTTCAAAAACACAGCAGAGTTTGATAAAAATATCAGCATCAGAAGGGAGATGGGATGGTCAATGGAACTCTCACTATAATCTATCTTTGCAACAGCTTAAGCTACAAGATTTATTACTAATGGAGGAATACAATCATAATTCCCACAAAAACACTCCTGTCTCCATCACTCTTAGCATTCAAAAGGTTCTTCTTTTCCTTAAATTTCTTTGAATATGAGGTTCTGTGGATTTTTTTATTTATTTATTGTTGTGTTGATATTATAAGCTAGTCTAGATTATGAAGCTACCATCCATTTGACTCCAATGAATATGAACACTATATCAACAAGATTCTAGCTTTGTTTTCTTTTCTAGTATTGTCTAATTTAGTTTGCAGACAAAAGGTTTCATTTTAAAATGTTGCTTAAACTATTCATGATTAATGTGTTTTTAACCTTTAGAAGGATTGTTATTGTAGCACACAGGATTTGGGCTCTCAGTTGAAGGAAGGATCATGACATGCTTCACCACAAAATGTTGCAACTGTTGCAATCCCTTCCTCCGACAGGTACTCTACATTTTTCATCAACATACTAGATCTCAACTTTCCATCTTAAAAGGTCAACCTTCTTAAAATGAGTAACTAAAGCACTCATACGTTGGTTATCCTTTAAAATGCCCTTGTTAAGATATTTGTTGGTTATCCTTTAAACTGCCCTCTCATTACGGTAGCCCGTTAAAGAACATTAATCTTAAAATTGGATTGCTCGTTTGAGCTTGGCGGAGTTTGATAGTATTCGGTATATGTATAGTAACAAACTAACCAACCCATTAATTTCTTGTCAATTATAATATCAGATAGATTCGACATTTAAAGCTTGGGTTCTTCCATCAAGATCGAGCAGGCAGAAAGACTCAACTGATCAACAACTTCCTGAGATTGGCGTCGATGATCCTTCAGTAAGTGTCATACTCCTATATATTTCTCTCTCTCACTCTATCGATTTATCAATATATCCATATACCTACCTTTGGGTTAAATACATATTTAAACACTGAATACGTCTGCTGTTTTTTGGTCACTGAACTTCTAATTTCTTACCTCGTTAGTGAGTGTAGTCAGATACAAACTAAAAGAATTAGCAAGTAGTGGGTGGACGAATATCTTGTGTGTCTTTCATTAAGCTATTAAGTCCAAACTATGAGCCAGCATGGAGAAATCACAAAACCAAACTCCTGAGGCCTTTGGTCAAATTGAAAGCAAAAGCCAAGTTTGGTTGTATTTTGGAAAGAATAATACTATCTAGCGTAACCGATGTTAAAGCATCAGTTTAGGTGGACAAGGTCAATTAAATGAATTGTTTGACTTTGCATGTAAATGAATATATCATTTAATGATATCTAATTGACATTTAGACTAATGCTAAGACCATTGAGGTTGAATAGCATTACTCTTTCGTAAAAGCAAGTTAGATTTTAAGAGTAACATTTTGTCCTTGCTGGCAAGCTAAGTGGGACTTAATGTCTGAAATTACACCACGTAAGAAATCTGTCCGCCACGAGCTACTTTTGTTAACTCTCAAAGATGAGTTGAATATAGTAACTAACTGGGTAAGAAATTCGTAACAAAATTAAATTCAATGAGCAGAAAAACTGAAAAGGCACACATACAAGTTCAGTGCCTGAACAGGGTTTTACATGATATATATGTATCGTGCACGCATACTCAAGCACAAGAAGACGGAAAAAGATCTAACAGTAAGAGGCCTTTTATTTGCAGGTTATTTATGTGAAACCTGGATGTGAGGCTGATCTTGATTCACTAGTACAGGACACCATCAGGCTGGCAATCTCAGTCAAAGTAGAGCAACACAAGTAGCCATTATCTTTATTTCAATAACAAGAAATTGAATCTCATTCGTGTGTGTGTTTTCCTCGTTTTCTTGCAGGAAACTTGCTCGGATTCGTGTGACAAGTCCGAACCTAAATTGCTGCGTAAGGAACCATTATATTATATATAGCAGATTAGTTGTGAAAATCGACAGACATTTAACGAAATTTTGGTTTCAGATTTGGGTGCACGGAATGTTGGCTCGATGGATAGGAGATGGTACAGACTATTAGAACTCAAGAATGCAAAAACATAACATTTTATGCTGAAATTCCTCACTCATCTATTACAAGTAGATATGGAAAAAATCTGATTCAATTCCAATATAGTTCCTATAGTTACATAAGAAATGTATTGCATCTGATCGCAACTTTGTATGTGGATTTCAAAGGAATGTCGAGCATCTACCATGCAAATATTGATGCAGTCTTTGTGGATACATATTGTAAAGAGAACATAGAATTAGATGGCTGGATTTGAGTTTGTGCTCATAAATCTCTTCGATGATGGTTTACACTTTTTGCGTCAAGACCCAGTTTTTGTTTTTTAAGTTAATTTGGCGAAGAACCTAAGAACGAGTAAAAGAGATCAAGTCATTGTTATTTTTGGAGTATAAAAACTCCTCCTTTGAACTATCTGAATATACTACACTGGCGGAATTATCGTAATGTAATTTGAACAGATTAACAAGAGGATCAACACGTTCAGAATTTTAATTTCAGCGCAACGACTTTATAATGTTTCATAGGATAAAACAAATTTTGCCTCATACGAAAGTAGCGTAGCAATTTACAGGAGTTCCAACGAACTCTACGAAGTGTTTTTCAATTCAAAAAAAAGTATTAGAATGAGATTCAAAATTAAAAAAAAAAAAAAAAGTTTACAATGAAAATGGTGTTATTTTTTTTTTTTTTGCAGTAGGGTAGGCTATTTATAGATCGTTCGTGGTCATTCGAACATCCTTCAAGCCTTTTCATAATAGTTATCACTGTTCAGACAGTTCTCCAATTTAAATAAATTTTGTCCAGAAAAATAATATAGCACAATGACTTGTTAGCAATCGACGACACGCACGGGCTTAAGACTGAACTCAATAGGATATAAGTCTCCCATTTCAAAACTATTGATATCCTTTGGGGCTCAAACCCAATTGTTAGACCTCCACTATATAAACCACTCCAAAATTTTCTGAAGTAGAAATTTTTAATAAATCAAAATTTTCACAGATTTATAACTTCAAGTTGGTTACTTTTCGATATATATATATATAATGTATATGCTTGGTCAGAGCTCCAAGTTGACCCAATTTATTAATTAACAAACCATTTCCAACCGTAACCACATAGTTCAATTTGTTTTGAATCGTTCATTGATTTTCATACCTTGTGTAGAGTGATTAAGTTACAGAATCTTTTTAAGTTGTATTAATTGTTTAACCAGTAAATTACACATGGTATGATTTCACGTCTGGACTGCTGCCTATGGGTAAAATTATGGGGTTCTTGGTCTTTCAATGAACAATTGATTACACGAGGCAATGGGGTTTATATTGACGAACCGAAGATATGTACGACTGCCTGAGTTTTTCTAGAAGTGTGGAAATATTGGTCACAAGGGCTTTTGAGTATGTGATGCTGATGGTTCGATTCTTGGCTGATTGCACCTACACCTGTTTCGAGAGAGAGAGAGAGAGAACAAGGGTGAAGCCGTACCAGGCTAGTGACCTGGGTAAAATCCATTGATCCCCTTTTAAGGAAAAAAAAAAAAAAAAAGATGGACTTCAGGGAAAAAGATAGGTAGTACGACAGCCAATAAACATGAGGGAAGAGGGGGCATGGGTGATCGTGATTTGTGAACACGAGCATTCCTAGTCCAACGATGCTCCTGTTTCACGCGGTTGAAGGGATGGAAATGGGTCATGGAAAATAGCAGGTTGTGGGATGACCGAATGTGAAGGGAAGCAGGTGTTGGAGGGGTAGTTGAGAGATATGGTGCGGGAGTCATTAGTTCCGTCCATGTTGCCTGAACAAGTAATGTTATTTGTAAATAATGATGACACGGAAGAGAGGAAAATAGAATTGTACAAATAACAACAAGGGCAACACTCTGCCCCTATAACCTATTAACGACGGGGAGAGGGTTGGACAGAAGTGGAATTATGGGGTGTTGAGCTCCATTATTTTGCTGGCCAAGGGGACAAAGAAGGGTAGTGAGAGGAAGGGAAGAGTCGGGTTCTCAAGAAGAGGGGTAGTGGACAGGAATTTGGGGAGCTAAGTAGTGCTATGATTTGTCAGAGAGTTAAGAGGGTTTAGGATAAGCCGGGAGAGAGCCTGAGAGAAAAATGGGGTCACGTTGGCGGGACACTACTGATTCTTTTACCTGTAAACATATGTCAGAAATAAATCATTCTCTGGAGCAACACATTGCATGGAAAGGTGCCATGTAAATGCAGCGTAACACAGTAATATCAGTTTAACAAACAAAATCGCCTATCATATGATCAAAAGAACATCGTGCCTTTTATGGCCGGCATTGTTTCTTGTAGTGACCAACTTCAAATGTATGATTCTTCTAGTGCATCACCTCCACTGCCACTCTAATTCTTCCAAATTGCCTTTGCTTACATTCCAAGCTCCTTGTGCAATCTCGTGAAATATTTGGTCCCAACCCCAACTCGAGTATCCTAAAAAGAACCAGTAGTCATGAACAGTTTGGTTTCCTGCTCTAATTTCGTTTATTAGGTGAACTGTGGCCCACTGATCAAGGAAATAAATGCCGGGTAAGACATCAACGCTCTCATCTTTTGAAAACTTGCGAGATAAAGTAACAAGTGGCATTCCTTGTCTCACCAAAGGACCACCAAAAGACAGGGGTGCCTCTTTTAAAAATTCTGAACCTTCTTCAATGCTATCCCAACTAATACGTTTATTGATAATCAGACCTTGAAATCCAGTGCTTTGATCCACCTTCACGATAAGAATTTTTGACTCATCAAAAGGATGGACATCCAAAAGCTTTTCAGTTGCAGTTAGAATGCAACCAGCAACCACTTGAAGCCTTTCATTTGAGTTAACGGGGAAACGTGCTCCAATCTTGTTGTCTTTAGCTCCCACTTTCGGCAACCTTTCACCCAGCAGAATTTCATGCTGCAAGTTTGTGGTCTGAGGACCCACTTTGTCTAAATTCTGCCCCTGTACAATATCTGACCAAGGAAAAGGAAAATACAAACGATCGAGTGAGAATAAACATCCCAAGTAACCAAAATGGCAAAATCTATCCCCTAACTTTCCCTGCCAAAATTCAAAATTTATGGCAATTGGGAAAAATACAGCTGACAAATCCGCAGTCTTAGGTTTGCAATATTATCATTGCGGCTATAGACAAAAAGCAGTTGAATGATTTTCTTTCCTCATTACACCTAAGAAATTAATGAAGACCACCTAAAGAGAGAATAGGAAATGAATGTAGACGATATAAAAGAATTAGCAAGCTCAAAGCTGAAATTGTTAAGAAAACTTGGATGTTCACCAGAGAGGATGAATATTTTGAGACGGCAACTGACGAGTGGCGACATTTGAAATTAATTTAAAGTTCAGCGTCTCCATTTGAAACTAAATTGAAGTTCAAAGGCCCAATAGAGACAAATTAAAGTTTAGTGACCAAATTGAAATTTTGTTATAAGTTCATGACCACAGACAAAATTTACCCAAATGTAAATTAAGTACACGCGAGACAATACTCTTGAATAAATAATGCAAGATATAGAATTCAAAACTGCTCAAGAATCAATGAAGTCAAGGTTCCTGGAAAATGAAAACCAGAGCAACATATTGTGGTCAAAGCCACTAACAGTAAATGATGCAAAAAGGTAAAAATCTCAAGCATGCAAGGTGAAGGATTCAAAAGTTGAAATGGGATAAAACAGGTCAGGGCCTCTTTATACTAAAATCGATCCTGAATTTGCCAAAGGCGTTTGAGCAGTCAAAAATAAAGATTTCATCCATGTAATTCTTTGACGCACACAAAATAGAAAATATAATCAATCTAGAATGCTTGCCTTTATCCATGACAAGATCAAGTAAATGACTCCCATGAGCAACTAAAAATTTGATGATGTCAGCTACAGTAATATCTCCGTCATAAGACACGGCCTTTTCCCTTTCTGGAGGAAATAACACCAGACGCGGATAAAGTTCCCTCTGCATAATATCACATTTGATAAACCAACCCAGTAATGAAACCTCACATAATTATCAAATCTGGCAAAAATAATTGGGAGCTCTCCTATAGTTTGTCAACCACAGCTAAACCGAAATGCACATAATCCTTAAAACTGAGAAAGGGGCGAAACTTGAAATAAATTTCCAAAGATTTGCATATATGATAAAGGGAGGAATCGTGGCATTTTTAATAATCATTTAGATTGAAATTTTAAGTGTTTAGGGAGGAGAGCTGATATTAATTCACAAAAACTGCTACTACTTTGGTTACTTGTTGACATGAATAACAATCATACAAGCATTTAAAAGATTGCATTCCATTGTCTTGGAAAAAGAGAAACGGATACAGTTAATACAGTACAGCCTTGTTGTTTATGTTAAAAAAGTACCAATTATGCTATGTAATTACATATAGTTCATCAAGCAATTCTTCCCATTACGATCTGAAGGAAGCTGGAACGCCTGCAGATAGGTTCAAAAGGATTTTTTTCATCGAAAAAATCAATGCTGATTAGTTCCATCTCAATTAGTATTTTCATCTGTCATTAGGGAAACATAATTTAGATATTCAAATCTCAGAATCGTTAATGGATTTGAAAATTGTTATAGATGTTCGGTGTCATCATTGTTGTTTCTTTAATCCCTAAAATATCGAAACAAGCAACAAGATGGTCAATTCTTTTCTTTTTCACAGAAAACGATAACATGGACAAGTCAAAGAAGGTACAATGAGAAAATTTCTTGATGATCTATTCCTCCATAGATATTTAATATTCCAAAAAATCCCTTAGTAGATACTAGGGGTGAACACGGTTCGATTTGGGCGATTTATGCTATATTTTCAATTCAAACCATTTCAAGCGGTTTGGAATTTTTCCAAACCAAACCATTTTATTTTTCAAACCAAACCATTATTTGCGGTTTGGGTCGATTTTAATTCGCGATTTACCTATCGACATTATAATAATATATTTAAAACAAGTTAACATATAAATTTAAACGAACACTAATAATATTAAATGTTAAATTACATTAATATTTGTCTGAAATTCGATATATAACAGAAAGGCAAAAAAAAAAGTATTAAACTAGCACCACTCAAACTTTTACAAGCAACAATATCAGAATAAGTACAAAATGAAACAAACAGAAATAAAGAAGAAAGACAAAAAAGTCTAAGTCTAGGTATGCAAGGAGTAAAAAGGAATAATAGACAAATCTGAAGGTGCTGAATTAGATTTACTACAGAAAGAGTTGGAAGATGAACAAGAAAGAGAATATACGCTTAGGGAAAAGAGAATGATACCGAAGAGAACCAAAGACGGCGATTCCAATTGAGAGCCAAAGACGTAAAAGTTAAAAAGTTAAAACTAAAAATAGAATCTAGGTTTTGGTTTGAGACTTTAAGTTGGGTTTTGAGTTGTTCCCTTTCTTTCTTTCTTTTTTTGGCTTTGGACTTGGACATAAATTTGAAAATTGAATTTCTGGGTCTACTTTAGAGGTATCATTTCTAATTGGTTTACATTTTAAATTCTAAAAATTATACTTTAATAAAATTATATATGAAAATTTATAATTTCATAAAAAAAAAAAAAATTAATTAAAAAGTGCAGTTCGGTTTATTTTTTGCGGTTTTTGAAAATCAAAACCTAAACCAAACCATTTTAAAACGGTTTGGTTCGGTTTGAGAAAAAAAATCGCGGATCCACGTGGACCCGAACCAATTATTTCAAACCAACGGTTACGGTTCGATTTGCGGTTTCGGAATTTTTTTGTACAGCCCTAGTAGATACCACGTTAGATTTAGCTTTCAAGCACTGTTTGGTTAAGTTTAAAAGTGTGTAAAAGTTACTATTTTGGTAGTTTCTTGTTTCCAAACATGTTTGGATAAGTTACTTATTTCTTACTTTCAAGTAGAAAAAAGTTACTTATTTTGAATGAAAACTTACATTATTATGAAAATAAGTAACTTACTTTCAACTTTGACTATTTAAAGAAATTATTATTTTTTCTAAAACTTAGTTACTTACAAGTTACAAGTTATTTTTAAGCTTAGCCAAACATGCACGTCTGTTTATGTAAGTTGTTTTCGTTCTAGGGGTACTTGAAGCTTCAAGAAATCTGTAATTTTAAAAAACTTAGGAACCTGTCTTGACCTAGATCAAGTCATAGCACTTTTAAAGTTATGTCATTAGTTCGTATCAACCAAAAAAGGAAG
Source organism: Osmanthus fragrans (assembly GCA_019395295.1). Lineage (NCBI taxonomy): Eukaryota > Viridiplantae > Streptophyta > Magnoliopsida > Lamiales > Oleaceae > Osmanthus > Osmanthus fragrans. The sequence continues at coordinate 30,398,145 of CM033342.1, read as the reverse complement.
ATGTATGCAAGTAAAATCGTACCTGGGACATATTCAACGGCTCAAAGCCAATAAATAAGCCTAAATCTTTGAGATTTAAATTCTTAGTCCATTGATATTTAACAAAGGTCAGAGAAACTAGTTACACAAAAGAAGTTTGTCATGTGTTACCATAACACGCACCTGCAATGTAGGTTTCAGGATCAAACTGCAGTCATTTTGCATACAATCCATCAAATATATAAGTGGGAGCTTCGACACAGCATCCACATACTCTGCAAATATCTAAATCACCAATCAGTCGACAATGCATCAATGTATAATCAGTCCATACTATCATCTTATCATCATGATAGGCGATAATTGATAAATGAATTTCTTAACTAAGAAACGAAAAGAATTCGTAGTAAACAAATAAAAAAATAAAACAAAATGTTTATAGGGTCTATCAGCAAAGAAAAAGAATTATCATAGCATAGATGTAAGGCAATGCACTTCTTACCACTAGTCAGCATTAATTTCTCCTTCCTTAATCCCTTCCTCTCTATATCTGCATAACCCTTAATTGCTCGGTAAACTTCACGAACAACCATTTCCATCCTCTGGCAAAAACCACACCAACTATAGCTAAAAAGAACCAACACGTTCCTATCACAAGAATGCCCGACATTCTTGGGATCAGAATTATTACCAATAACCAGTTCAGCAAAAATTCGAGCTGTGACTTGAGGAATAGAATCTGCCTCGTGAAAATCCAGATTAACAAATGGTGGAATTGTAGCCTCCCTTTGGCTTGGAACTCCAGGAGCCGATTGTTGATACAGAGGAAGACTTCCACTAAGGAATCTATTAACAAAATCAGAAAGTAAAGAATAGCTGAAAACTGACTGCTCAGCCAAGACATAATGTTGCTGCAAACTGGGATCAAGAATTACAACTGACGGAATCTTGGATCCAGCAGTTAAACTTTCAAGGAATCTGTAATGACCATCCAGAAAGAAAAAAGAGCCCCCAAAACTTTTCTGTTGTTTTTTTACACCTAGCCCAGATAGCCTTTTCTCCTCAACATTCAAATCTTGAGCACTATCAGTTGCAATATTTATATGATGATGACTAGATTCGAATTCAATGGATGATGGTGTGCTCTTGTCCAAAGATTTTTCCTTATCTTCCAGCATAATATATTTCGTGTCAGCAGGACTGGATAGCTCCTTGTGCCCCTCACTGGAACTTCCAGATGCCATCTGATTCTTATCTAAATCAATCGGGCCCTCAATACCACCTTTAACGGGGTCTCCAAAAACTTGATCAGACTGCACGTCACTCTGTGCTGGTAAAGATTCCACAACATTGATATCAAAATCTTCAGATAAAAGTTGAAATCCTGCATCTTTTGCAAGTGAACTTAATTTTAATTCTTTCTTTTGCTGAAGTGCATATGTCAAGATCTCATTCAAAGAACTACCTTGTAGGTCTGAAACAAAATTTTCTAGTGTAAATTGTTGCCCATCGTTCGTAATCATTACAGACATCTTTTCCTTTAATCTTTGAGATGCTGGAAAAAGCTGGAGTCTAGGGTGTTTGGCTGTACCCGGTGATGATTGATAAGTTTTCCTTATGGTCGTATATTGCTTGATAGTGGGTTCTTCATTAGTCCAATTCAACATCTGATAGCTTTGCGCTAACTCTCTAAAAGTTTTGAGAGCTTGCTTGCTCTGCCTTCTTACTTCCATTGAATCAGATGATCTATCGATAAAAAGAAATATTGTTGGCCTTCTTGCAGGTAAAGCTGACTCAACTTCAAGAAGATCGTCTTTGAGCTGCATAATGCAGAAAACATATTTACTGAGCCATAAAATGTATAAAACAGGCTATCACATCCCTTTGCATGGTCTCCCTAAAAAGTCATGAACAGTTGTGTTTCCCTCAAAATATAAAAATATAATATGCACTTCATGAGAAAATCATGCTCTATTTCACTTCACATGATGTCCACTAAAACACCAGAGTTTAAGAAATCTCAAAAATAAGGTCCGCATGCGTCTATAAGAATATAACAGTACAACTTACCTCTACAACAGGTGAAACTTGGGTTTGTAGAACAGTTCTCAGATCATCACTGTCTCTGATAACCTTCGAACAACTGAGACATCCAGCAAAGTGAACTGTCATCAACCATGAACCAGAATCTTCTATCTCTAGCAATGGAAGAAGTGATCTCTCATGAATCAAGGCGAATCTTATCCTTTCCGGAGGTAAGAAAAACTCTTGAGCAACTTTCATGAACTTTTGTAAGAATGATTCAAAATGCTGGAACTCCAATGAAGTGCAAGAGGCTTCAGCACTAAGTGAAGCATTTCCTGCCTCCCTCATAGCACTTTCATTTACAGAGGTAAACTCACTCGGCCAATCAATTTGACTAAATCCATTGTCAATACCTGATTTTAGTTTGTCATCTCCCATCTCCTGCTGGCAAAAATAAAAACACAAATACTAAATAATACTGATTATTTTTTATACACTACAAAAGTAAGTACCATGGTGATAAGAAAAAAGAATCTATCATCCACCTTCCATTTCTGCTCCCTGGCTGAAAGAGTTCCATTGTCCTCTCCAGGGAAGTCCAATCCCAAATATCCTTCTGCAGGATGAATATCTTTTCAGCATCATCTAAGTTGAAAATCTAGTAATATAACTACACTGAGTTCGTCATATGATGCAGGCAACATAAGACTCAAGAAAGAAAAGCATCAGAAGTTTGGGATTACTTTGAGATATAAGGATGGGCTCCTTATAAATATCTGACCTCCTACTTTTGTTTTTGTTACTGTCAGATTTCATGTCCAGATAGTGTTTTTTCAGCAGGTTAGAGTCCTTGTTTAGCTAGGATCAGGTGTGAAATAATAAGTTTTTGTCAAGTCCTTAATGGAGTAGGGTTTTCTTAATTATTAAATTTCCCAGTCTTTTGCCATAGAAGAATTTGGAGCCTAGGAATCCATAAATATAATGAAATCTTTTCAATTATTACTACATTGGGATTAAAGAAATTTTCAGGACTTTGTATTTTTTATGGTGATGGTCCCTTGATGGATTGATTCCCTTGGGCAAATCTATACTTCAAATTTGTATAAAATGTTACTAAATTGAGATGTAATTTGGTTTCAATCACAAAGCCTAACAAAGATCTATATTGCTTGTTGGCCTTATTTCCTTCTCACTATTGTATAGGACCGAGTAATGATGAAAATGATTGGGGTGTGCTCTGATATCATGAAATCAGTGATGTAAGTGGCAATTTCTTGAGCTTGGCTTGTTCATCAAGAGAATTGGAGATCTTACTTTGGCACAAAAGGCTAGGTCATCCATCATTATATGTTGTGCCGAAAGTGTTCCCTCCATTTAATTTCAATAAAATGTCTTGTCATAGTGAAGTCTGTGAAATGGATAAGCACCAGCAAACTATTTTTCAATCAACAAATGAGAGATCTATGGTTCTTCTAATCTCATTCCAAGTGACGTGGGAAAATCTATAATTCCTAATATCTCGATGCTAAATGGCGTGTAATTTATAGATAATTTTACGAGGGACACAAACAAATAGGAGGTTAATCAACTTTTCCCCTTCTTTCCTACAATGATTTGCAATTAGTTCGAAACGCAAGTTCACAATCTTCGTTTATATAATGTGAAGCAATATTTGAATAATGAACTGATTTTATTTTATTTTTTGCCAATAAAGAAAGGGTTACATGTATGGATACTCCCTAAACAAATGGGACAGCTGAGATGAAATGTGCATTTGCTTAACATAACTATAGCTCTACTTTTCCAAATGAGAGTGGCGAAAACATTTTGGGGGAAGCCACTTTGGCAGCCACTCATTTAATGAACATGCTATCATCCAAAGTTCTAGACTTCAAAACTCCATTGGAATATTTATAACATCTTCCCTTCATTTTAAATCTTCAGAAATCTTCTTTCTAGGGTGTTGGGTGTCTCATTTATCAATAATCATTGCAAACACCAAACAATACTTTATTCCACATCTCTTAAGTCGGTTCTCGTAGAATACTCATGAAAGAAATCTTCCACCTAAAGTGAATTTTCTATCATGACTAAACTAAACACATGGAAATAGATTGACACTTCCTCAAGCAACAATTGAGAAGAAGAGATATTATATCCCTTATGTTGCTTCAAAGGCAGACTTCTCAACCAAAGATTTACCAAGCCTACTTTTCGGTCCATTCAAAGCAAAATGAGACTGAAACACATTTACTAAGGGAGAGTGTTGGAAGTTGCCCCTTGTCTTAGGGAATTCTAGTTTTCCCGTTGTGATGATTTCCTACTCATATAATTGCAGTAAATATATAGGGATAATATGTACACTGTAAACTCTCCTAGAGTAGTGGTTAGACAAGTTTGGCAGTTCCAAGAACAGGCTTCTAGAGTTGTATATGCACATCCATTGTAATTTGAATATTTGGGAAAATGAAACTCCGATTCACAACATATATCATTGGTGTTTAAGTTTTCTGTCTTTTCTTCTTCTATATTCATTCAGCACTTTGTTCTTATTGCTAGACAATCTTAAATTCTATCTAAGAGATTGTCCCACATTGTCATGGATGATCAGTCGTGTGGAGAGTGGAGACTTCCATTTCAACAAAAGAAGCACTTAGATTTCATCAACAGATATGCTAATTAATTCACGTTCTATACTTCTAGAAAGAGGTACAGCATCAACATGACCACACAAACTCATTTCAGAAGACAATTTATGAAAACAGTTGCCTTTTCCATTTCTGAAGTGGGTGCAGTACCGCAAAATAATTTATTGAATAGCTAGAAGACAAACAGAAATCAAACAAACACCCAAAAGCTGCAACCTTGAGTACTTCTTGAAGGTTCAGATTCTTGCAAAAAATATTTGTATTTAATATTGCATTAGACAATATAATCGTGTAATTGATGATACTGGCACCAACATATTTCAACTTGCAATCCTAATTCTTTGACTTAAACAAATTACACCAATTAAAGAAGACATTGCCTCAATGGTCCCTGCAAAATATGTACCATTTTCCAATATGCACGTACAAACAGAACAAAGCTAAAATAGAAGTTAGAAGCTTCAAGCTCTGATAATCATATTGATTTAGGGAAACTCTGGAAAACACCCACAAAACATTGTCTGATGGTTTCTGGGAGGATTTTGATGTGGATTCCAGACCCTATGAGTCTAGCAATAGTGAAGACGACTTTTGTAGAATGGATGACTTTTAGCAAGTGTTAGGCACCTCACAGAAAGTAGTGTTTTAGGGAATGGAGGTTCATTTGATAGTTTATGTTATGAAAATACGAGCTCTAAGAGTATAAATTTCGTATGCTTCAAGATGTATTATATGTAGGACAAAAAGAAACAGATCGAGTGTTGAAACGATGTAAATAACAATAGCAGCAACATGAAAAGAGGAAAACACAGTATTGGTGAATGGCTTTTTTTTGGAGAGGGCAAGGGGAGGAGAGGAAACTTCACTTGATTAATTGGGATGCAGTTTGTTCTCCCATAAGGATGGGGGCCTCGGATTGAGGAACTTTGTATTGTTTAATAAAACCTTGCTGGGTAAGTGGTTGTGGCGATTCGCAATGGAGAGGGAGAGTTTCTGGAGAGAAATTATAGAGGTGAAATATGGCGTTATGGAGGGGGATGATGCTCAGTCGAGGTTCGGGCTCTTAAGTGGCGAGTCTGTGGAGGTATATCCGACGACGGTGAAGAGACTTTCGGGATAGATTGACCTTCGAAGTGGGGAATGGTAACACTATCCGTTTCTAAGAAGATTGTTGGTGTGGAAATCAACCGTTAAGAGTGGGATTTCCTTCTTTGTATCGTATTACTTTGATGGCGTCTACTATGGTGAATGATGTCTTAAATATACATAATGGGAGCCTCAGCTAGAATATTGTTTTTGGGAGGGGTTTGCTGGACTAGGAATTAGATGATTATGCGTTGCTTTTGACCTCTTTGTATGAGGTGCACATCAACGTATGAGAGGGTAATTGTAGCAGGTGGAGGTTGACATAAGATAACATTTTCTCGGTTCACACTTATTTTAGATCTTTATTGGGATCTGTGGAGAGCCCATTTCGTTGGAAGCTGATATGACAATGTAAATTGCCCCCTAGTGATGTGAGCACGGAGTCAAGCGCATCGAAGTCGAGCCCCGAAAAAGATCCATTGATCGTGGAAGAATGTCATATGATTCGGTTGAGAGCAAAGAGGGTCAAAAAAGCCATAAATCTACTTGTGTAAGCTACAATGGAACAACAATCTTGGCGAGTAAAGGAACAAGTTTCGTGTTTGAATCGAGTCAGGAAACAATTTGGAACAACTTGATTCAAGCAGCCGAAGATGGAGTCCAACCATCACACTATGCGACCGCATAGTTTAATAGGGGTGCGACCGCATAGGCGTTGGCAGCAATTTCACTCTGAGAATTGAAATCTTCTATGCGGCCATATAGTACAAAAATTAGGCGAAATTTTTCTTGGCTAGAATTCTTATTTTTGGTAACTTCTTTGTATCTTAGAGTTTAGTTCCATTTTAACTAGCTTAATTAGGGTTTTTGTATAAATAGAATTTATTCTATTCATTGTAAGGAACTTTTGACATTATTATTAATCGAAAGGCAAATTGCTTTCAAACTCATTGTTCTTCGTTAGACAAATCGTGAACTTATCAAGATCTTTTTGTGGCGTTCAAATCACCGGGTGAGATTCTCAATTATCATAATTAAAAAGGGTCAACACATCGTTCATGATTGTTGGTTATTTTTTGTTCGTATTTATAATCAAAACCACAAATCGTGATTTACTTTGGCTTTCTTGGGTTTGGAAATCAATTCTTTGTGGATTTTTGTGATTAACGCTATGCGGGTTCACATCACCTAAGGTAACATTTTTACTATGGACGATTGTGATGGGACAAGTGTTAACGGTGGATAACCTCCGAATAAGGGGCTTTATGTTATGAAGTGGTGTTATATGTGTAGGAGGAATTGGAAGACGATTGACCACTTGTTCATTTACTGTGACGGTGCTCGTTTGCGGTGGAACAATATTCTGGCTTCTCAACACATGGATTGGATGTTACCGCGGCGTATGGAGATGTATGGAAGGCATGGTGGAGAAAATTTCATAATAAGGATAGCAAGCTTTTTTGGGACATTATTCCAGGATGCATCATACGGTGTGTGTGGAGTGAAAGAAATGGCCACTGTTTTGATGATCACACGCGGACAACAGAGCAGATTAAAGAATTATTAAATTTGACATTATATACTTGATTTAATGCGGCGGCTATGTATAAATAGGACTGCCCAATTTTATGTTATTTCTTTCTTGTATTAATTGATAATACACTTCTTAATTGATAATACACTTCCTGTGTATTACCCATGATTAATAAAATATTTGATTACCTATAAAAAAAAAAAAATAAACATAGTAGGGAGATAGAAGAGCTCACAAAAGGATTAGATAAATTCACACACAATGCAGTATTAAATTCAAGTCCAGCTCCATTGAAATAAAGACACGATATGGATATTATTGACACAAAAAGAATTCTCCTACTAGATCAAGGACTACGACACTAAGAGTGCGTTTGATTGTCAATATTTTTCATGAAAAATATTATTTTTCCACCAAAATTCCAACTTTTATGCTGTTTGATTGATATTTTTTTCCATGAAAAATATTTTTCTACTTTTGGTCACGTGACCATATTTTCCTTAAAAACAAAAAAATTATTTTCTTTGGAGAAATAGATTTTTATTTTTCAAGTAATTCCCTCTCTTTCTCTTTCATCTAGTCCCCCTCTCTCTAGATACCTACCAATAAAAAATGGACAAATATAACATTTTATAGGTTGAAAATAAAATCAAACACATTTAATTGACAATTTTCATGCAAATAATTGCCTAGAATTTTTTTTCTTTCCATGTAGATTTCATGCTTGCAATCAAATACACCCTCAATAAGAAATTCAAAAATTTTAAATATTTAAATGTTAAAGATCATTCAAGCACCACTAGAACTCTTCATAGACAAGTAAAGAACATGATAACAACTAATAATAAGACCCATAGACAGTAGATATTGAACATTTCCAGCAATTACAGAAAAATATATATGATTAATTCTATTCATAAAATCGTAAACTAATTAATTCTAGCAACATTACTAACATAAAACAATGCACAAATTTAACATCATTGTATTTGCTTAATGTCATGTGAAGTGTAAAATAGTGAATAAATTGCCTTTCTTGCTTATTATATGTTTTGTGCAAAGAAATAAGCGAATAAGAAGAAACAAGAAAAAAATACCAAATCCATTTTGAGTTGAATTCTTGCCCTTGGTCAGTAATCTTGGAGTCCATCCACAAAATTCCAGGAGGAATACAGCCTTGTCAGTTGAATCAAGGAAATCTCCCAACTCCTCTGGTGTTGTTAAGGATTTGAGTGGTAGCTCATCAGGCGGAAGCGACATTACATAATCAACAGACGATAATATGTTTTGAACTCGAAGTTTCCCTGAATACTTGTAAGAGAAGGAATTGTGGTAGTAAAGAATCATTATTCGATCAGTAGCACCAAGGGCATCCGCAAGCATCCTCTCAGTATTTCTATGCAAGACCATAAGCTTCAAGTTGGCAAACATGTCTTGATCGCTTGCAACTGCATGAGCTAATTCCTTCATAAGGGTCCGTGATTCGCCTGACCCTGCAAAATGATCGAATCCAAACACACACACACACACACAAAAAAAAATTAATAATAATAATAATAAAATAAAAAATTTGAGCAATAACTGAAGAAAAGGGAAGTATATAAAGTATTTGCCACCTCAATCAGCAAAAAAGCACTTAAAAATTCGCGATGACTTGTGTTATAGTTGGTTTTTTTTTTCATTTTTAACTCTAATATTAAGGTAATTTCAGCTAAATTAGTATTCTTTCCTGTTCAATTCTTAATCACTGATACTTCACTCTTTCTAATAACTTTTTCCTTTAGCGTCTTTTTTCTTTCTCCACTCCTTGAGACTATAGCATAGAATAAACATTTTCACTTGCAATTACAGCCAGGGTTAGCAGTTTATGCTCATGAAACATTTGAATTTTATTTTAATGTGTTGAACTATGAATACCTGGGGTGTGTTTTGTTATGTGGCACCCTAGTATCTATCATTTACGGATAGGACTACTGGAATATCTATTTTCATTGACTCCTTTAGTTTTCGTCTTCCAGTGACATTGTTGGCCTAACGTCTTAGAACCTCCAGATGTTAAGATTAAAAATTATTCAACATGTTAATAAATGAATAGAGGGAGGGAGGTACATTCAGCGCCTAATATCTATTTTTATGGCTAGGACTGCTAGGTATCTAATTCATTTTGCTCCTCTATCTTTCTTCTCTCACTACAATGTCGGCCCAACATCTTAGAACCTTGAGAACATTAAAAATAAAAATACATTCAACGTGTCAATTAAAGTAACAGAGGAAAAGGGAGAGAGGCAAGCACACATCTTATCTATAGTTTACCACTAAGAGGGAAGACTATTGGCCGATTTGCTACCCTAGCTTTCGTTTGTTAGTATCACACCCAGCATCTTAGAACATTTACAAGAGACTCTCTAAATACAGGATACTCTCTAGTTCAGAGGGTTTATGCTTGAAAATAAACTCCAAGAGACTCTATTTTAAAATAGAGAGTGGATTTTGCTTTCCAAATATAGAGAGTCAAAGTCATTCTTTATTCTTACTAATAATGATTGCATTTAGTAAGCTGTTGTACTTCTTCAATTATTCAAGTTATAATTGAATTGATTGGGTGTTGACATAAAAAAAAAATGTTAAACGAAAAAAAGATAAGGAGAAATCAATAAATGCTTCTTGAAAAAAGCAAAATGAATAGCCAAAATATATAGCATTGTTGGAGTGCAGAAATTTAAAAACAATGCATAAGATGCTCTTTATAAATGCTAGTAGAATGTTAAGATCACAAATTCATTCAACATGCCAATTGAAGTAATAGAAGGAGAGAGGGATTAAAACAATGCGTAGTATATCCAATTACAGCCGCAAGCATCTTAGAACCTCGGAACATTAAGATTGCATATTCATTCAACATGTCAACTAAAGTAATATTTTTTCAGCTAGGACCAGCGGGGTATCTAATCCTATACACTCCCTAGCTATTCGTCTCGGTGTCAGCGTCAACCCAAACATCTTAGGACCTTAGAAATGTTAAGATTACGAATTCATTCAACGTGTAATTGAAGTAATAGAGAGAAGGGAAAGGGAGAAATTACATGGAACAGTAACAAGGAGAAGAAGGCGAGGATGGAGACGAATCTGGGAGGAGTAGTTTGATTTAGTAAGAGTCTGCCATTGGAGACCTGGTCTTCCGAGGACGCCATTGATTGACGGGAAGAGAGCAAGTGCCAACAGCGTCGGCAACACCACTTTACTGAGATTCAAATTTCTCATCGACGTTTGGATGTTTGACAAGAAAAAAAAGAATACTTTCATCGATCTTTCGGAATTGGGAGAAATTCGTCTCACATTAAAAATTAGGAACAATTGCATAGTCAGTCACTAACCTATACACTTAGTAGCAAACCCCTCACTACTGTTTTTTTTCCTTTGGCATTGAGGTCCCCTACAACTAGAATAATTCATCATTTTTGTTGCACGGTCTTTATCCACTTACAAAACCCATCCAGCAGGCAGCAGGTCGTCATCTTTGAAAGTGCGGTGCAATACTTTTGTGCTTAGAACCCATTTTTCCACCTTTTTTTTCTTCTTATTATTGAATTAAACTACTTTGCCTTTATGGATGACCTCAAACATAATCTCGACCCCACCACTCCTCTCACATGGAGGTCGGGTCGGGTCCTCCATGTGAGGGGAGTGGTGGGGTCGAGGTCAAACTTGATGTCACCCATGAGGGCAAGGTAGCATGATTGTTTATTATTATGCAAAAGGCTAGGAAAGAGCTCGGAAAATTCATTTTATAATAGTGATTTTTTTTATAATGTGTTATTAAAAATAGGAAAAAAATTGGTTCGCGTGTAAAAAGCTTTGTTTGAGCTCCATTTTTTGATAAATAATTTTGCATTAGTAATTTTTTTTAAGAATGTGTTATTAAAAACTAAGGAAAAAAATTGAATTTATTATTTTATTGAAAGAATACGTGGTTGAAATTGAATTTGAGAATAAATAAGTTTTCACGGAGTAGGGCTCGAACGTGGACTTTATTGAAAAATGTGTAGTTGAAAATAAGTTTTTAGATAATGGAATTCAAACAAGACTTAAGTTCGATAGAGCCATTGTGATATCTTCATCGATGCAATTATGGATTGTTTAAAATAGTGTATCACATGAGTAAAATAGATCGGTGTATGTAAAAAATAGACATTATTTAAAGTTGGGTTTAATTTCAAAAGAATTGTTATACATTTTGACTCAACATTATACATCATTCGTCCTACAAGGATAGACTTGCTCCTATTTTTCACAAATTATGAAAAATATAATTAATATAGTTGGAACAATGAATTTTTCTTAATTTACCCCTATATTTTTATTTTTATTTTGGTTCAGATGGTTTTTTTTTTTTTTTAAGAGGACAGCACCTCTTAACTTTATTGATAAGCCCTCATTTATGGCGATCCATAAATTAATAATTGTTTAAATAATATAATAAGGTACGTTAAATAAGAGCATATTGAAAAACTTAAAAATAATTATACTATCAACAATAAAAATGACATATAATTTGGGACATACAAAAAAAGAAATGAAGCATATTTTTATGAAGCAGATTGAGCATTTTTATTTACAAAAAAATCATGCGCAAATTTAAATATGATTTTGTTTTTATTTTAAAAGAATAAATGATACCTAGAAATTCATTGGAACTCGGGTATTTGTTTATTGGATATTAAGGCAACAAAATCTTTCAACTTCCATGCCACCTATTGCAATTCATATAATGCCTTGAAGATGCTCTAACGTGGTATCAGAATTTATATGAATTTTGTGGACATTGTCTACATGCTATGTATTTAAAAGACTTCCCGTATACATGACATTGTTGCCTAACGAATAGATGTTCAAGCCTACATGTCTTTTTTCTACTTGGAAATAAAAATAAAGATGAGAGAGAGAGAGAGAGAGAGTAACAATCCAACATTCTAGACATAAAAATAGAATCTATTAAATTGCTGAGATAGCATCTCACAATTTGTTTTACTTAACTTTGATTAGGAATATCTTTCCTGTCAACTCCAGTTTTAAATCAAGATAAAAATTAAAAAATTCAAGATGTGTATTTATTTATTTATTCATGAGGCCAAAAATCTAAATTTAGGTTTCCTACTCTGGCTAGTTTCCATGTTGGATCAGGACCAGAAGTGCTAAAATCATTTATTTTTATTTTTTCGTTAAAACCACGTGGAAATTACGCATAAACCTGCTGTTATTAAACCTTCATCCTTTCCGAAGTTTCGATGAAAAGATTCTTATACTAACACAGTCCACTCCATTTGTAAGAACAGCTTCCATTGAGTCTCCACCTAACATTTTCTTTTTGAACCTTTGTTTTGGAAAAACAGGATTTGGCTTAGGATTGCCCATTTTTATTAATTTTGGGGTTTCTCTGAATTTGAAAGTTACTACATAGTATGTTTTCATACCCAGGCTCGAGCAGAAAATCAGAGGCTCCAATGACAGTAGGCTTCAGTAATTTGCGCTTGAGCTTCTTCTTCTAGCCTTGCGAGACATCCCAAAGGCGGTTTACAACGGTGCAGTACGGACTACATAATCACATACTTCACTTACTCTCACTCGATATCAAGCAATACAAACCTCAAATCCAATTACAATGCAAATCCTGATTTAGGTGAAAATGAGAGAAAAAGTTTAAGAAAATAGAGTGAAAACCAAACATAAATTTTAAAACCTTAAATTTCAAACATAAAATTTTCATATGTATAAAAACAGTATGTCATTTAACATTCCTCTATGGGCCTTTGATTATAGTGTACGAGGCCTATTAATGTAGTTAAAATGTTTTAAAATAAAAATTGGCAAAACACGCAAAAATCACCATCGGTTCATTGGTTTACGGTTGAACCGTCCGATTCAGTGGGTTTTGAACAATTTTGATTATAAACGGTTAACCGGGCCTGATTGACCCAATTTTGGGTCCGATTTTCGATTCTACTGGTTGAATCAATCAAGCCGAGTTTGACAACATTAGATCAACGAAACGAGGCGATCACGTTATCAAACGCATATCCCATATGCGAGACATTTCGAAAATGCATCGAATATGTGCATGCATTTTAGAACATTGATTGTAACCACAATAATACACAGTGTGATTATAATTGAAACGTAACATGAACTAATCCGTGGTAACATAGTTTTTTGAAGATGGGGACAATAAAAGACATCGACGGTGATGGGTTGTGGTGGTGGTGTGCATGAGTTAATAAGATGTAATTTTATTGCAGCAATACCACATAATACAAGTTAAAATTAAAATAAATTACACACATTGTATGCTTTTATATTTTCCATCTTTATTCTGTCCATTCGAATGGTCCACTAGACCTTAGTAAAGTTTTTGCATCAACCCACAACATCATATTCAAAGCCAACCACCAAAGTTGCACCTATAGTGTACAAATGTCATATAGTTTTGAAATGGAACCATTCGGTTTCATATATATTTTGGACTGAACCAACAACTCTAATTTGGAAGGTTTGATTTCGATTAAAATCTTCACCTCTATTTAATGGGCGCTTAACTCAAATAAAAAGTTGACGAGTTTGAAAAAAATTAACTAAGGTATCCTCAACTGGGAATTTAGTGGATTCTAAAAGTTCTTGTAAATTTAAGTGTCTCTATTAGATATTTTAATGGCTTTTATTAAAATTTAGTTGACCCTAACTCAAAAATACAATGAATTTCATTCAAATCAATTAAAAATTAGGTGTCTTCAATAACTCGAGAATTTATAAACATTTCATTAATAAAAAGTTTTCAAGATTAATTGTACTCAATTGAAATTTTGATGGGTTTAAAAAGTGAAATTCATATATAATGTAGGTGCAAAATACAAGTTCAAAATTAAGAAATTAATTTTATTATTTCAAAAAAGGTCTTCACTAGATTTTATTAATTAAATATATAAATACCATAATATTATGCAATTTATTGTCATAGTCACGCACTAGTCAAAATTACAGACGTCACAATCACAAATAATGATTTTATAGATCACAATTTTTCATTGATAAAAAATTATCAAATTAGTAAGTCACGTATCATTTCTTGATCACAAATTGCAAATTTTACAGTTACAACTTATTTACAGCTGCAAATTATTAAATTAATTGATCACATATTATTTTTGGGTCACAGATGACAAAATTTACAAGTTATGGCTTATTTTATAGTCACGTAGTATTAAGTTAATAAATCACATTTTATTTCTCGATCACAAATCATGAATTTTATAGATCACAACTTATTTTATGGTCGTAAATTATCAAATTAATTGATCCCATATTATTTTTCGATCATATGTTACAAGTTTTACAAATTACAACTTATTTTATAGTCACAAATTATCAAATTAATTAGTTACATATTATTTGAGGTATCACAAATTTTACAGTTCACAACAATTTGATTAGCCACAACTTTAAAAATTTTAATTAAAGATTACGGGTGCGTTCTCTTTGCTATTTTTTATTTTCGATTTTTCAAAATATTGAAAATGCGTTCTTTTTCCCATTTTCGAAAACAAATTTTTAAAAACAGTTGAAAATTTTGTAAAGAAAACAAAAAACAACTTTTTTACGTTTTGACTTTTTCTTCACAAATATGCCAAAACTAAAAAAATACGAGTTGAGCAATATTTTTTCAAAGCGATAAAAAGAACGAGTTTTCAACAATCTCAAAATGAACACCCAAAACACAAAACGAATTCAAAACTCAAAACACAAAACTGAAACACGAAGATAATGTCCCCTACAAATTTAATTGCAATCTTTTTTTTTTGTCACATATTATTTATTGGCCACAAAGTAATAACTTTATTGGTCACAATCACTCAAATAATTGATCACAAACACTATTTATTCCATCCCTCGCACTCCACCACTTATACCAATCGAACGCCACCCCCACTTCACCACCACTGTCACATACGCCACCATCATTTATGATCATCACCACCGCCACTGTCACCGCCATCGCCACACCAATACCAACACCAACACCACCGTTTGTGACCTCCACCACCATTGCCAAATCTACCACCATTGACAAAACCACTCGAAAACCACAATAACACCAAAACATGGAAACCACCCTTTCCACCATCATCGCCCGCCACCACTAATGCCATCATCACCATAACAACAACAAAATAACGAGGGTGCCACTGCAGCGGAGCGATCGCCAAGAAATCATATTGCCAACAAAAAAATAATAGATCTAAGCGTTGTTGCAATGTTGATCTGAGCGTCGCTACAATGACATTGTGCAGAGCTGCGCATAGCGACGATACGCTACGATGATGATGTCACAGCGCGCTCGAAAGTGGTCTCTGGCTGCAACGATAGTCCATGTGTTAGGGAGAGGGTAAAGAGAGATGGAAGATGGAGAGATAAGAGGAGAAAAAATGAGAGGAAGAAGAGAGATAAAATGATTTAGCCCCTATTATTTTAATTTATATTTTTTAGAATAATATTTTTTTGGAGAATGTGTAATTAAAAAAGATGGAAATTTTTTCGATGTACGTGTAATATTATTTTATGAAAAATCGTGTTGTTAAAAATAAGAGAGATAAAATTATATTTTGAAATAATAGGGGTCAAACGAGGGCTTAGGTTTGGATGGGGATACGAGTATATAAAATTTATTTAAAAATATTACTATTAAAATTAAAATATGAAATTATCACCTAGTTTTGTATAAATAACTTTAGAAGGTGTTTGGTATGAATTAAAATTATAGTTTTTAGTAGATTGTAATAAATTTTTTTGAAATATATGGTTGAAAAGTTGTGGGACTCATGAAAAATATGGTTAATATTGATTATTTGATTTTGACTTAAATTAAAATTTGATTTTAATCTGAACCAAACGGGCTCTTAAACTTAATTTTTGAAATTGAAATTAAAAAAATCATGGGTGCATGTGATTTTCACTTTTTAAAAATCATTATAAATTCACGCGGCTCCAATTGAGATTCAATTAAATTTATTAAAATCTTGAGGATCTCCAATTGGGACTTCAATAAATTTAAGGGCCCGTTTGATTCGATTAATTTGCCATGAAATTAAGAAAATATTTTCCTAATTCCTACTTTTGATTGTTTGATTAGCCAAATTTGCCATGAAAAATATTTGCCACCAACTTCTAATGTACAATCCCTTCAAGCACAAAAGTAGGAAAATATTTTCTTATAATTTTGGTGGGAAAGTATTTTCCACCTTGTTGGGTGTTTTATTTTTCCTTTTTTTTTTTTTACTTTTTGGCAATGGAAACATATTCTAAATCCAATGGTAAAATTTTTTATCTATTTAATTGACAATTTGCATGAAAAACGAAGCCAAACGAACATAAAAAATTTATGAAAATATTTTTTTTATTTTTATTTTTTAATTTTTGGCAATCTAAACAAATTTTAATACAGATTGTAAAAAAATTATCCCAAAAAATAACCATTTGCATGAAAAACAAAGCCAAACGGATTAGGTGAAAAATTATACCAACCAAACACCATTAATTACAATTCACTCTAAAACAAATTCTAGGCAAATCACTTCCCTGCCAAACATTTTATTTGCCATCCATTTTTCATCTTTCTATCAAACGGACCCTAAATGAAATCGTTTAAAACTTAGGTATTCTCCACAACTCGTGGCCTTTTACAAAAAAAATCATTAATAGAGACATTTTTAAAGATCCAGATGAATTTCAAACTTAAAAAATATATAACAAACTCTCTTAAAATTTCACAAAATCACATAAATTTTATTAAAAATGATGAAATTTCAAAAGAACCTGTTATATATTTCTAAGATTAAAATCCATCAAAATCTTCTTAAATCCTTTTATTAATGAAATTCTTATAAGCCAGGAATTATCATGAATACCTAAATTTTAAAAGATTTCAATTAAATTCATTAAAGTCTTAGTTTGATTGGAGACATCTATATTTTAATGAATTTCAACAAAAAAAAAAAATAAAAAAATTAAGATCTTAATTGGGAGTACTTGAATTTTGAAGGATTTTTAAAAATTCATAAAAATTTCAATTGAGGGCCCTCACTAATCAAATTCATGAAATTCATAAGAATTTGTAATCTTTTAAATCCACAAAATCTCAGTCAAGGACACTTTCTAAAAATACACATAACAATTTTGTAGAGATTTATTCAAATTAGCGAAATTCAGTAGAATTTTTAAAATTAAAATCCATTAAAATCCCAAACCTGGACAACCTGTACAGACTAAAATGAAGTTTTGCTCAAACTTGAGTGACCTGTGTGTATAACCGTCTTCGTACAAATGAAATCTTGGCTATCTCCTTGGAGCCTTGGAGCGTCAGGGTCTCGAGGCTTAAACGTCTGATCAGCTCAGAATTCAGGGTTTGTTCATCCTGGGAATGAAGAAAAATGTCTCGCCAAATAACGACCTCCGCTTTTCACAACTCCAAAACCCTCGACAATAAATATGTATGTACATTGCCTCTATCTTTTCTGTTTCTCTATTCAATTGTATACTCTAATTTGGTTGATTTTTCCCAAAAAAATAAAAATTACAGATGCTTGGAGATGAGATAGGGAAAGGTGCTTATGGAAGAGTATACAAGGGTTTGGATTTGCAAAATGGGGACTTTGTTGCAATCAAGCAAGTCTCTCTCGAGAACATTGTTCAGGAGGACTTAAACACTATTATGGTATCTCAATTTTCTTCTTTTTAGCCTTTTCCCGACATTTTTTTGCCTCGGCTGAATTTGTTTCTTTTCCTTTTGAATAATGCTGTTGTTGGTCACTCGAATGCTTGAACTTGGCAGCAAGAGATTGATTTGCTCAAGGTAACATCGTGCTACCGTAGATTTGCGCATATACACACTAACACACATATTTTATTAGGGCCTCCCACTGTGTCGAATTTGAATAGGCTGCATCCCTTGATTGCTTAATTTCTCGTTCCTGCACCACTCTTCGAATAAAGGAAATAAAGTACGGCCATATCTTAAATACTTCTATTTCCCTGGAGGTTAGGGGAGACAAAACTGCATTTCAAGCCCGTGAGAGCCCTCTATTTGACAATGGATGGCTATGCTCCCAAGAGGTTTAGTTCAAGCACTTAAAACACACACACGCACGCTTGTTAATCAAGTGCTTGGCTAATGGAAAGAGCTACTTGTATCGTTGATTGTGATAGTGTATATTTTTGGTTGAACTTCAAATTCATACCGCTGCAAAACTTTGATATATTTATGTGGTTTAATTGCTATTCTTCTTTCCAAATTGGTCTTTTCTCCAGAAGTCTCATGATTTTTTTGGAGATTGAATGTATGAGAAGCTAACATCCTTGTTGCACTAAATTTTGTCACACTTTTTATCTTATGTTTTGCACCTGCCATTACGAGCTGTTGATACGCATTTACCACTTCCATTGTCTTTTCTACAAAAAATTGACGCTTGGAGTTCTATTCTGTTTTGGTTTCCACCGTTCTCTCATGGTTCTCTTTCTCTTGCAGAATTTAAATCACAAAAATATTGTGAAATATCTTGGATCTTTGAAGACGAAGACTCATCTTCATATAATTCTTGAGTGAGTCAAGCTTACATGATCTTCTGTATTTTTTAAACTTATTTACTTGGTACAGTGATCTCAAGAACTTCTTTAAATTTTTCTCACCTTGTTATGAAGGTACGTGGAGAATGGATCACTAGCTAATATCATCAAGCCAAATAAATTTGGCCCTTTTCCGGAGTCCTTGGTGGCCGTATACATAGCTCAGGTCTCTGCAAAAATATCTCATTGTTCAGTGCCTATTTTATGTTCGCTTGCATTGTTTTTAAATATTCACCAATATACTTGTTGTCAGGTACTTGAAGGTCTGGTGTATCTACACGAACAAGGTGTTATTCATCGAGATATCAAAGGGGCAAATATTTTGACTACAAAAGAAGTACGTTATCATAATTCTATTTTGTGTGTTTTTCTGCATTCTCGCTTCATTTTGTGCTACTATGATTTGCTTTTTGTTTCTGTTTTTTATTTCATTTTAGCTAAAAATATTTTTTCATGATTTGCTTCTGCATTTGATATAAGGATAACCGTAATTTTTTTTATTTAACCCTGATCTTATCGTGCATCAGTTGGTTTGGATTGTTAACATTCTCAATATGTCTGGCTGGTTGAATTTGTCTTCTGTATTTTTGTAGAAAAAAATTTAAGATTGCTGAACATGGTAGTTCCCTGAACTAACATAGACTTTCAGGGACTTGTGAAACTTGCTGATTTCGGGGTTGCAACAAAACTAACTGAGGCAGATGTGAATACACATTCAGTTGTTGGAACACCGTACTGGATGGCCCCTGAGGTATTGCTTTGATATCCATTGTTGGCCTTTGATCCCGATAGTTGTTTCAAGAATTTGGTAATTTAGTGTTTTTGATTGTTATTGGGTAGCACAAAGACTTTCCTCACATGTTTTTATAAGGGGTGAGGTACACCGCTGGCTAGTATAATTTGCAAGACCTTGCCATCAAGGATATACAAGCTGAGTTTTTAGTCTATGATCGAGGTTACAACTGAAACCACATTGCCCAATTGTATGCTTTTGTAAGTCATTTTTTTCACTGGACAATTTATGAACTTAGGGAAGTTAGGACATGGTGTTTGCAATGTCCAATTAATTAAAGACCTATTTGTTGTTTTAAAGAGTGGTTGGATGGTATTTACTATTTTCCTTAATATAAAAAATGTTGAAAATTGAGTTGATAAAAGCAAGACTTGTTGATTGGATTTTGATTTGAGCTACTAGTTTGGGCCTTCTGATCACTTGGTTTATGGGGAGGGGTTGCAAAGTTGCTGGATCGTTTTGTTCGTGTTTGGTGATCCTATTTATGTGTGTTTTGAATTATCAAAAAAGATTTCTGTGGAGCTGGCTGTGTTGCACAGATTTCAGAAGACTCATCGTGACAATAAGAAGAGGAGGTTGCAGAATATTGATGTTTTATGGTGTCAATTAAGACATAGTTCATGTTTGGCTAAAACTTGAAAATTTTACTTAACTAAATAAGTTAATTTTAAAATAAATAGTTACTTTGTTTGTCAATTTTGAAAACTAGCAAGTTTGTTATTTTGAAAGCAACTCCCTTTTTACTTCAAATTAAATAGCATTTTTACTTGAGGGTTAGAAAAATTAATGTGTCCAAACATGTACGGAAACAAAAGTTTACTTCAAAGTATCTTTGTGTTAAATTTATGCTTACCCAAACACTGGTAATGCCAACTGCCAACACACATTAAATGCACTTAGAAGATGTACTATTTATTTATCTAGTGGAAAGTATTTCTAATGTGGGCGTAAGTCGTGGGCATGCATGACAGTTTGGACAATATTAGGGTTTAGTACAATTGTGAAGCCAATTCAACTCATCACCGAACTAGGAACTAAAAAGTTTTTACCAAGATGATATAAGTGATGTGATCCTAAGAAATGATATACATTGGTAGTCGCATGTAGTGATATATAGTATGTTTAAATATATTAACTCCTGTATTAATTTCAATTTACGGATTATGTGGTACTTGAAAATAACAATGATCAAATTCATTGTGGACAAGCAAAAAGATTAACCGATTGCAGCTTTCCCATAATTTAGTTCTGATGATATTGTTTTGCTGTACATTTCTGAAACCGCTTGTCATTTAACTATAAAATTGAAAAGGTATATTACGAGTAAAAGCTATTACAACCTCTTCATTATTCACTCTCTTTGGTTTGAAGCACTTAGGTGAATGTTATAGTAACATTTTAGGAATTACTTGTCTGTGTTTTATATTTTGCAATTTATGTAAATCAGCATTATGGTTGATGATGTTTACCAATCTCCAGAGTTTTTGAATCTATCATACACTGTGTGACGCACCCGATACTTGCGTGTTGAGGCACGCCACCCATTGCCAAGAGTTAAACCTTGACTTTACTAAGGTGCAAGCCTTAGTGCATATGGGAATTGCTCCTTACTCCTGCTCTTATTGGGATGTTATTCTATAAGCCTTAGTTTTGGCTCTTTTTTCATTGCTGTTAGTGCAGAGCATTTTAAATGTTCTTTTGGGTTGTTTTAGACCCTGTAAGATCCTAAGAATGAAAACAATAAAATTGGCGATTAGAAATGATAACAATTGAAGAGCCCATGTGTGCCCTATCTCTCTACTCCTCCAACTGAGGACACCTTGTGACTGGTGATGATCAGTTGTTTCATCTGTTTTTTAGACTTCAGTTTTAGTTAGCAGTGTTGTTGTGTGATTACTATTTTGTTCATATTTTATTTGCCAATTTATTGATCCATTCTATATTTCTAGTTGCAAATTAGACTTTTAGCTTGGTTGAATTTCTTTTATGTAGCGACCCGAATTTTCAAAAAATACAATTTCATAATTTAAATTGTGTCGCTACGACAATCCCGTTAAAGTTTAGAATTTATTTTATGTTCGTCGAATTGTCTAGCGAAAACGATTAATTTAAGAATTTCAAAACGATTTTTAATCTTAAAATTTCAATATTTACTTATCGAGTTCAATCTCGAACCAATTTTAAAAGTATCAAATTCTTATCGATTTAAATCCAATTTTTATGTCCAATATTCTATTTAAAAATTCAATTTCATTAAGTCCCAATTTTATTTTTAATCCAATTTTATTTAAATCCTATTACTCAAAGAATTACTTTCCAGCACGAACTCTAGAACCAATTTACTGCCTCGATTTGCGTGCCCTACATTCACTATTCTTCATCCCGTTTCTTCGACCTCACCAACTCCTCCAGCACCGACAGTTTCTCTTCAACCCACGGCCTCCTCTCCAACACCACAGAAATTGGTAAGAAATTCACGTTTCCATCTTTCTTCAATTTTCATCAATTACCAATTGAAAACTTGACAGATTCATCACCATGTCGAAACCCTCCATCAACTTCGCCTCAGCCCAATGTAATGTCACACAATTACACACACCCACATCCAGTTGGTCGCACTGCCATCACCCACGCATGAGTCGCAACCACCGCCACTCCAACCAAATCGCAGCCACCAACGCCAATCACACCCCAATTTTCCGAACACCACCACCACACTGCAAACTACATAGCCACCCCACAGCCGGACCACCAACAAACCACCTCAAACCCACCGCCTGCAATTACCCCGAAACGGCAGGCCCAAATCGACCCTCCACTTCACCAAAATCAACCCAAAATTCAACCATCAAAGCCAAGAATAATAAAGCCCAAACACTTACCTCCACTTAATCGACCACTTTGGCCGGAGTACCCATCGGAAAACCAAGAAAAATCGAACTGTTCGCCCTCGGTTCTGGACTCCGATCGACACCCAATTGACCCCCACCGCCGGCGCTACCTTGCGACGGCGATACCATCGATTTTGGCCGGAGTTCTACCCACTTCTTCACCCCCGTCGCCGGCGTCCCTCTTCTCTTCTCCCTGCCCTGGATCGCGTGAGTGAGAGAGAGAGAATAGAGATAGGTTGCTTTTTGTAAATAATTGAATTTTGAAAATTTATCCCTTAAGCCCTAATGTTTAAAAGCCCTCCATTTTAACCCAAAGTTTTAAAAAGCTTTTGTTTCAATTCCAAAGTTTTAGTTACTTTTAAATTAGTCCACAATTTCTAAAAAAGTTATTTCAGCCCTTTAAACTTTTAAATTTCAGTTTTTAAATCTTTTCAATTTAGTCCCTAACAGTTTTAGTCTTAATTAAACTTAGTATCTTAAATTAAATTAATTTTGTTCTTGCTAGACGAGTTCGCGGGCAAAGTGTGAAGCACGGTAACATTTCAATTGTTCAATTTCCCAGAAAACTTTCAAGACTTCGAAGTGGGGTTTACTTTTAAGCAATTGTGGTTATTTGTCCATGTTAATTCTCGATGTGTGATTTTGATTGTGATATGATGTTTATACATATGAAAATGTTGCCAGGGACCGTAAATAGGTCCGGGATCGAAATCGGGTCCTTGGGAATGCCCACAGTGCTAAAATTTGCTAAGCTTATGCCATGTTGTCAGGGACCGTAAATAGGTCCGGGATCGAAATTGGGTCCTTGGGAATGCCCACAGTACATAATTCTATAGTATGTTGTATGGATATTATTTTCACCACTTGATTGCATATTTTGATTTAATTTGGACTGATTGCTGTATCTCCACTGAGTATAATTCGTTATGCTCACCCCACTATTTTTCCCAACCTTTCAGGTTAAGGAGCTTGGCAGGGCAAGGCAACGAGCGGGGCAAATTTTAATTTATTAATAACATTTTCGAATTATTGATTTTGAACAAGAATTTTAAGTAGTTGGTTTCCATTTGACATTTTAAATACCGAATTTGGTATCTTTGCAAATGTTGATTTTTACTTATTACATTTGGTATTAACTCTTGAATGTGAGAAATTATTTTAGAAATGATGTTTCCGCGTTTTGTGTTAAAGTGTTATGGATTTTTAAAGTATATGTTTGCCTTCGTATTGTGGCGACTTTTGAAAAATATTTATTTACAGGCTATTTTGATTTAAGTAGCGCCTCGAGTTATTAGTGAAATTTGGGGTGTTACAGTGTGGTATCAGAGCACATGTTTACCTTTCTGTAGACTTGTGAAAATTTTTCAAAAAATAAAATAAAATGTATTTAGTATTTAATTTAAATGCTACCCGCTCTTGCCGCGCCACGCCTACTCCGAAAAGGTAAAATGTTTAGAAAATTTTATTTGACGAAGTCTGAAAATTTTCAATTGCTGGATACCATGAATTTATTATATAACTGCATCTGAAATTGATTGTTACAACAGAAAGTTACATGAGAATGAAATTTTGCTATAGTTGATGCAGTTTGAAATGTTTGAAAGTTTGTATCCAGTACATGTTATAAAAATTTTCCATGAGCTATTATGTTTGGGAATTGAACTTGTGATGTGAAGTATTTAAAAAATTTGAAAATTATAAATTTAGTCCTCGGAATTAGGCTAAAACATGAAGTAACCCATTTCAATAGAATTTACCTTCATAATTGATATGCCAAAAGGACTGTATGAGATAGAGATGTGTGAAGAACTATTTGTGGAAATTCAGTAGGAGAACATATTTCGGGTTATAGATATTGGTTGCAATTTTATTATTTGTTTTCCTTTTAGAAAATTTGAGATAATAATAAAATTTGCTTTAGGCTCTACTGTGATGTTCTATGATTATTCCTTTTAGATTTTATTATTCCTAAATGGCCATTGTGAATTTCACAACTTAGTGGATGCTGAGACAAATATTATTGTGATTTAGGAAAATGTCTCGTAGAACAAATCGAGTTCCCGTGAATCGGACTGCTGCAAGACAAGCTACCCCAGGCCAGGCTGCTACTGGCGATGCGGGGAATAATGCATTGAGGGATCTCGTGAATGCACTCCAAGGGCTCATTCAGCAACAAGCCCCAACAGCTCGACGAAATGCCCCTAATCCACCAGCTAATGCAGATAACACTAGCATGGTTGTTGAACAATTTCGCCGATATAAACCACCAACATTCAATGGTCGAACAGGACCCCTAGCTGCAGATGAATGGCTAAGGGCATTAGAGAGGATCTTTAAACATATAGCCTGTTCGGACGCTCAGAAAGTGTCATGTGCTGTATTCCAACTTGAAGAGGATGCAGATCATTGGTGGGAATCATATCAGCGCACCAGAACTGAGGCACAACAACTTGAATTGACATGGAATGGATTCAAGGAATTGATAATACAGAGGTATTTTCCCCAGTCTTTTCGGGATCAGAAAGAAACAGAGTTCCTTGAACTTAGGCAAGGGAATATGTCTGTGGTGGAATATGAAACGAAATTCAACCAGTTGTCTAGGTATGCTACCCATCTGGTTGACACAGATATCAAAAAGGCTAGAAGATTTGAAAGGGGCTTACGCCCAGAAATTGGAGGAATCATGGCAAGTTTGGGACTCACTACCTATGCCGAAGCAATTGAGCGAGCACAAGCTATATCATCTCGCTTAAACCTGGAAAAGACTACTCAGAAACCCGCAGAGGTATCAGTGAAAAGGAAATGGGACAGTCAGAATATGGGCAAAGGCAGATATCAGAATAAGAAGGGAAAATCATGGGGAAAAATGGAAGAAAAGGCTAGCACTGAGAAACCTGTATGCCCGAAGTGTGATAAGCGTCACCATGGAGAGTGCTTACTCGGGAAAGGAATGTGTTTCAGATGTAAGAAATCCGGTCATTTTGCTGGTGAATGTCCTGAATTCAAGGGTAAGGAAGATGCCAGGAAGGGAAAGGCTCGAGTTTTCGCTTTAACTCAGAAGGAGGCAGAGAAAGATCCAGACGTGATGACAGGTATTCTATCAGTATTCAATATACCTGCTATTGTTTTGATTGATTCCGGTGCTACGAATTCTTTCATCTCTGCTAGTTTTCATGCTAAGATTGAGAATGTATGTGAAAGTGTGAATGATGCCTTAGAAGTTAGTATCCCTTCAGGTGAAACTATTATCACTAATCTGATGTCGAAAGCTGTTAAGTTTGAAATAGATGGGAAGAACTTAGAGGCAGACTTGTACTTAATAGATATGAGGGACTTTGATATTATTTTAGGCATGGACTGGCTTAGTTGCAATCACGCTACGATCAAGTGTCATGAGAGGGAAGTGCTCTTTCAGAAACCAGGAGAATGTGAATTTACCTTCTTCGGGACAAAAGTCAAAACCATGCCCCGGGTCATATCAGTGTTGAAAGCACAAAGGATGTTGAGAAAGAGTACAAATCAAGGATATCTAGTGAGCATCACTAGTGTTCAAGCAACTGAGATAACTGTTACAGATGTACCAGTTGTGCGTGATTTTGTGGATGTATTTCCAGAAGATCTAGCTGGTATTCCACCAGATAGACAAGTGGAATTCATGATTGACTTAGTACCTGGAGCTGCACCCGTATCTAAAGCACCCTACAGGATGGCACCGAAAGAACTTCAGGAGTTGAAGGTGCAACTACAAGAACTGTTGGATAAAGGATTTATTCGACCGAGTGTATCGCCTTGGGGAGCACCGGTTCTGTTTGTGAAAAAGAAAGATGGATCAATGAGGATGTGCATTGACTACAGGGAGTTGAATCGCCTCACAGTCAAGAATAAGTATCCGTTACCACGAATAGAAGATTTGTTCGATCAGTTAAAGGGTGCCGTTGTATTCTCCAAAATTGATTTGAGATCAGGTTATCATCAGTTGAAGGTTAAGGACAGTGATATACCAAAGACTGCATTTAGGACTCGATACGGACATTATGAATTCACTGTGATGCCGTTCGGGTTGACTAATGCACCAGCTGTCTTCATGGACTTAATGAACCGAGTATTTCATCAATACTTGGATCGGTTCGTAATTGTCTTTATAGATGACATTCTGATTTATTCAAAGGACAAAGAACAACATGAAGAGCATCTCAACATTGTACTACAGACACTTCGACGGGAAAAGCTGTATGCAAAATTCAAGAAGTGCGAATTTTGGCTTGACCGAATTGGTTTTCTTGGACATGTGGTTACCGCAGATGGTATTGAAGTTGATCCAGCCAAGGTTGATGCTGTCACTAATTGGAAGGCACCAACCAATATAAATGAAGTTCGTAGTTTCTTGGGATTAGCTGGCTATTATCGGAGGTTTATCGAAGGATTTTCAAAAATTGCTGGACCGATGACCCAGTTGACCAAGAAAGGAGTGAAGTTTCAGTGGACAGAAAAGTGTGAAAAGAGTTTTCAAGAATTGAAACAGAAATTGGTATCTGCACCAGTTTTGGCTATTCCAGAAGGGTCAGAAGGTTTTGTAATCTACAGTGATGCATCGAAACAAGGTTTGGGATGCGTTCTGATGCAGCATGGAAAAGTGATTGCATATGCATCTAGGCAGTTGAAGCCACATGAGCAGAACTACCCTACACATGACTTGGAATTGGCTGCTGTGGTTCATGCTTTAAAAATATGGCGACACTATCTATATGGTAGTAAGTGCGAGATATACACAGACCATAAGAGTTTAAAGTATTTCTTCACTCAAAAGGAATTGAATATGAGACAGAGAAGGTGGTTGGAGTTAGTTAAAGATTATGACTGTACTATCCACTACCACCCCGGTAAGGCCAATGTTGTTGCTGATGCACTTAGCCGGAAAGGTAAAGGGCAGTTAGCTGCCTTAACCAGTCAAGAACAATTGATCAAGGATTTTGCCAACATGAGACTTGAAGTTGTAGCTCCTCCACATCACACAACTGCAATTATAGCTACTATGATTGTTCGACCGACTCTCAGAGACAGAATTAAAGAAGCTCAGGGTAAGGATAAATTTTTGTGCAAGATTAAGAACCGAGTACTCGCTGGTAGTATTAAAGGTTTTGAAGTATCAACTGATGACACTCTTCTATTTAAGGGAAGACTGTGTGTACCGAAAGATGAAACTTTGAGAAAGGAGATTTTAGAAGAAGCACACTATTCACCTTATACTGTACACCCAGGAGGTACGAAGATGTACCAGGATTTGCGAATAATTTATTGGTGGAGAAACATGAAGAGGTCAATTGGCTTATTTGTTGAGAAGTGCATGACTTGCCAACAAGTTAAAGCTGAACATCAACGTCCGTCTGGAATGTTAAACCACTTGAAATCCCGGAATGGAAGTGGGAACATATAACAATGAATTTTGTCGTGGGACTTCCTAAATCAGTTAAAGGTCATCAAGCTATATGGGTTATAGTTGATCGTTTGACAAAATCTGCTCATTTTCTACCAGTGAAAATGACTTTCAGCTTAGACCAGTATGCTCAGTTGTACATCAGAGAAATTGTAAGATTGCATGGTGTACCAGTTTCTATAGTGTCAGACAGGGATTCCAGATTTACATCCAAATTTTGGGAAAGCTTGCAAATAGCTATGGGAACTAAATTGAAATTCAGTACAGCATATCATCCACAGACAGATGGACAATCAGAGAGAACCATACAAACTCTAGAGGATATGTTGAGAGCTTGCGCTTTAGACCTTGGTGGTAACTGGGAAACGCATTTACCTTTGGTTGAGTTTGCATATAACAATAGTTTCCAGTCTACCATTGGCATGGCACCGTATGAAGCTCTTTATGGCAGAAAGTGTAGGTCACCAATCCATTGGGATGAAGTTGGTGAAAGGAAAGTTTTGGGTCCAGAAATAGTGGAACAGACTGTAAAGGCTGTGGAAAAGATCAGAGAAAGGATTAAAACAGCACAAGACAGGCAGAAGTCTTATGCTGACAAACGACGAAAGGAACTACAGTTTGAAATTGGTGAAAAGGTATTTCTTAAAGTGGCTCCCATGAGAGGAGTGGTAAGATTTGGACAGAAAGGGAAACTTAAACCAAGATTTATTGGACCTTTTAAAATTTTGGAAAGAGTTGGAAGCGTTGCCTATAGGTTGGCTTTACCGCCAGAGTTAACAACAGTACATAATGTTTTTCATATCTCAATGTTAAGGAAATATGTCCATGATCCGGACCACATTGTTAATTATGCATCCTTAGATGTTAATAAGGATATGACATATGAGGAAACTCCTGCAGTTATACTTGAGAGGAAGGTTCATACCTTAAGGAACAAAGATATTCCTTTAGTTAAAGTCCAATGGAATAGACATGGTAGAGAAGAGGCAACTTGGGAAAGAGAAGATGAAATTTTAGCCAAATATCCAGACATTCTCAATTCAAGTAAGTTTAATTTCGAGGACGAAATTTATTTAAGTGGGGAAGGTTGTAGCGACCCGAATTTTCAAAAAATACAATTTCATAATTTAAATTGTGTCGCTACGACAATCCCGTTAAAGTTTAGAATTTATTTTATGTTCGTCGAATTGTCTAGCGAAAACGATTAATTTAAGAATTTCAAAACGATTTTTAATCTTAAAATTTCAATATTTACTTATCGAGTTCAATCTCGAACCAATTTTAAAAGTATCAAATTCTTATCGATTTAAATCCAATTTTTATGTCCAATATTCTATTTAAAAATTCAATTTCATTAAGTCCCAATTTTATTTTTAATCCAATTTTATTTAAATCCTATTACTCAAAGAATTACTTTCCAGCACGAACTCTAGAACCAATTTACTGCCTCGATTTGCGTTTGCCCCCTACATTCACTATTCTTCATCCCGTTTCTTCGACCTCACCAACTCCTCCAGCACCGACAGTTTCTCTTCAACCCACGGCCTCCTCTCCAACACCACAGAAATTGGTAAGAAATTCACGTTTCCATCTTTCTTCAATTTTCATCAATTACCAATTGAAAACTTGACAGATTCATCACCATGTCGAAACCCCACCATCAACTTCGCCTCAGCCCAATGTAATGTCACACAATTACACACACCCACATCCAGTTGGTCGCACTGCCATCACCCACGCATGAGTCGCAACCACCGCCACTCCAACCAAATCGCAGCCACCAACGCCAATCACACCCCAATTTTCCGAACACCACCACCACACTGCAAACTACATAGCCACCCCACAGCCGGACCACCAACAAACCACCTCAAACCCACCGCCTGCAATTACCCCGAAACGGCAGGCCCAAATCGACCCTCCACTTCACCAAAATCAACCCAAAATTCAACCATCAAAGCCAAGAATAATAAAGCCCAAACACTTACCTCCACTTAATCGACCACTTTGGCCGGAGTACCCATCGGAAAACCAAGAAAAATCGAACTGTTCGCCCTCGGTTCTGGACTCCGATCGACACCCAATTGACCCCCACCGCCGGCGCTACCTTGCGACGGCGATACCATCGATTTTGGCCGGAGTTCTACCCACTTCTTCACCCCCCGTCGCCGGCGTCCCTCTTCTCTTCTCCCTGCCCTGGATCGCGTGAGTGAGAGAGAGAGAATAGAGATAGGTTGCTTTTTGTAAATAATTGAATTTTGAAAATTTATCCCTTAAGCCCTAATGTTTAAAAGCCCTCCATTTTAACCCAAAGTTTTAAAAAGCTTTTGTTTCAATTCCAAAGTTTTAGTTACTTTTAAATTAGTCCACAATTTCTAAAAAAGTTATTTCAGCCCTTTAAACTTTTAAATTTCAGTTTTTAAATCTTTTCAATTTAGTCCCTAACAGTTTTAAAGTCTTAATTAAACTTAGTATCTTAAATTAAATTAATTTTGTTCTTGCTAGACGAGTTCGCGGGCAAAGTGTGAAGCACGGTAACATTTCAATTGTTCAATTTCCCAGAAAACTTTCAAGACTTCGAAGTGGGGTTTACTTTTAAGCAATTGTGGTTATTTGTCCATGTTAATTCTCGATGTGTGATTTTGATTGTGATATGATGTTTATACATATGAAAATGTTGCCAGGGACCGTAAATAGGTCCGGGATCGAAATCGGGTCCTTGGGAATGCCCACAGTGCTAAAATTTGCTAAGCTTATGCCATGTTGTCAGGGACCGTAAATAGGTCCGGGATCGAAATTGGGTCCTTGGGAATGCCCACAGTACATAATTCTATAGTATGTTGTATGGATATTATTTTCACCACTTGATTGCATATTTTGATTTAATTTGGACTGATTGCTGTATCTCCACTGAGTATAATTCGTTATGCTCACCCCACTATTTTTCCCAACCTTTCAGGTTAAGGAGCTTGGCAGGGCAAGGCAACGAGCGGGGCAAATTTTAATTTATTAATAACATTTTCGAATTATTGATTTTGAACAAGAATTTTAAGTAGTTGGTTTCCATTTGACATTTTAAATACCGAATTTGGTATCTTTGCAAATGTTGATTTTTACTTATTACATTTGGTATTAACTCTTGAATGTGAGAAATTATTTTAGAAATGATGTTTCCGCGTTTTGTGTTAAAGTGTTATGGATTTTTAAAGTATATGTTTGCCTTCGTATTGTGGCGACTTTTGAAAAATATTTATTTACAGGCTATTTTGATTTAAGTAGCGCCTCGAGTTATTAGTGAAATTTGGGGTGTTACATTTTATGGTTCTCTCGACAGTTTTGTGGTTTGTTGTGAGTCTCATCCTTATTTTTATAATAAATTTTTTTGCTATTTTATTGGTTTATGCTGAGGCTTGCGCCTCAAAGTGCCTAGAGGCTTAGACCTCACATACGAAGCCAATACCCAAATTAACGTTTTTAAACAAGGTCAGTAGTTTCTTCTTTCATGACCGTTGAAAGATTTAACTGTGAATTAAACTTAATAATTCAGATGGGAGCATCTTGTTTTCACCATCAACCATTAAAAAAAAATAAAAAATCAGTTAAAGATAAACTACCCTAAGGAAGCTAAAGTTGCTGCTAATTTATCATGAGGTTTCTTTGTCCTGTTTCTGAAATTTAAGTAAAGAAAGTGTACCTCTATAGACTGGAAATGATGTAAGATTGATGTCCCAGTGACACAGCATTGACAGAGAGAGATTGATGTGTATATTAGACTGGTAGTTTATCCAGCAATGTGAATTCAAGGAGTAACCCATATGGCCGTAATATGTATAGTGCAGTATTGGGTTGTATCTCCAACAGCATATTGACAATAATGTCAAATGTCATAGGTCATTGAAATGTCGGGGGTTTGTGCTGCATCTGACATTTGGAGTGTTGGTTGCACGGTGATTGAGCTTCTCACATGTGTACCACCATACTATGATCTCCAGCCCATGCCTGCCCTCTTTCGGATTGTGCAGGTAAAATATTTGTTTGAATTTATTATCATCATATCATTACAATCATCATCTTTTGCGCAATGGCATTGCACTTTCATATTTTGAAATTTCATGGTGGTTTGAGATCCTGTTGTATACTAATCCATGATTATCAAACTGATTACAAATGGATTAAAAAAGGAAGAAAATGAAACGATTACTAAAGAAGGAAAATCTTGATACAATTTTCCAGAACTAATGGACGGAGACTTCTAAGTATTTCTTAGTATATTGTTCCTTAGAATTGGAAGAGTTTTGTTATTTTATTTCTTGTTTTCCAGGATGAGCATCCTCCGATTCCAGATAGTCTATCTCCTGCCATTACTGATTTCCTGCGTCAGTGCTTTAAGAAGGTGAGCTGGAAATATTAGAGCACATTTACCAATGCGAAACAATTTTCCGGTTTCATATTTCAAATCAATTTTGGGCTTCCTTCGTTTACATATTTCACTGTTATTCGTTTACTTGCTTGTATATTTTGCAAATCAACTTGGCGACGAGAAAAAGATGTACTGAAGATGGTTCAAACAAGATTGAGGGAAATTTGTAATAGGAATGGGTTGATCATAAAAAGAAAGGAAAATTAATATAAGAGGGTAAACATTTTTCACACCCCTCTCCACTATTTTTCCCGTCATATGAGCAAACATATTGTGAAAATGCAACTGAGATTACTCACATCGTATATATCATTAATGTTAATTCAAGTAAATGTACCATTTACATAACTGGTTCATATGTTGATAATTAGATGGGAATTAATTTAATAATTAATGAACTGATACTTGACATGATAGAATTTTCGCTTAGTGGTTAGATAGGTTAATTTTATTGGCTCTCTTGTCCTAACTCAATTGTTACAAGCGAATGTTAGCTTGATTTACTTGTATCCAGGTTCTTGGGTGATACCATTTTGTTATGTTATGTTGGTAATTTAATTTTTGACGAAATAGTAACTTTTTCTTGGTTTTGGTAGTTGTGGGTAACACAAATGCCATATCGGTGCCATTTTAGTTGCTCCACTTAACATTTAGTTATAATGTTTCAGGATGCAAGACACAGGCCAGATGCAAAGACATTACTTTCACATCCTTGGATTCAGAACTCAAGAAGGGCTTTGCAGTCCTCTCTCCGCCATAGTGGAACTCTGACGTAGTGCTCTCGCTGATTCTTCCCTCCCTCCTTCTGTGATACTTTGATATTGCATTTTCATATTAAAGGGTGCTGATTTAGAATAGTGTATTGTACCAAGCGACTGTTGCTGGTTTCAAGTGATTCGAATGCAATTTTAGTGTTCTTTATACTTCCTTCACATATTTGCATACCTAACACATTTTCCAACCCATAAATTTTCCATGGAGTTGAAATGGTGAAATTTATTTGAGTAACTAGATTAGTTTTATTACCCTAATCACTTGAGCCCTTAAGGCTAATGGTGCTCCTATATTCGTTTCTAAGCTTCTAAACCTGTCGGAGATAGAAACCCATGCTTGTTCTGCACAGATCTTAGAAGAAAGATCCTTTGGGGTGGGGGGTGGGGTGGGTTTGAAGAATTGGTTATGCTTCCTTTGATACCATCTATAATCTCCTTGATGCATTGTGGGATGGGTTCTGGTGGACCGACGGAAGATTTTATTGCTTTTTATGTTTTTGGTTTTCCTAGACATGTATTTTCTATCAATTCATCTTCTTCTGTTTGTGATCAGCGTCATAAACTTTAAAGTATTATTAATATTGGATTGAAGTTTTGAGCATATTAAAGCCTCTGTAATTTTGCAGAAACATCGACGAAGTTGCATCTAATGATGAAGAAAGATTAAACAGAGATGGAAAAGGGGATAAAATTGGAACTTCTGCTGCTGAGAAAGTAATTGTTGCTTTGAACCTTTTGTCTTGTAACACACTTGTCATTATATTTTGAGTTCATTGTTTCCTCTTGTTTTTGCGTTGAACAGTAAATTGTTAGTGAATGGATTACTTTTGTTGTTTATTGGTCGTGTTGTACTTTAATAGCTGTTGTGGATGTCAGGAATCCCAAACAGAGTTGCTATCAAAGGTCACTTCGGGGATCAGCAAGTCTCTTGAGGAGGATAATCCTGCTGTTGATCTCATTGAGGACAAAACTCATAATCTTGAAGGTGATGTGACATCAGATCAAATCCCAACATTTGCTCTCCATGAAAACTCTCAAAAACAAAGCAGTTTCACTAGACTTGGGGATACTAGTGAGGCATCAGTCTCCAATTTGTTGGAATATGAGCTGTCCAACGTAGATCAACAGAACAGATCAATGGTAAATGGTGAGCTGGAATCTCCGGAGTCTAGAAGGAAAACTGCTGTAGCTAGAAAAGTTGAAGGAAGAGGCAGTTATGTTCCTGTCGAGCAGGATTCATTTGATTTTGGGCCAAAGAGCCAAGATTATGGCCCCCGGAAGGTTAAGCTGTGCCATTTACTTTCAATATTTTCCTGCTTCATTGAAACTAAGAAATGCATATAATTGCTGATTTACTTATGTCTGACATTCATCTTGATTGCCATAATCTTAATAGGATATCGATTGACTTCCTTCTTGTCAAAAGTAATGTATTCTTCTCTATTTTGGTTCAAAAAAATGTCCATTTCACTGTGATTGTTTTATCTTCTATTAAAACTATATAATACTCTATCAATTAGATATTCTCTATCAATAAGATAGAACTTTATAATTAAGGTATTGTTGCTACAATTATGAGGTTTCAGATTTTTTTAAAACCTTTTTTATTAGAGAAGTTTAATTAAGCTGGATTTTTGAAGTCTTGACAACAAGATGCCTTAAGTAAATTATTTTAGAAACCACTCGCTCTTGTATTATTTGCTGTGCTTTTCTCTGCTAAAGGGAACACATGCAATTCAGTATTTACCCCTTGTTTGACATGTACTCAGTTGCTTATAAGAATCCACTATCCTATGTTATC
Organism: Osmanthus fragrans; assembly: GCA_019395295.1. NCBI lineage: Eukaryota > Viridiplantae > Streptophyta > Magnoliopsida > Lamiales > Oleaceae > Osmanthus > Osmanthus fragrans. Next base: position 30,363,094 of record CM033342.1, on the reverse strand, counting down.
TCTATTTTAAAATCTGTAATGCAACTATAAGGATACTTGTTACCATGATTAGTCAGAAATCCATTTTAAATATCACACCTTTTCAATTCGTACCTAAATAGTCATGAGAACTTTAACAAAGACATGCATTTAGTGAAGGAGGGAGTACACGTTGTGGCTCAGAAGGTGATGATCTCCTATGTGGATACAGTTAGAGATAGAGAGAAAATTCTTGTATTCAATTATGTCGAAAAGATATGTTGAACAAAAGAGATAATAAATAATGTATTTACTAAATAGCCCCTAACTATCTTAAAGTGACCAAGTTGGTCAATACTATTCACACACATATTCTAACTCACCTGTAGTGACTTTCCTCTTCATCTCTCTCTGAATATTGGATCTGTGGTTCTCACTCTTTAATTCAAAAGATTGTTAGCATGAAATGATTGTTATGCTTGTGGAATTACGATAGTACAGCTTGTTCGTATACAACCTTTTGGATGCTTAAGGTATCACTTAACAGTTATTCCAGTTGTAACTTCTTGAACAACCATATATCATTGCGTGGGCTTCTTCAATTAAACTGACTGTTTGTCTCTACTATGGTTAAAATCCTGGCTGAGGTTGATGCTTAATAGATTCGTATTTTGGTCCAGTCTTATCTTCTGATCAAAATAATTGTTTAGGTGTAGAGTTGTCATCATTCAGTTATTTTCCCACTTCAAATTCCAAGAGTGGCTCTTCTACTGCATGCCAATATACGCAAGTTGCTCATTGATCAGAATAATGTTATACGCCACTATATCCTGCATACTAGTTTCAAGCTCCTTTTTTATGTCTTTAGTTTGCATCCCAATATTGCTCTGTATTATTTTTTTATGTTGTCTTTTATTCCTTGTACATTTTATATAATGTATTAATTTTATTTGTCACCTGCAAAGGCTGTGAAGTCATCAACAGTTTCAAGAGGAAATGAGCTGAGCAGATTTAGTGATACTCCTGGTGATGCTTCTTTAGTTGACTTATTTCATCCACTTGAGAACCTGGAGGACAGGATAGCTAAAGCCTCCACTTCTGGAACCTCGTCACATGTAAATGAATGCAATGCTACCTCTGACAGCGGAAAGAATGATCTAGCGACAAAGTTAAGAGCAACAATTGCTCAAAAGCAAATGGAGAATGAAACAACACGAGCAAATGGTGGTGACTTACTTCATATAATGATGGGTGTTTTAAAGGAAGATGCAATTGATATGGATGCTTTGGTATGCTTGATATCTTGACTGGCTTTTGGTCAGGTTTTTGGTTGCTTCATCTCTGACAGTTTTGTTTTCTGTCATCTTTGTATATCAGGGATTTGAAGATAAATTGCCCGAAGAAAATCTCTTTCGCCTTCAGGTACTTGTTCGCCTATGAAATCTGATTTCTTTCTTAACCTCTCAAGCCATGGAGCTCCCTCCCACATCCAAAATAACCCAGCCACCACACCAACATCCAAAAACCACCCAACACCCACCCATCCCTACTGGTGCCGACGATTGTCGCTCGTTCAATCAACCCCAAAACCCCGGCCTCATGCCACAAAACCCACCCAACAACACCCACAGGCAGCCCTAGGTGGAAACCCTAGACACGGGCCCCCAACGCAGATTTCTTAGTTCCGGCCACCTTCCCGACAGACGTGCCTGACGGCCGGCCTCTGCAGACCATTCCTACGCCGACCGATCGGTTCCCTGAAGAACGCGCTGTTCGGGCAGCGAGTGTACCAGCGCGTGCAGCTCACGCGTCGGTGAACCTGCAAACATGTTTCAAAGATTTCTGATCACCGCGCCTGTCTGTTTTATCGCCGGATGTGCCGTTCTTACATAATCATGTGAAAAAGTTGGTGGATGCACGTTTAATGGTTCAACCGTCGATTTAGGGTGGAGGCGAAGGAGTTAACAGTAGCTGTGAACGATTCTGGCACTATCAAGATGACAGAATGGGGATCGAAGCTATCAAATGCAATTTATATGGGGAGGTTTGGTGCACTTTGGATGGTGAATATGGTGGATAGATTAAGGACTAGTACATTAGAGGATTTTGTCTCTAAATTCAATGAATTTTCAAGAGCTTTTTTTTGGCACAACGCTGTTTAAACTGCTGTGGTCGATACTTGATGATAGCACAATATGGGGAGAAGCGCGGGAAGGGAGTTGTCATGGTGCCAGAAGGTGAATGGAGAAGGATGGACATTAGTCTCGCAGGTGTTTCAAGCAGTTGTCGATTCATTTGTTGCTGGGGATAAAGCCAAATGTTGAATGGTGGATGAACGAAATCGACAAAGGTTGACTTATGCTGAAGTTACAGCAAACTTATATGCCTTGCAGTATGCTGATCAACGGGTGATACGACAAAGGGAAAGGGCGGCTAATGTTAGTGTAAACGAAGGTCAATGTATGGTGCCTAAGATTATGGAAGCAAATGCTGAAGGATCACATGACAGTTGCTTGAATAGGGCTGAAATAATGGCCCGAGTGCAGGAGTTGAAGGGGTCGTTGGATGAATTAATTAGGCCAGTAGGAAGTGGGTCTGAAACGGGGTCCAGGATGTTATGCTGTAGTAAGTGTGGGGTGAGCGTGAATGAGTATCCAGTTGTTGGAAAACAAGTAGCAAGCTTGACTCATAAGGAGTTCTCATCGAATGTAGACCATACTAAAGAACCTATTTGTGAGTCTAAGAAGCATATTAAAGTGGGGTGCTCCAAAAATGACGACGATGCCGACTTAGTGGATTTGAATAGGGATGATATAGACTCAGGGATTGAAGTAAATCAGAAAGTGGTACCTTTGTCTAAGGAAGGGGAGCCGAGCATGGAGAATTTGGAGACGGTGATAATGGGTGCTATGGACACGATTCCGCAGGCTAATGGATTATTATCAGTTGAACAAGGGACGAGACCTGTATTAGCAGAGGGTTCAACATCGGTAGTTGTAAAAGAACACGACGCGACACGTTCGGCGACTAGGGTTGCGAACACATATAACAGAAAACACTCTACGTCTCTAAAAGAAAATGACATGGGGATTGAAAAAGCTCTGGTATTGTGGGTAGATGGCGCCAAGAAGGGCGGAATTGATAGTGATGTACAGGTGGAGGAAGTGGAGGGACGGTCCTTTGATAATTTGGAGTGTTGTCATGAGGAGGATACAGCGAAAGAGAATGCATTTGAAATTGGACACCAACCTTCAAACTGGGTTCTGCAAAAAATTTAGGATTTCAATAAGTTGATAGGCGTGTCCTGTGATGGATATGAAAGTAGACTTTTGCAATTATTCAAGAAACTTGAGTTTAATAGGGGACAGAAGATGAGTATACAAGGACGTAAATCAAGAAGAAAGGATGATCGTGAGCTTAAGCGGCAAGAATGATCGGTAAATTATGACGGGAAGGGTGGCGAGTCTATGAAAGAAATACTGGGGAGGGGTGACGAAGTGTTAAAATGATACCAAAACTCATTAGTTGGAATGTAAGGGCGCTCAACAAAGTTGGGAAAAGGCTAGGTGTTCGAAATCTGCTAAGAGGATGGAGGGCGGACCTTGTGTGCTTACAAGAAACTAAGTTGGAGTTCATCTCGAGGGTTGTGGTGAGTAGTTTATGGGGAGGACAACATGTAAGGTATCAGTTTTTGGGGTCATCAGGGACATCGGGAGGCATGCTAGTCATGTGGGACTCTAGAGTGCTAGAGATGGAGGGGGTGAGTATAGGGTTATTCTCTATATCGATTTCATTTAGAAATATTGGGGATGGATTCCAGTGGATGTTCATAGGAGTTTATGAGCCTAATTTTGATGAAAGTAGAGGGGACTTGTGGGATGAGTTGGCTGGAATGATAGCTTGGTGGAATCTCCCAACGTGTATTGGGGTGATTTTAATGTGATCGGATTTCCTACTGAGAGGTCGAGTGGTGGGAGACTAACTAAGGCTATGGAGGATTTTTCAGAATTTATTAGGGAAAATATGTTGGTGGATATGCCCATGATTGGAGGAGATTTTACATGGTCATCTAATCGGGACCATCCAGTTCTTACCCGTATAGACAGGTTCTTGATTTGTGGAGAGTGGGAGCCCAAGTACTCGGATGTCACTCAAAGGAGATTGGGGAGGGTGTATGTCACGTGTTTTATGTAACGTGCAATTACCGCAAGTGTACGGTGTCAAGTTTTGTAATGTAGTGATGAAATGAAAAATGTCTAACCTACATGGATTGATACTTTATTTCTACCGAGTACTATAATTGTTTAGTTTTCACTTTATTTAGACGATCAAAGTTGAATCATTATTGTGATTTTAATCAAATGTAGATGGAATAAAAATGACAAGTGAACGGAAGCAAACTTTAATGAAGTTATCAAATTATGAAAACCTAGGGAATGATTTCATCGCACTTTCGACAATGTTTTTCAACTTATAATGTTAACTCGATCAGATTTTTCTTAATGTATAGACAAGAACCTTAAAATTAATTCTACTCCCTCTCGAGTGCCGAATAGAACCTATCTCTATAGTTTAATCCCAATATCTCTATTTTGAATTAAATGTATAGAAACTATGATACACGCAGTTCTTAATTCAAATAAGCCTCAAAAGTTCGTACTTTTTCTCGAAATTTACGAAACCTAGGTTCTGTTCTCAGATTGCACCTAAATTTTTCTCTCGAGTGCCGAAATTTACGCATCAATTCATTTAACTAGTGGCCAATTAATTGAACGCATTACACACAAACAACATAAATAAATTAACAGAAAATCTAAAAGAGCTAAATATATAGGAATCAAAACACGCCTCAAGTCGATTACATCAAACCCTAGTTCTAAAGATTTAGTTTATAATGAAATTCATAAATTCAATACAATCCATATGAGAAAACATAAGGAGAAAAAGAAAAACTCTTTTGAAGCTTCAGTTTGATTCCCCTCGATGCTTTCCGCCTCCTAGCTCGATTTCTTCAATTCTTGATGTATGGCTCCTTCAAAATATCCCCAGCAATCCAGATTTGTTCCTTAGATTTTGCGGTGTTTTCACGAGTGTTTTTGGCTGCTAGATCCCTCCTTTAGGTCTTCTTGCTGTCTTTTATATTGTAGTGGAGTTTAGGGGGGAAGTGGAGGTGAGTTGGGCCGAGAAAATTATTTAAAATCTTTCAAATCTTCAGCCCATCACCGGCGCTGTGGCGCCAGAGTTCCTGTTAATTAATCATCGCTGGGTGCCGTGGCGCCCAACTCCCTGTTAATTTAACATCACTGTGCGCCGTGGTGCCCAAGGTGCTGCTTGGAATTAGAGACTTCTTGGGCGCCGTGGCACCTAAGGTTCTGCCTTCATTTCTCTTTTTTCATTTTCGCAGTTTTTTTTCCAACATATTTTCCCTTCATTCACCAACATTCCATGCCCCCTTTTTGTGATCAATCCTTAACCTCAATCCAAGCTTCAAAGTGTATTATTTTCTCCCAAATTGTCTAAGCTACAAAACAACACGAACACATCAAAATGCTCAAAAGTGCCCAAAAACAAACCAAAAACTATGATTTAGAGGCATTTATTTGATGTGTAAATTATACTCATCAGTGTACTCAGATCACTTCCCTATTTTGTTATCAACAAGAGGGGTAGTTGAAAAAGGCTTTTTAGGTTTGAGAAGATGTGGTTGAAAGTAGAAGGCTTTGGGGAGCAAGTACGGACTTGGTGGGCATCTTATGAAGTCAGGGGGTCTCCTAATTATGTGTTGAATTAGAAGTTGAAGGCTTTGAAAAGGGATTTAAAGAGATGGAATGAGGAGGTTGTGGGCAATGTGAACTTTCGTAAAATTTAGTGTCTTTTAGACATCAAAAAGCTGGACAGGCGGGAGGAGAGCCGAGGGTTGGCTGGAAAGGAGAAAGAGAGACATAGAGTACTAAGGGAAGAGTTGGAGAGATTGGTGGAAATGGAGAAAATTGCTTAGCGCCAGAAATCTAGGGTTACGTGGTTGAAAGAGGGATAAATGCACTAAGTTTTTTCACAGGGTCGCCAACTCTAATAGGCACAACAATTTTATCATAATGTTGGAGGTAGATGTGATTACTTATAAGGAGCCCCCCAGAGTATTGAAAGTCAAATGGTGAGGTTCTATCAGAATTTCTATTGGGAGTAGTTCAAGTGGAGGCCGGAGCTGGAGGGATTGAACTTTTCTACTATCACGGAGGAGGAAGCCGGTTGGCTAGAGAGATCATTTGGGGAGGATGAAGTTAAGGAGGTAGTATTTAATATGAATGTTGATAAGGCACCTGGACCGGACGACTTCTCATTCTCATTCTACAAAGCGTGTTGGGAGGTGGTGCGATCGAACATTATGAAAGTTCGTAATTATTTTTTTGAATGTGGCAGGCTCCTGAAAAGTTCAAATACTACATTTATTGTGTTAATTCCTAAGAAACTAGGAGCGACTGATATTAAGGACTTTCGCCTGATTAGCCTAGTCAGCGGGATGTATAAGATTATTTCGAAAGTTTTGCGAACAGATTAAAGGAGGTGCTGGGGAAAGTAGTGTCTAAATTTCAGAATGTTTTTGTAAAAGGACGCCAGGTTTTAGACTCTATACTTATAGCGAATGAATACATTGACTCAAGACTGCGTCTAGGGGTTCTAGGGATGCTATGTAAGCTCGATATTTAGAAGGCTTACGATCATGTGAACTGGGGTTTCCTTTTGTATATGCTTAGGTGATGTGACTTTGGAGATAAATGTTGTAAGTGGATTCAGTTTTGTATCTCTACTGTTTCGTTCTTAGTGTTGGTCAACGGTACACCGGATGGTTATTTTCGGAGTAGTAGATGATTGAGGCAAGGGGATCCACTGTCTCCATTGTTATTTGTTATTGTGATGGAGGCTTTTAGTAAGATGCTAGAAAAAGCAGTGGAAGAAGGTTTGATAAGGGACTTTATGGTTGGTCACTTGCTAGTGTCCCATTTGTTATTTGCAGATGACACGCTGATTTTATGTGATGCAGAGGAAGAACAATTCAGAAACTTGCGCCGCTTGCTTCTATGTTTTGAAGCTGTGTCTGGATTGAAGATAAATTTAGAAAAATCTGAGACAGTAGGAGAGGTCGCTAACATGGAGGAGTTGGCTAACATATTGGGATGTAGGGTTACACAGCTGTCTATGTCATATCTAGGTCTTCCTTTAGGGGCACGGTTTAAAAGTATACATATCTGGAATGGTATTGTGGAAAGGATGGAGAGGAGGTTAATGGGGTGGAAGCGTATGTACCTCTCTAAGGGAGGTCGACTTATCCTCATTAAATCCACTCTATATAATCTTCCTACTTATTTTTTGTCATTGTTTCCTATTTCGGTTGTAGTGGCAAATAGATTAGAGGCTTCAGAGGGAATTTATTTGGGCAGAGTTGGGGAAGGAGAGGAAACTCCACCTGGTTAATTGGGGTACTGTTTGTTCTCCTATGAGGTTGGGGACCTTGGATTTTGTTTAATAAGGCCTTACTGGGCAAGTGGCTGTGGCGATTTGGAGTGGAGTGGAGTGGAGAGGGAGAACTTTTGGAGAGAAATTATATGGGCAAAGTATGGCGTGATGGAAGGGGGTGGTGTACTGTTGATGGGCGTCGTTCTTATGGGGTGAGTGTGCGGAGGTATATCCGATGAGGATGGAGTGACTTCCGGGTCACTGAATTTTGCGGTGAGGAATGGCAATGATATTAGATTTTGGGATGATTGTTGGTGTGGAGATCAATCGCTGAAGGCTGGATTTCCTTCTTTGCACCGCATTGCTTTAGTGTCTTCTGCTATGGTGAGTGATGTATTAGCCATTTATAATGGAAATTACAGCTGGAATATTACATGTGTGAGGAGCTTATAAGATTGAGAATTGGATGATTATGCGCGATTTTTGACCTCTCTGCATGCGATACAAATTCGTGTAAGAGAGGGTGATCGTAGCAGGTAGAGGATAACATGGGATGATATTTTTTCAGTTCGCACGTATTTTAGATCCGTTTCGAGACCTATGGAAAGCATATTCCCTTGGAAGATAGTGTGGCAATGTAAATAGCCTCCACGGGTGACATTTCTATTGTGCACGGTTGTGAAGGAACATGTGTCAACGGTGGATAATCTTCGACGAAAAGACTTATGTAATCGAGTGGTGCTATATGTGTAAGAGGGATGGAGAGATGAATGATCATTTGTCCATTCATTGTGATGGTGCTCATTGGTTGTGGAACAGTATTCCAGCATCTCAAAATATGAATTGGGTGATGCCTAGGCATATAGAGGATGTGTTGCGGGCATGGGGGAGAAAATTTCGTGATAAGGATAGCAAGTTTTTATGAAATCTTATTTTGGTATGCATTGTATGGTGCGCATGGAGAGAAATGAATAATCGTTGTTTTGAAGACCAAACAGAGACAACAGAGCAGATAAGAGAAATGTTTTATTTGAGTTTGTATACTTGGTTTAATGCTGCGATTATTAATCCTGTAGAGGGATTACCTAATTTCATGTTTTTCTGTTTTGCTTAAAGTGATTATATATTTTCTGTGTATTCTTTTTTAATTAATAAAATTACCCGATTACCTATAAAAAAAAATAAAAAAAATCTTTCTTAGTAGCTGCTGGTCTTGGTCTACTTTGTGGCTTTCATGTTATATTTTAATTTTTTGGTGAACAATATAATTGCTCAGCATGTGTTCTGTCAATTATCCATTGAAGGAGAAACATCTCGTGTGCTTCAATTTTGCTATGTGTTTAGAACAAATTTCTCAGAATTTATGCTCATACTGGAAGGAATACAGTTATTCCAGATTAGAATATTTTGAATGTACGAGCTACCTTGATTTCTTATATGAGGTAATGCATTACTATTGAAGTAGTTTTTGGCATGTAAAAAAAGCAGATTCACTTAAGTTATCATTCTTGACATGATACGTTACATTATTTTTTATATATTTGTAGTCTTTATTCTTGTTGTAGATATTATTTTTTACAATCGTAAAGTAGATATATATTTAGTTTGTAAAGTTGTATATGTGCGCAGGCTGTTGAATTTAGCAAGTTAGTGTCATCATTGAGACCAGATGAACCAGAAGATGTCATTGTATCATCTTGTCAAAAATTGACTGCTTTCTTTCAGCGATGGCCGGAGCAGAAAATTGTTTTCATTACTCAACATGGTTTGCTTCCTCTAATGGAATTACTTGAGGTTCCGCGAACTCGTGTATGTAGTCCTTATCAAGCTCAAAGTCTGTTGTACCTACTGAATTATGTGATATTTATTAATTGCATTATTGGTACTACCTCTACGAAATTTCAGGTCATTTGTTCTGTGCTGCAAGTTCTGAACCAGATAATCAAAGATAATACAGATTTTCAGGAGAATGCTTGTCTTGTCGGCCTGGTAAGTATTTTTAGCATTATTTTCAGTAGTCTCTCTCTGCTTGGCGAGAATTGGTGCAATCATGTGATGATTTTGAATGTTGTTGTAAGTGCTGTCGATTGAATTCCATCCACATGTATAGTTTTTATTTACCTTTCGAAAGAATCCACTAATTTTGTATGTGGCTCTGTATGGGAATAGTTTCAAAGTTCTGACATTGACCATGTCAAGTGCCTATTCATTTATAAAAATCAGCAATAGTAGTGGGGAATAATTTATTTGCATTCTTCATGTTTAACCTTATCCATATTTGGGATTTTATTGCTTTCCCTTTTAGTGGAATAGTGCAGTGGGTTACACGTTAGTTGTTTTCACAAAGAATTTATCTTTTGAAACAGACAACGGATGAGTTAAGCTGTTAAGGAAGTTACTTTTAGTTTTTTACTTTGCTTTGTTCTCATACTAAAGACAATAGAGTAAAGCGAAGGTAGCTTTTCTTTGATCTATACTTTTAAATTTGTTCTGTTGCATTCTTTTCTCATTGTCCTTCATTTCAAATTACAGTGACATATTTTTTACTACTAGTTGGCAGAACTGCTCTTCGACCGATTGCAACATTCTTTAAAACTTGTTTTGATTGTTGTAAGATATTGCTAATTCCAAACTTATGGTGGTTATCTTTTTGGATATGCTATAATATTGACTATGCTTCAACAGAATTTTCAATCTTAATCTTTTATTGATTTGTCTATTGATGATAAGATGAGTAAGAGAACTCTAAATTCCGTTTAACTCATTTATTTTATTGAAACTCCCTACAGCGAAAACTTTATATGTAATATGTTGGAGCATTACTATCATTTTTATTATTCAAATTTTAATTCCAAACCGAGAAGAATATAGGTGCTATTATGCTTTAGTTTGTTCCAAAGCCAAGACACAGAAAAAGACTAATGTTTTCATTGATTACGCGTTCATCCATGTGTGTTACATCAAGTGCATGTTTGGTTGGTGATTAAGTTATAATTTAAGTGATTATAAGTTGTGGGTGGATAAAAAATATGTTTAACCAAAAGTGAATATAATTTAGCCCATGTTTGGTTTAGCTAAAAAATTTAATAGAAATCTAACTCAAAGTCAACAATTAATTTTAACCACACATTTCATGGGACCTACAACTTTTGTCAACTTTTCAACCACAAATTTCATCAACTTCTATAAAAATTTACTAAAAGTTTGATTTTTAGCTAAACTAACCAACCAAACATGCACGGAATTGTCCACAGTATGTGTTCAAAAGTGAATGCACGTTTGAGAATCTCATCCTTGCTTTTTCTCTGTCCCCATTTTCAGTAATATTAGTAGTTGCTATGAGAAAAAAACATCTCATTGAGTAGCATGAGCTGCAATGAAGGTCTGAACCTGTAGTGAATGTTGAGTGATTTGAGATCTAAATAAAAGGAGAATCATTAGAGTTGTTGAGATCTAAATGTGAAAGGATTCATAAGTTGGAGTAAAATTTGGATAGTGATCGAATTTTTAGTAAACGTGGAGTGATTGCGATGAGGTAATAGAGGTTAAGAGAACACCAAAGGCTGAACATTTTAAAATATAGATTCAACTAATAATAGGGAAAGGAATATTGGAGAAGATGTGTGAACTAAAAAATATCAGGTTGGTTAGGTTAAGTAGGGAAGTGCCCTGGTTTTGTGTGATTGATAAATCATGTAAAATTTATGTGATCGACACCCCCCCCCCCCCCCCTTTTTTTTTGTGTGATGAATGTAGGTTATTAACACAATAACTATATAAATGGAATGTAGTTGGCATAATGTTTAGATGGGTTTGGAATAAAATGTGAAGAGAAAAAAATAAGAAATGAGCAATGTTGCTAGTTGGTCAAGGTACTTCTTGTTGAAGATAAATTGTGGGAGAGCCCTTCGTGATAATTTGGGCATATTTAGTGAATGCCACTAAGTGATCTAGTTATGAGAATTAATAGAACCTAGAGAAAAAGTCTACTTGAATAGCATGACCTAAGATAACTAATTATACTTGAGCCTTTTTGGATTAACTTCGGAGATGACACTTATATAACGGAGTGGAAGATGAAAATCCTTGTAGCTGTTACTCAGGCTTTGTCAGCTTAAATTACATTTTGAAATTGGATCTTCATTTACCAGATTCGATCCAATTTATATTGACTAGAAAATTTATGATTGATATTGGTTCTGATTTACATTAGAATACATTATTCGAAATTTTCATGAATACTTTTATTCATGATATAATTATTGAATTTGTGTAGCACATATTATCCTACGAAATGTTTGTCGAACAGAAAAATAAAAATAAAAATTGCAATATCGAATTTTTTTCTTTTCTTTTCTTGTATGTGAGATAAAGTTATGGTAACCCCTGGTTACTTTAATAAATTGAAAAGCTTGTCCTAATAATGATTATATTGGTTATTATGATTTGTTTCAGTGACTTCTCTTCAAATGCATGTTTAATAACCAGCTAAGAGGTTTTAATGTTTGAAAAGATTCTAACATCAACCATTTACATATTAGATTCTTATTGGACTAATACAAGTCGTGACATGGAAACTTCTCCTCTGTTGACAAATCTTAGCTTTTGATTTAAATTGATATTTGGAAGTTCATATCATTGATCTTCAAAGTGCAAGCCTTCATATTCCTCCTGAATTACTCCAAAACTTCATCTTCATGTACCTTAGGAAAAGAAATAAGACGAGGCCCTATTTGGCACAAGATTCTTTAAAACTCGTTGTTTTTCAAACTCATTTTCAACCACACTTTCCCAATAAAATAATTTTGCACGTGGACCCATAAGTTTCCCCCACTTTTTAACCACACATTCTCCAAAAAAAATCACAATCTGTTCTAAAAAAATCTACATCAAACCAACCCGAAATTCGTTACCCTGCTTTATAAAGCTTCTTGCTGTTTAAATATTGCCTAAATTATGGTCCAGATCCCTGTTGTGATGAGCTTTGCCATGCCTGACCGTCCCCGGGAGGTTCGCATGGAAGCAGCTTTCTTTTTGCAGCAGCTCTGCCATTCAAGGTTAGGTTTCTTTCTTCTGCAGTTTGATATCTAAATTGTTTTACTCCAGAGTATAAGGTTATTCGTTTCTTCAGCCCATTGACATTGCAGATGTTTATTGCTTGTCGTGGCATACCAATACTGGTGGGCTTTCTGGAGGCTGATTCTGCAAAATATAGGTTGGTAGTTTATATACTTCAAATGAAGATTCCAACACTTACACATGCTTATTTTCTTTTATTATTAAAGTAGCGACAAGTGAACATATGTTAGGGGAGAATATATTAACACGGTTTGGCCATATCCGAAAGATGTTAGATGCATCGGGAAGAAATTTGATCAGGTATGAAGATGTTATAAAAATCACATGGTATGAGGAAATTGAAAAGGATTTTGATCCGTTGTGGTCAACCTTTGAGATGACCTTGGTATAGCAGAGTGGGAATTAATTATCCATGTAATTGACCTTGGAGATGGCCTTGTGACTGGGCTGTTGTGCTGCATGATGTCAAAAAATCTTGTAATGAACTTTTGCTCATGTATAGAATTTCTCAAGGATTAAAAATATTTGCTCATATAAAATTGCTGCACAAGCTAAATGATTTTGATTTCTATTTCTTTTTGACTTAAAATGGATTTCTTTTTCTTCTTTTCTTTCTTTCTTTCTTTCTTTTTTTTTTTTTGGCATTTTATTATAACCGTATATGTTTTATCGACAACTGGCAAGCAAACTCATTTACCTTCTTTTATAAATGCATTAACTAATTTACTTTATTCTGTAATCTAGGGAAATGGTTCACATTGCTATTGATGGCATGTGGCAGATTTTCAAACTTCAGAGGTCCACCTCCAGAAATGACTTTTGTCGTATTGCTGCCAAGAATGGGATATTACTTAGACTTATCAATACTCTTTATAGCTTGAATGAGGCAACCCGTCTGGCTTCCATAGCTGGTGGATCTGGGTTCCCTGCAGATGGTCTAGCACCACGTCCACGATCTGGTCCTCTTGATTCCAGCAGCCCTTCCTTTGTGCAGACAGATACACCATTTTATGGAATTGACCAGCCTGATCATCTTAAAATAAAACAAGGAGATCATGTATCACTACCAGGAGTGCAAGAACCTTCACGAACATCAGTCACACATTCTCCTGATTCACGATTCTTTGCTCCAGATGCTGATAGACCTCAGTCAAGTATGGTTAATGTGGAGGCTCCTGGTACTTCAAAATTACCAGATCCTGCAAGTTTGGACAAAGGAACCAATGCTGTGTCAAAGAGAGAGTCTCGAGCTGATGTTGAACTGAAACAGCAAAGAGGTTCAAATGCAGGAAGTATAGCATCATCAGATAGGCCCCCAAAATTTGTGGAAGGGGCATCAAATGGGTTCTCTTCTGCTACTGCTACTCAGCAAGAGAATGTTCGACCCCTTCTCAGTTTGTTGGATAAGGAACCTCCATCGCGCCATTTCTCTGGTCAGCTTGAGTATGTACGTCATCTTACTGGGTTGGAGAAACCTGAAACTATACTACCACTTTTACATGCATCTAGTGACAAGAAAACAAATGGGCTGGACTTTTTGATGGCTGAATTTGCAGGTATTTGGTCTGTCTAATTTTCATGATTGCTTCTGCATTGAACCACCCCTTGGAACCATAGCACCTCCAGTAAAGAGAGCCATTGCTCATAATGAATTAAGCCAGATTTTGGCATTGATTCTTGGATACAATTTTCTCTGCTGCTTGCAATTGAATTCGCCTTTGTTGCAGCATAATCTTTTCTTTGCATTCAAGTTAATCAACAATATGATCCTGATACTTTTAATTTCTGTCCAGAGGTATCTGGACGAGGGAGGGAAAACTCTAATATTGACTCATTACCTAGAACTTCACCTAAAACAACAAACATGAAGTTAGGATCCCTGACATCTAATGGAGGAATTGCTTCCACATCTGGACTTGCATCTCAGACTGCATCAGGTGTGCTGTCTGGTTCTGGAGTTTTAAATGCTAGGCCAGGAAGTGCAACTTCATCTGGGTTACTTTCCCACATGGTATCATCTTGGAATGTTGATGTTGCTCGGGAATATTTAGAAAAGGTAGCAGACCTTCTACTTGAGTTTGCTGCAGCTGACACAACAGTAAAATCTTACATGTGTAGCCAAAGTTTACTTAGTCGGCTTTTCCAGATGTTCAATAAGATAGAGCCTCCAATTCTTTTAAAGGTAATGCAAGAGATTATATGTTGAACATCGTGTCTGATTTTTTGCTGTGGTCTGATCACTGTTACTAATCTCTTGTCTCGTAGTTGTTGAAGTGTATTCATCATCTGTCCACTGATCCTCATTGCTTAGAAAATCTTCAACGAGCAGATGCAATAAAATATTTGATCCCTAACCTCGATCTCAAAGAGGGTGCCCTTGTATCCCAAATACATCATGAGGTGAGGTGTTGAAGCAAAATAAAAAAATAATAATAATAATAATAAAATCTTTTTTAATGAATAGAGTAATGATAATATCACACATTATCTAATAGTATACCTCAAGGAAAGGCGTGTAACTTACATCCTTCGAGCGTCTGCATCATTGAATATTGTCTCACTAGATTCATTGTTACAGGTTCTCCATGCACTATTCAATTTGTGTAAGATTAACAAGAGGAGACAGGAACAAGCAGCAGAAAACGGAATTATTCCACACTTAATGCAATTTATCATGTCAGATTCTCCATTAAAACAACATGCACTTCCTCTGCTATGTGATATGGCCCATGCATCACGTAATTCAAGGGAGCAATTAAGGGCTCATGGAGGTCTGGATGTGTACCTGAGCCTTCTTGAAGATGAGCTTTGGTCTGTGACGGCGTTAGATTCAATAGCTGTATGCTTGGCCCATGACAATGAGAACAAAAAAGTAGAGCAAGCTTTGTTGAAAAAGGATGCCGTACAGAAACTGGTTAAGTTCTTCCAGTGCTGTCCAGAGCAGCACTTCTTGCACATACTGGAGCCTTTCTTGAAAATTATAACGTATGTGGTTTCTTCTATGAATAAATCTGTTACGGATTTCTATTTGAAAAAAATAATACCTCCCCCTGTTTCAAAACCTTTGCTGTAGTTTGGCATTTTTTGGTGACCTGAACTTTTTTGCAAAGCTCATTTGATCTCACTTTATTTACTTCTAGAAAAATGATTTTAAATGATGCTTAGTTCATCTGAAACTAAACTGGGACTACATGAGATATTGCTCGAGCATTTTTCTCTCACTATCTTAAGCCTTATTTGGCCCCCATTTTTTGAATCTCATTTTTCCCCAAACTCATTTTCAACTGCACATTATATGGGACTCACAACTTTTCAATCTCACATTTCATCTATTTTTATCAAAATCTACTAAAATCTGATTTTAGCAAAACCTAATAGGGGCTTAATTTCCAGATAAGGAATCTCACCCATTTCTTTCATGCTCCGACTTATGGAATTTTCTTTTTGTTTATTAGTTGCTTTAGGTGATGGATAAAATGAAAAGATATCTTTTGTGACTTTTTTGGGTTTCAGAAAGGGATAACAACTTAGGACTCATGGTGAAAACCGAGACAAAACGACAAAGAGAAATTGTGAATTGTTTCCTTATACTAAAAAGACTTGCAAAACAATCAAATATGGTCTCCGTAGAAGTTATGCAGGACAAGTGTAGGGGGTCTCTCCTGTAAGCTTTAGCATTGAAATCAAATTTGGAGGTTAGGCCAATGCAGTTTATTGGCTGATACATGAGCAGAAGTATTGGCCTTGAGAATATGACAATCTTAATATTGTTCATTGCTTTGATGGACAGATGAACAAATAATTTCTCTGCTTTAGGTTTCTCTTTTTGTTTTTTGTTATGGGGATATGTCATGTCATATATTTTGATGGTACGAGTAAATAAAAAAGTATCATGCGGTTTACAGATGTTAAAGGGCTTTATATCATAGCATAGCCAGAGAGAATGAAGAAACTTGAGCCATTGCACTGCGTCCCTCACACCTCACATCTAGGTCTAGGTTTGTATCCCATACACAGAAATGGGTTCAGAAGAGTTGCAGATTCTTTAAATTAGACTCATGCTGTGGTGAAATTATTGAAATGACCATTTTAGATTAAATGTACTGGCTTGTTCACATTGTAACTAATATATAAAGAACTACTAGACTTGACTAGAAGTTGGTTTCTCGTAAGTTATCCCAACACTTACTGGAGACTAATTCATTTAAGTAAACGTTGTGGGTTTTCTCCATGGAAGCAATCTTTCAACACATGCCTGAGAAATCTAGATATTGATAGAAACCCCTCAACTAAAAGATGTAAAATTGTTGAGTAAAACAACAGATTCATGTACATGAAGGAATATAAGCTTTTATGACTATATATCGAAATTAAACCATTTGTTGAGAGTAGTCCAATTTTTAGATCTGCAACCATCTTTTAATTTACTTTTTCTGAGCAATTTTCTAGCCGGAAAAGGAAAATAATATGTAAATAGCATGTCATTCTGCTTTCCTTTTCAGTTTGAGGAACTCACTGGTGCTTTTTTTTCCCCCTTATTATTATGCAGGAAATCATCTCGAATAAACACCACTCTTGCAGTTAACGGTTTGACACCATTGCTAATATCGAGACTTGACCATCCAGATGCTATAGCTCGCCTGAATTTGCTTAAACTAATTAAGGTGAGCAACGGACTAGTTCATATGCTGCATCTGTTGCATGCTACATAGTTCACTCATTGTCCTAGTACAGGTTGTACTATGTTAAATTTCTTGGATAGATCAAGTTATTAGTAGATTCAGGAACTTCCTATGCTAAAGACGGGCAGTCGCTCATCCAGTAAATTCTACTTGGTAGAGTGGGGCGACATTCTATGTTAAGTTATAAGTTTTTCTGTAATGTTATAAGGTTTGTCTTCTAAAATGGATGAACCTTATAACATTACAGAAAAACTTTCTCAAACTTGAACTACAAATGGGAGGTTTGGTAGTCCTTGTATATAGACTTTTAGGTACTGTTCAGATGAATTGATGTGAGTAACTGCGAAACCCTTTTCATCTTCTTTCAGTCGGCTGATTTGAGCTCTTTAGTTGATCGGTGTGTCTTGACACGCGAAAACTTGTTCGACTTATAGTACCGCAAGTGTACGGTTCGTTTCAAGTAATAAAGTGGATTTTGAAGTCCAAGTATCGTTCCCACAGAGATTTGAACAGTTTAATTCTATATAATTTGACCTTAACCGAAACAAAATTCGTGTTTGAGTGGTTGTAACTAACTCGTGACTAAATTAAATGAGCTACTTATGCAAAATAAAATGAACTGTCTAATTAAATGCAAAGTTCACTACATGCAATTATAATCCTAAATGCGAAATTGAGATAATAATCAAATAAAAAGCGTACTAGGTTCGCGAATCCCCATGTAATAATCTATTTCAACCCTAGTTCTACAAATTTGACAACACGTTTGAATTATGACGAATCAATATTCCTATTTTATTCAAAACTCTCTTTCGATTAAGCTTGAACCTATTTTCATATACGACACCGACTATATCTCTATTGACGGGAGCAAATATACAAAAAATCATGGGTGGAGGTTTGTATGAATATTTAGAGATTCACGTAAGGTATAGCGGTATATTTCTATCCCCTATCGGACCCTACGATGATTTATACCTTGTCTAATCTATTTATCCTCTTTCGAATGGTATTAAATAAACCACAACACATCACACAATCACATGCATAATAATTGTAGACTTTAATTCAATGTATATAAACCATTCATTAATCCAAAACGCGTTTTTTCGTCAAATAAAAGCAAAAACTAGGAATCAAAATATCAAATTACATGGTTCATCGTTCACCTAGCACATTAAAAACTAGCCTAGCATGATAAAACTATGAAAACTAAGAGAAGAAAGAATATAAATTTTAAGAAGACATCACCCTATTGGATCTTGAAGTGAAATCTTGAATCTTGGATCAATCTTCTTGTTCTTTTTCTGAGCAATCTTCTTGCTCTTCAATAGGTAAATAATGGTAGAATAAGGCGGAACCCTTTTCTTTCTGGTCGTGTTTAGGGTTTTAAAAGGGGTTTAGATTGGTTTCCATAAGAGATTTGAATCAAATAAGGAAATCAAAATATCGCGCCCAGAAATGAACTATGCGGCCTCATAGAGTAATTCTATGCGGTCGCACCATAGTTATAGAGAT
The DNA here is from genome assembly GCA_019395295.1 of Osmanthus fragrans. Classification (NCBI taxonomy): domain Eukaryota; kingdom Viridiplantae; phylum Streptophyta; class Magnoliopsida; order Lamiales; family Oleaceae; genus Osmanthus; species Osmanthus fragrans. Next base: position 30,344,402 of record CM033342.1, on the reverse strand, counting down.
TGCGGGATCAAAGGGTTCTGCCCAAACCTATGCGGTCGCATAGGTGTTACACTATGCGGCTGCATAGTGTAAACTATTTTTTGCTAGAAATTTCATTTTTGTCCCTGATTTCCGTTCCTTCATTCTTGAGCTCCTTTCAACTTTCAAGTTCTTTCTATGCCTCGTTTCACTACACAACTGGGCAGTCTCAGCTCCCTTTGATACTCGATTTTCTCGTCGGGTCAACTTTTGAATAATTGCATTCGGGTCCCTGTAACTTTCGTTTTCTTCTAGTTTGATGATCCTTTTTCGCTCATTTTCGCATACTTTTCATTCCATCCATCAGTGTAGTCCTACGAACACAAACTTGTATCGAATTAAGCCAATATTCAACATATACGTTCACAATTAGCCATGTTTTGTGGCCTAAATAAGTGTGTAAAACGCACTTATCATGTCTACTCCTATTTCGGCTATTATAAGTGCTTCTCCCTGACCAGTCTTTCTACCCAAACATGTCTTGCAAGAACTTGAGACTCGTTTTTTTAAATTTTAGTTGGTCAATGTTCTTGGATTTGGTACAAATGAGCAGGAGAAAATTATCTAAATAGAAATGATTTTCCAGTTTTCTTCATTTCTATTTCTACCTTGATTGTGCAAGGTTTAAGAACTTGTGTACAGTCTGTCATTCTTTGGTATGACTGATTTGCATCATAACCAGTTGTCATGATATATGTAGAGTACCACTAGTCCATATACCTTTTTGACGGGATACTCATCAAATTACTCATCTGCACATTTCACTATTTCCAAAGGATTTCATATTATGTGTTTTCAGGTAACCAGGTATTAGTTTCATGTGACCTTTTTAACAGCGATTTAATAGCATGTTATGATGGTTATCTGTTGTTGTGTCAAGTAAAATGCTATACATTTGGATACTCAAAACACATTTCTTTTGATGATCGACTCTGAGTGTTTGTTTATCAGGCTGTTTATGAGCACCATCCTCGTCCAAAGCAACTGATCGTGGAGAATGATTTGCCTCAGAAGCTTCAAAATTTGATCGAGGAACGAAGAGATGGGCAGAGTTCTGGTGGCCAAGTTCTGGTAAAACAAATGGCTACTTCATTACTCAAAGCACTTCATATCAACACAGTTTTGTAAATTCGAGCTTCGTCTTATTTTTACTTGTTTGTTGACATATGCTTCTTAATTTTAATACATTGTTTCCGTTTTCTTGAAATCAACGTTGAAGTGTAAATAATTTTCCCGTTGTCAGCCCCTGTGTTTTGAATTGTGGCTGTCTTAAGCTATGTTTATATTAATATTTATGTTTTGCGAATGTAAACTAATTATTTTTTCCTCCTAGTATCAATTATAACCTGTTTGTATATACCGCAATATAAACTTTAAGCAGAATTAATTATTATCTGTGTGCACTTTGAGCATGCAAATATAATTTTTGGTGTTATGTTGTTACTTATTTAGTGGTTTTATTCTCGATGCATTTAAAAATTGTTGATAGAGATTGATTCCTCACCTACCCTATACACTACTAAGCTATGGAGCATGGACACTTGCTAGGACACCTTGTGTGTCATCATGAACATTTTTATATATACTTATTAAAAGTTCAATTCTCAAGGGATACTTTAGGATTTGACATCCCCATGCATCAGTATGTCTCACTGTGGAAGACTGGATATTTACTGTCCATTCTTGTGGCCATAGAAGCAATAAAACCGGGCCAATCCACAACAAAAGCATTATCAATACCTATTTGTACTTCTACTCATTGGCTAGATTGCCAAATTAATTTCAAACAGGAAACTAACCCCGGTGGCCTTAGAAAGCTGATATATTCCATGGCTCTGTGCCCACCACATGTTCCAACGAAGGCAATTCGTTGGAAACTCGCAGATTGATTAGGAATGAGCCCATTGTTGGTGATGTGTTCCTTCATCTTGGTCTGTAAGTTGCCTTGGTTACTAATAAGCAGACAAATCAGAGGAGTTGCTACTAGTAGTTTGAGCAATGTGGATACTTTAACTCCATTAACACGGCTTCACTTGCATCATTCCAGTTTCACCTTGTGGGATATGTTTCCAAGAGCGGCCATTAGCCCACTGTTTCCTCCTCCAATCCCAGGTCCTCTCTCTCTCCTAACAGCGGCCACCACATCCTCCATTGCGGACGCTCAGTTCATTCTTGCCCTTCTGCCAAACCACCATCTTTCTCCCTATCAAGGCTCACTCTCTGTCCTCTGCTCCTCGTTCTCCCACCCCCAGTGCAGGTTGAGCAAGTTGGCCGCCATCATCTAGTGGTTTAGGGCATCTCTCTTTTAATGAGGCAGCGGGGATTCAAATTCCCCTGGGGTTGGATCACTTCCCTTTGGGCTAATCCCCCTTGCGTATCTCATATTCCATCTCTCTTCATCCTCTTGAGAATATGCAACTCGACTCCTCATTTACTAAGGCTGGGCATGCAGCCATTCTCAATATGACGAGGCTCCGCAGCTTGAGTTCCCTCAATTGGGTAGTCCACCATATTCAATGTCTAATCATGCCGCACCCAACACAGTACTCAGGTAGCCTCTCGTACCTTAGCAGGAGATTGATTTCTATTTGGTTTGCTGCAGTCCCCCACGTAGAGGCTTAATGATATCCATTGAAACCCGGACACAACACCGAGTAATCAAAATCTACGGCTCTCCTCATTGGCGAGCACATTCTTCATTCTCCAAGACCAAAAGATCATTATGAAGTTGGACCCAATTATATATTACGAGGACTGGATCTATTTCTTTCAAAGATACAATTTTCTTTTCAACGTCAAATTCTCCTTTTACACGAATTTATAGGTTGACAAAGGATCTAGTGTGATGTCTTCTTGCCAATGTTTACAACAAATTATATATAGTAGTCACAATGTAAGGTGTTAGAGAGAATCTCTCAACTTTATCGAGAGAAACACTGTCTTTAGTTGCCTCTTGCATATGTGAGCTCATTGATCCTTGTTCGATTTTATCTTTATCGCTTGGAATTTCGAATCCAGCAAAAGGTTAGCTTTGAACATTTCAAGTTTCTTGGAGTCCTGAAGTTTCGGCCAGAAGGTTTAAGGAGAGTATTGGTGCTTAGTTCGATTTTTACCTTCCTTCCCTAGGTATTTTCGAATTCAGCAAGCAGATTTTGGGTTTCTTCATCCAGATTTCTATGTTCTTAGTTCGAATTTTTCCAGCCATTGTCTCGAGGTTCGGTCGACACCTTATATGCTTTATTCATTCAGCTTTCTTTGATGTTTGGAAGTTTATGTTCTTGAAGATTCATGTTGTTCTTGGTTATATTGAAACCGGCCAGCAGGTTTTAATGAGCTCTTGAATATCCAAGTTTTTGTCTTGCTGTTTATTACTTGTTTGGACAATTAATTCTAATTTTCTTCACTCCTTATTTGAAAATTTGAATCATTTTCCCTGCTTTTTGCAACCATACCTTACCCGTTTTGGCAAAGAATTCAAAATTCTTTGTACTTGGTTTGGCCAAAATTCAGAAAATTTCCCTAAAACAGACTCTCGAGTCCTAGGTTTCCAGCCTGGAATTTTCAGTTTGGGCTCGAAATCCACCCTTGCATACTGCTGGTCATCTAATTTCTTTCATACGCGTCTCTTGGTGCCAAAAATGCAAAGTGGGCCGCCTATTTACAAGGTTAGCAATTTGAAGATTCCTCTTCACATAATGCTGCCCAACATTCTCAAGCAGGAAAGTAGATTTTGTTAAATCTGTTCAGATTCGAAGTCTATCTATAACGATTTCAAGTTCCTTGAAGTTGTGAAGCTCAGCCAGCATGAATAAGAATTGTTCTGGAAAGATCCAAGTTTTTCATCTCCTCTAGCAAGATTTGAAATCGGTCGACAACTTCACACTTTGCGTACTTCATCAATCGAAGTTGTAATGTTTTGATTCTTGCTCCATATCTTGTTTTGTATCATTAGATCATTGTTGTACTCAAAATTTTTATAAATACAATTTATTTACCCAAAAAAAAAAAAATTATATATAGTCAGGGATTTTGTCATATTTGCCAAAAGGGAGGATACAAAAACAAGAGGGTAAAATCAGAGGATTTTGTCATATTTGCCTTCATTAACATAATTTTGAACAAAAATCATTCAACTAGACATAAAACCAGAACTGGTTATGTTTTAATTCACTTTAATTTTTTAGCATCGGGATAATTAGTTTTCTATTACTTGATGCATTTTTGGATGATCACCCGAGTTTACCCAACGTACATGCTTTCTCTTGATTTTTGTTACCCGGGTATACCCGACGTACTTGTATATGGATTTTGATAGTTATATTACACTTTTACCGGATCCCAAAAAAAAAAAAAAAAAGAACTGGTTAGAAAAATTTCCCTTCTATCATTCCACGTAATGGGAGAAAATTTAGAAGGGGTACGAAGTGAAGCTAAAATGAAGGACTAAAAAGGTCTCCTTCAAAGACTTATCATAATTTCAATAAATCAAAAATAACAACGAAAGGCATAAATGTGAATCCTCTTAACATCCTCAGCATAATAAAATATTACGGTATTTTTAAAAAAAAAGTATGATCAGGACAAAGATATATGACTCCTATTAGGGATGTAAAACAACCCTCCATCGAATCGAGTATGTATTCCTAATCGTCACCAAATGTGGTCTTCTTCCCCGCACCTATAAACATCAGTTGCAAAATTGTTAGGCATAAAACTAAGTTTTACACGCATAAATAACTTCGTTACCAAATAAGACATTCACATCACATTTGAGGTCGATATGCAAAAGCTAAGAAATTTAAACATCATTGTCCCAATACTCTAATTAAAAAGGCTATTAGATATATACTGCAAAATGTAATGAGGCATATAAGCATAGAGAGTAGAAAGTCTTACAATCATATTAATATAGTGAGTTCAATTAAATTACGATATTAGAATTAATATTTTGGAAACAAAATGAGTTAACTTCTTTCTTCCAAAAATGAACAGCTACAACACACTTCAAATATTCTGACCATTTGGAATCATGTATTCATCTAGAGCAACGATCATCACCCGGCTATGTGCTAGTGAGGCCACTACCACATTGTACAATGAAATCAGAAATCAATTTCCTTCATTGGACAATGTGGCAGTGGTCCCACTGCCACACAAACTGATGATGATCAGTCCAGATGAGTTAGAGTTACTCAAGAAAATAATATACATTGATAAGCATACATACGTATGCAAAATTTGGCAACTTCAAGAAATATTACAGAAAAATATTTAGTGCAATGGAAGTGTATATTGTCAAAAGTCCATAGAACGGAACGGGATGTACATACCAGCAGCAAACATGCTTGGCTTCCCAGGAGTTCCACGTCCTCTTCCTCCACCTCCAAAGCGACCACCACCTCCTCGACTGCCACCTCCAAAGCGTCCACCACCTCCTCGACTGCCACCTCCAAAGCGACCGCCACTTCTGCCTCCAAAACGACCACCACTGTCCCGGCCACCACTCCTGCCACCTCTGCCACCACCAGCACTATCACCTCTAGGCTTAGCCTCTTCCACTGACAAGGAACTCTCCCCGAATTCAGATCCATCAAGTTCCAGAGCTTTGTTGAAGGCAGCATTCTCCTTAAAATCGATGTATGCTATCCTGTGACAGGAACCGTAATGAATTGGTCATTGGAACAAAATAGTAGCGTAGAAGGCACAAGTCTAAAAGTTTGTTGCGTTGTTATTAAATAAGTAGTCTGATATTTTTAGCGTATAACACTTGAACTGAACTCAAAACAGTAACAAAATACAAACCCTTTAACACCACCATCTTGATCTTTTGGAATGGAAACTCTTGTCATTTCACCGCAGGAACCAAAATGATCTTCCAGAGCACTTCTAATCTGCAATTCGAATGTTCAGATTCAGCAAAAAATTTCACCAACAGAGGAAATTATAATAATTTAATCTCACATAATGGAGAAATAAAATGTAAGTGCTACACATGCCTTGTCTTCACCATCATATTTATCAAAACCACGAACAAATATTGTTTGCCCTTGAGGAGTTCTCCCTCCCTTCTGGTACGAGTTCTCGTTGCCACTAAAATTAGAAATATATCATCATAATACAAGAATACGAAACTAAGACCATGTAATCATACAAAAAGTAGATAGCAGATACATACCCACTTTGTGGAGTGTAGGATCCCCTTTCTTTCGCCATATCTAGTCTCACAGGACGACCGAGGAGATCTTTACCATTCAGTTCCTGGAGGGCCTGCAAATTAATATATGCCAGGAGATAATCAATTAACAGGATGCAGAAATAATGAGTAACTAATGAATCTCTTAAAGTCAGGCAAAGCATAATGTGCAAAATGAGACAAAAGTACCTTCTGTGCTGCTTCAACAGTAGCAAGTTCAACATGGCCAAAGCCCCTAAATGAATTATCTTCAGACATGGCAAAGCGAACATCAACAACTTCACCAGCTTCTTTGAAAAAAAATTTCACTGTAATGTCATACAAATGTTAAAAATATATAAATCAATTTAACATAAAACGCACAATCTTGAGGGCAACCAACACTTACACATCAGCCTGCTCAACAGAGTAGGAAAGATTCCCAACAAATAGACTTTTGGAGCCCGTGGTTTGCTCCATAGGAGTAGCAGGTGTCTTGGGCTGCAAATTTGAATAGCCACTATTTTAGAAAACACAAGTTGACAGAAACCTGGAGGATAGCACTTCCCCAAAGTAAATGATTTTTTCTAATAATATATTTCTTATTCTGAAAAAACTTATTCCGCAAATTGGAATCTCTTTATTTCAGAAAATTAATCTGACTTCCAAAAATATCTATATCCCCATACAGTATTGTCGAAATTTTAGAAAAACAATGCTTCTTTCTATTTTCACAGGTGTCGACATTCAACAATGTACTAGATGTGCAATTCGTTCACTCAGAAGGATTGAACTCAAAAAGAATGCTCTTAATTGGTATGGAGGAAACATGATTTATTTACATAAACGCAAGCACACAAACAAGTCAAGTGAAGAAAAACTACTCACGGTCTCCTTTGTTGGTGCAAGACCAGTCATTTTCACACCAGCATCCTGTTTCATCAAGAAATCCAAGTACAAGGAGATGAGTAGAGAGAAGGATAAAGATCAAAATTTCTAGGTGTTGAGCAAGCAGCACGTGGATTAATATGTACAGCCAAAACTGCATTATTAAGTATGCTCAACTAGATTGTACACCAACCAGTTTATTCATGCATCATCATCAAAAAAAAAGAGAAAAAAAAAGGTCACAGAACTTCCCTTGCACCCAGCATAACAAGTCAAAGACAAAGAAAGGAAAATGAGAAAAATCGTGTAGTTGGACCCTTCAATTAAATGGAAGTATCTTCTACCTTTTTCTTGGGAGTTATAGCAGGGTTTTCCTTCTTCCTCAGAAGACTCTTCTTCCTCCGTAGACTCTTCCTCTGAACTGCTATCCTTAGAGGCAGGAGTGGACTGCCAACATTATGTAAAAGAATGAGCAGTCTGAACCTAGAATTTTATGCAAACACAATTGGCCCAAATTATATTTATGAATTGTACCTTCTTCAACCCTTGCATTTTTGATGGTTCATCATCATCAGAGCTTTCCTCTTCACTGCTACTATCATCATCTTCTGTAGCTTTTACGCTAGGTTTAACAGCATTTGGAGTTGCAGAGATCTGAAAGAAATGAAATTTCACAATCACTAACAATTACAGATGAAAATTCAACGAGAATGAGTAAGTTATATACTGATCACGTACTGGGACTTTCTGCTTTTTCTTTTGAGGCTGTTCATCATCACTTTCCTCAGAACTGTCAGATTCAGATTCCTCACTGGAATCATCCTTCTTCTTTGTAGCAGCCACTGAGCCATTTTTAGCTGCAGGAACATCATCTTCTGAGCTTTCATCATCACTGCTCGATTCATCCTTCTTCTTTGAAGCTGCGACAGGGGCACTTTTACTCACAGTAGCAGGAACTTTCTTGGTTGCTGCAACATCCTCATCTTCAGAATCAGAATCCTCACTTGACTCATCAGAGTCAGACTCTTCTTTCTTCTTGGTAACAGCAGCAATATTGCTCTTAGATGCAGCTGAAGGCTTCTTAAGTGCATCAGCATCTTCTTCTGAATCACTACTTTCATCATCCGAGTCAGACTCTACAGTTAAATTCTTAACAGCTGGTAGCTTTGTTTTAGGAACCTGCATGAGACAACAAACAATGACACATGAGATGCATCAATACAATAGCAATTGAAACAAAACAAATAACTAAAAATTGAAAAATTAAATTGTTAAACTTACTTCATCCTCATCAGAATCGCTATCATCTGAACTGCTAGTTTGTTTGCTATTTTTGGCCACACCATTATTAGCAGCAACTTTGCCTTTAGCAGGCTCCTGCAAATGTCGTATAAGTGAATAAACAGAACATCAACGTTAAAAAACTTTAAAGAAAACGTCTGCTACATGGAAGTAAGATAGTATAAGTAGAAAGCAACACCTACATCATCAGAAGATGATTCTTCTTCAGAACTACTAGATTCTTTCACTGGCGGCTTGACTACTGCTCCTCCCTTCTTAGCTGGTGCCTTAACCTAATGATTTACAAATAATAAACATCAACAGAAATTAGCATGAAGCAAAATTCATAGATTTAAAAACATAAGACAGGATAAGGCTTCCATAATTGAATGTCAAAGTGCTAACTATTTATAATACAGACCTAGAAAAATTCACAAAATTGATAAAAAAAAAAAAAAAAAAAAAAAAAAAAAAAAAATTCAATAAGCATTCCTGATTCCGGCCACAAAGGTGAAGTACAAAAGCAAAAGGTATAAGATAAATATGCATCTTATAGTCAGGTTAATCCAGGCACATAAAAATTACAAAAAGGATTTAAAAGCAGAGGAATAAGGACAAAAAATGGCAAATGATGTTCTTTAATATATTAACAGAAACCAGCATGAATCATTAACAATATAGCCTATAAAAATTCCTCAAAATTTTATTAAGATTTTTCATAAAGCTTTCCTCTAGACACAAAGGCAAAGTTCAAAAACAAAAGGTATAACACTAGTATGCGTTTTATAGTCAGAATAATTATATATATCGCACACCCATATTAACATACGAATTAAAAGCAGAGGAACAATGAGGATAAAATTGCAATAATAATTCGAATAAAAAGGCAACCAAACCTTGAGCTCTTCTTCAGAGGAAGAGTCTTCTTCTGAAGAAGACTCCACTTTCTTCTTGACGTTCTTGTTCTGAGCCTTAGCCTGATTCTTCTTCTCCACTTCCACGTCCTTCTTCTGCTTCTTAGCACTCACTAGTTGCTTCTCTATAGCATCCTCAGCTTCTCTCTTACCTATCGATTCGAAAACGCACACACACGACGTGAAATCAGTAATAATAATCAATAATATTCGGACAAAGAAAAATCAAACAGTAATAACAAATTTAACCTTTCTTCATCGGTTTAGTGGGAGCGGCAACAGCAGGAGATGCACCTACCTGCAAATCACAAAAATTGAAACATAAAAAAAAAAAAACAAAATTAGAAAAGAAAACGTGAGAAAGCTGACAATATTTACCTTGGAAGCTGATTTCTTTGTAGATTTTCCCATTTAATATTGTAGACGAGTGAAGATATGAGACGATACAACAAAACCCTAAGTTGTTAGGGTTTAACTATGGATTACTCGGCTGCTAGATGTTTTTGGTCCAGAGAGTATAAGCGTGTTATATATAGAGAGAACAAGAGTCAGTAATAAAAGAGAGAAACACCGCCGCTTTAGGGTTTGTAAATAGGAGTATAGGACCTTGTTAGATAAATTAATTTTTACTGCCTGAAACTTATAATTTTTATTAAAAATTGTTAAAATTTATCAATTTTCATTATATTTTATTTCTTCTGCTCTATTTTTTTCCTCCTAAATTGGATTTATAAAATCGGGAAACCATAGGGCAAATTAGGATTCTTCCTAATTTATTTTGAATTGTTTTGCATAGGGAGTCAATTTATTTTAAGAATTAAATAAAAATTGAGGATTAAATTGAAAGTTACTCGTTAATTTGGAGGATGAAACAAAAAGGGTATTTTGAGATTGTCAACTTATTCTATGTGAAATTGCACATTAGACCCTAAACTATGTTTCCAAATAGAATACTGTTATTCATAGTGAGCGACTACCATAGTCATCCTATATGACAGTTTATTATTTGATACATTAATTTTTTATAATTTTGTTGGCTCGAATAACAAGTTAATACCTCAAATAATAAAATGTCACGTAGGATAATTATTGTAGTCGTTGATTATGAATAGTATTACTCTTTCAAATATAATGAAAATTAGGGATAGACTTGCTCCTTTATGAAGGTAGGGGACTAATTACTACTGAGACAATCTGTTGAGGGTAATGGTGTAATTCTTCGCCTATTTCATTAAATGAAATGAAATGAAATGATGAGATGATTGTAAGTGTTAATGTCAAAATTTGCTAGACTCATAAGTTAACAGAAGAATTATTCTGTAAGTACAGGAGTATTCATTTCAACCTCAAAACACTTTTGAAAATCGTTGTTGGACCGTGGGCATCGAGATAGACTAAATAGTATCCGTAGTCATTTAGGGATGGGGGTTAATTAATATATGACCATTTTTATTATTTTATAATAGTATCCCACTATGTAATTATTTTAAATACATTATTACTTTCGAGGGTTCGCGCATTACGTTTAATGGTATCAGAGCATGATTATGTGAAACATTATCGTATATAGTCGTCCGAACTTATAGTAACTGTGTAAATTATTCTAATTTAAACTCTGTGGTACATATTTGTGGGCAAATGATTAAAAATTTAGAACATATTAAAGTATACTATAAAATTCATCTTTATAAATGTTGAATCAAGAAATCTATCTTGTGAGCTCGTGCCCTTTAAACAAATCCCTTATTTGAGTCCCATTTTTTTCATCAAAATACATTTTTCAACAGTAATTTGACTTCATTTCAATCATATTTTTCAATAAAATAATACACGTAAACTCAAAAAATTTCTTTATTTTTGAACAGCATGTTCTCCATCAAAACACTATTTCAAAATACATTTTTGAAAAAAAAATAAAAAATGAGGCTCCTACAACCCCAGAGTTTAAAAGATTGCAATGACAATTACAACGTAAAAAGCTCATACAAGAGAAGGGGCGAAACCACCCCTCTTCTAGGTTGGCAGAAATTATTATTAAAACACACGTTGATAAGTATTTAAAGTATGACTTATAAGCTAATAAATAACGTGTGCATACATAACATAATCAGTTACAAAACCATCTCTAAACGACTGCCACTTGTCGTGTTCTAGAGTGATCCAAAGCCCTCAAGGAAATCTTTTGATACTTCCGTTTAAAAGAAGGAAAACACACAAATTCAAATATCTCCCTACCAAATAGTCATTTTTTCTCTTGCTTCAGTTTAGGCATTAAAATCAGAGAGTTTAGAAAGAGAAAATCATTATTAGGTGAAAGGAAATTGTTTATCGTAATTTCACTCTCAACGATAAATATTTTGTATCTCATTTAGAGTAAATTGTACGAGATGAAAAATAAAAACTCGTATTGAGTTCTCACCAAGTGGAAACAGTCGGGATGTTGTGATCGACTGCTTAGCGAGCTAGCTTGCTGGAAACTCAACTCAATATTAATAGCAACTTCAATATGGCACGTCCTACATACACCATTACACCTACACAGACAGTGCCATTAAATGTTATGAAAGCTTAGATGGTGTTTGGGAATGATTTTTGGGGAAAGAATTGATTTTTGAATAGTGATATGATGGGAAATGTGTGGTTGAAAAATAAGGAGAAGTTATTGATGTGATGGAAAATATTATTTTATTGAAGAATGTGTGGTTGAAAATGAGAATTGATTTTGAGAATCTGTACCGAACAAACCCTTAATTTGTACATGTTTGACTGAACTGTTATTCCATAAATGCGGATGAACTTTGCACCATTGAAAACATGTTGCATAAAGGCGGATGAACTTTCCACTTTTGAGAGTGGTTAGTTAAATTGATATATACTGCCATTTTATTATAAACTAGTAAGACGCACGTGCAATGCACGTGTCATGGTATAGTTGGCTATATGATAGCGTAAATATAAAAAAAAATAAAAATGTCTTAAACATTACTTACATTAAACTTAAAACACTTGAAATGATGATATGTGACAAAAATAATATTAAGAGATTTGATTCAAAACTTATTTTCTAGACTTTGCGTTTGAAGGTCTCTCTATTCTTTTTAAAAAAAGACAGGGCATAGATGATTAGACGTTGATACCCTGCTAAAAAGATAATAAAGTTCAACCTAACCCTCCTTTTTCTACCTTTTGAGGTAAGACATTATGTCTCCTTCATCTCGTGCTCATAGAATCTCCAATTACATGTATCAGTTGCACCAGTGTTTAATTTTTTTACCAAAACTCTATGTAAGACGTAAGTAGTCAAGACTAATTAATTAATGACAATATAGTGCAGAATTTAGAACAAATCAAGGGTTTCTATCAGTATTAAAATCACAACACAACGAAAACTTCCATCATAGAGGCAAAAAGAATGACAAACGATCACCTAACTTCCGTCGAATATCTTTTCAGCATGTTCTAATGATACTGTACATCAAATCCATTTTTTTTTTAAAAACCAAAATAATCCACTTCATAAAAGATGTTTGTCTACCAGCACTGCATGATGTAGGAGGATTCTTCTAAAAATCATTGAGTTCCTTCAATATCCATTTTGACGCCATAAATTTACCCTTTTTAACTGTAAAGCCTGAAGAAAAATGAAATTGAGAGAAATTGGTGTGAGTATGGGGTTGAGGGTGGGGTAGAAAAGAAAAATTAACGATTATGATTTTACGTTTCATAATTTAAGATAATTTTTATATTTAAACTTAATCGACAATATATTTATTATTATCACATTTTCAGTTTTTTTTTTAAAAATTAAATTGATCCAAATCATGGTCGCACTTCAACATTTCCAACAAATTTTAAATCTCTTAAAACGAATATTTATAACCTAAAATACTGAATCAAACGTAAAAAAAAATAAAAAATAAAAAAAATTATCATGGCCGCACTTCCACATTTCCAACAACTTTTAAATTGCTTAAAACGAATATTTGTAATTTAAAATAATGATTCAAACGTGTAAAAAAAAAAAAAAAAAAAAAAAGAACAAACGAAACAAAACAAAACGGCTTAGATGGCTTAGCCGAGCCGATACTGAATCAAACGTAAAAAAAAAAAAAAAAAAGTTTAGACGGCTTAGCTGAGCCGAGCCATAAAGCCATTTGGCTCGGCTCGGGGCCGTACTTCAACACTTCCAACAAATTTTAAATTATTTAAAATGAATATTTGTAACTTAAAATACTGAATTAAACGTTAAAAAAAAAAACACAACAACAAAATGGGTTAGACGACTTAGTCGAGCCGATATTGAATCAAACGTAAAAAAAAAAATATTATTATGACCGCACTTCAACATTTCCAACAAATTTTAAATTGCTTAAAACGAATATTTGTAACTTAAAATATTGAATCAAACGTTAAAAAAAGAACACAACAACAACAAAATGGCTTAGACTACTTAGCCGAGTCGATACTGAATCAAACGTAAAAAAAAAAAAAAAAAAAAAAAACAAAAAACAAAAAACGAAACGACTTAGATGGCTTAGCCAAGCCGATACTGAATCAAACGTAAAAAAAAGGCTGAATCAAACGTTTAAAAAAAAAGGGGCTTAGCCAAGCCGAGCCGAGCCATAAAGCCATTTGGTTTGGCTCGGCTTATGAATAGTAACCACAAAAGTGACTCTTTTATTTATGTAGGATAAAAAAAAAAAAAAAATTATCATGGCCGCACTTCAACATTTCCAACAAATTTTAAATCGCTTAAAACGAATATTTGTAACTAAAAATATTGAATCAAACGTAAAAAAAAAAAAAAAAAAAAAAAAAAAAAAAAAACGAAACGACTTAGATGGCTTAGCCGAGCCGATACTGAATCAAACGTAAAAAAAAAAGGCTGAATCAAACGTTAAAAAAAAAAAGGGGCTTAGCCGAGCCGAGCCATAAAGCCATTTGGCTTGGCTCGGCTTATGAATAGTAACCACAAAAGTGACTCTTTTATTTATGTAGGATATGGGTTTTGCCATGGGATCAGACTCAATGTTAGGCCCATAGTCTGATGCTCCCCTATGGGAGGGGGGCATTGCTCCAATGAAAAATTCTGTTTGTACAGAAAAATTACAGATACTCATATGGGGTAAGCCCATGTGAGTATTTTATTGTCTAAAAATTATCCATGCATTCTCCTATTGTATTTTTTCTGTACAAATTCTGTAAACTCATTTTCTGTACATCAAGACCAACTGTTGCTCCAATAGGGATGGCGTGCCTTATCCCTATAAATATTCATGTTGTGCAATTACATCAAATTTAAAATGGAGTTAGAGGTGAAGAAAAAATAAAAATATTTATGGAACAATTGTGCAATAAATGGTACATTGTTATAAATAGGAAAACGTAGTTATTAATGTAATTTAAGATTTTAAATGCACTAGAAAAGATTGAGACATCATCAATTATTTAAATAGTCTAGTTTAAATGCATCACAAAGGTGAACACCTATTTAAATATTAATCCTCTGAATCAGTATTCTTCAAGTATATTTACACCTATTTAATTTAACTATAAATAAGTTTGCACGATATACATTCACATATGTGTATTTAAATACTGTAAAATTTACAATTAAAATATGACATGCTCCAAAATCATTGATAATCATAGACGTCATTATTTACTTCTAAAACTCCTCCAAAGAAACTTCTAAAAATGCCCGAAGATATTTGATAATGAGAAAAATTAAAAGTAACGTTATTTCTTTTAGACTTAGGATTCATTCGATAGGACTTTCGAAAAGATGAAAGCTGCTTGTGAAACTAAGAATCTGCTTTTGTACACATTTAAATAATTTTTTGAAAGTGTTTTATCCAACTAACAAAGCATTTAAAAGAAGTTGGCCTAAGATTGCTTCATCAAGAAGCTTTTCTACAAAAAAAAATTATAAAAAAAAAAAAAAACAAAAGCAAAAATAAGAGTTCTACCAAAAGGGCGCTTAACCAAACATGTTCTACAGCTCAAAAAGACAATTTTTGCTAAACAAGAAGATTTGGCCTTATATTTATAGTATAAGATGAAGATAGATACGTTGAGTCGAGTTTTCCATGCATTTCTCAAGCAAACACGCGATTCACATGTCCGATTCTTTCTCCTTAAAAAGTACTCAATGTTCGTAAAAAGAATGTATGTATAAATATATCCATGAAAAATTCTTTCCCCAATCACCAGGATAAGCAGACCTGAGTATCTAATATACATTCCCTCTTGATGGAATACTCTACTTTTAAGCAATAGCTCTAACACCCACAAAGTAGAATTTTGAGATTCCTTCACCAAAATTACTATTCAAGTCTAATCCCAAGATAGTGAAAGCATTAAAAGGAACTTTACTAATCAACAGCAGCTTTGTTTCTTCGCCCATTTGGCTTAGGTAGACCATCAAATATGGGTCTGGTAATGGAAGCGGTAGAAAGAGCCTGAAAGTCGGGCTTCAGACTCCACATTGTTGCAGGCCACATGGATGATATCTTGTTGTTATCTGGATCCTGCAGACATGACGTGCTTGACGACTTCCTTACTCCGCTGATACTGTCAGCTAGAAAAGCATCCCTCAATGCTATAGCACTTTGGTTCATCCCACTTGCTTCAACATCTACTCCGGAGGAAGTTCGACTGGCTGACTTTGGTCTGAGAGCCAAGCCTTTGCCTGTAATGGTTGAAAATCCACCACTAGTATTGTTATCTTCTAGCAGCATTTCTGGGGTGCGTGAAGTAAAGTCTGCCTCAGATTTTTGACGCCTTCTCACCAACTTCTCGATCCATTTATCTGAGTCACTATCTTCGACTTCTTGAGGCAATACCCGATTGGCCAGATCGCCATCCGATTTTCTATGATTACTCAGTGAAGAGTTAGAAATAGATGAAGGTTTTGAAAATGGTCCGTCCTCTAGATACTGAACGCCTCTACGATACATAGACATTTCAATACCTTCTGCTGCAGTTTTCTGATCTTCTGGCTTCAGACCGTAATAACCTTGTAAGCTTCGCATGGCTGGAGAAACTTTTGGCTGGGAAGAAGATTTCAGCGACTGAAACGAATCAAACAAATCAGAGTGCCTACGGCATGATGGTGTTTGCTCAGAGCTGCTAGGGCTGCAATCGAACATAACAATAAGCCATTTAACCCTCATAAAAATCATTATAGTTAATACCAATTTGTGCATGGATTCGTGCGTGATTAAAAGCATCTGTTTGAGCCCCATTATATAAAAAACTCATTTTTCAACCACACATTTTTCTAATAAAATAATTTTACATGTAAAACCAAAATGTTTCCATACTTTTTAACCATGCATTCTAAAAAAAAAAAGACTATTACAAAACCCATTCTTTCAAAAAAAAATGGGGCTCAAACACACCCAAATTTGTAAGGAGACGGGGTTTAAAAATTCTGATTTCCACTTAAATGTCAAATCAAGTTAAAATGAGTTTGGCAGATGACAATTCAGAACATTGCTTGTAGCCTATCAGAGTTGAGAAACCAGAATTAAATTGCAGTTGAATTCAATGCAGCTCAAATAAATAGATAAATAAATAAGGGAATTTTTTTCTAACTCGTCAAATTTTTTTAATGAAATTTGTCTCCCGCCAGAAATTTGTTAAATATGGCCCATTCAGTCAGCAAAAGGACTGCAGTGCCCTTTTATTATAATGTCATCTAGACAATCTAGGCAAATTTAAACAGAAAAGACTACTAAAGTGTCTTAAATAAATGGACTAGAAACTATCCGCACTTTGCCTAGTTTGACGAGAATGCCTAAATAGATTAGAAATTCATGCCAAAACGAAAAGAAAGTGTCTAAATTGACTAGATTGTCTAAAGGAAGAGAAATAGTGTCTAAATTGACTATTTCTCTTTCACTTGCCTAGATTGAAGAGCATGACTAGATGGTTCGAAATTCTTGTAAAAATGAAGTGGGAGAATTTGGTAACACTTTTGAAGAGAGAATATAAAATATTTGTCAACAAATGAGCATTATTTAGAAACTCAAAATTAGTGGACAAAATTCTTTTTCTCACTCTAAAAGTATCCTACGAGGGAAATTCTCCAATAAATAATGGGTATTCTTTAATGATATAATAACAGCAATTCTATATACTGAAATAATCTTCATAACTCCCACTTATATCCCAGTAATCTCCATTGCATTCAATTAGTTTATGTCTCTGTATCCCTAATTTATACCAATTCTGTACAACAAATTTCATGACCACGAGGCTAGAACTAACACAACATCTATTAAAGCTAAGCTAAGTTCCAAACTGCTATAAACGTGGATCAGCCACTTGTTATTATCCACCTCTAAGAGTGCATTAGGACAAAAGCAATCCCCAACTGTTCTGCTCACCAATGTTCAACTAATTTCCCTATACTTGTATTATGGTAGTGACTCATTACACAAGTCACCGAGTCCCTATCCCATCCGTCCCTCCAATCCCTCCCAAAAATAAATAAATAAATTATATATATATATATATATATATATATATATATAAACAAACACAAAACAGAAGTGAGAGTAAGAAAAGAGGGAGGGGGAGTAAGGAAGGAAGGAGAGATAGGGGAAAAAAACCCAAATATTAGATACATAGGTATAACAGACAAGCTATCACAAGCTGGAAAAATGGTTTTCAGCCTCTAAATTATTGAGTATGTTCCTAAATACAAGCTGTCAACTGTATGTGAATTATTTTGTCAGAGAGAGTCAATTTTCTTAGTTACAGCTGTGAATACGAACCATTTTTATCTATCCCAGTTACTCTATTGTCTTTAACTATAAGCAAAGGGCTTAAGTTTACTACTTTGCTGACACTATGTGGTCCAGTCAACGTAGCTTGATTCCTTAGAACCTCAATTCCTTATTTGTCAATAAGAACCCTAAAGTTTTCCCAGTCAATTATCATAGCAAAAACTTCTAAGAAGCAGGAAATATAGAACCCAAAAAAATTAATAATAATAATAAAAAATAAATAAAAACCTCTCAGAAGCATTAGTCCTATTTGGTTTACAGAAATACAAAAGTCCGCAGTCTGATTAAATACCAGAAGAACTCTATGGTCCTATAAATACGATTATAGCTCTGCTCAACCGAAACAGCACACCTTAGATTAAACTATTTGGCAGTGTCACAGCTTTCAAGTAGATCGATTCAACTTCTTCTAATCTAGACACAAACATAGAGGCTAGAGGGGGGAAATAACACGTGCTAATGTGAATTTTATAATTAGGTTATAAATAGGCTTGCAATTGTTAAAAAAAAAAAAAAAAAAAAATCTTGATTGGCTTAATAGTATGTGCATCATCTGTTAAAAAGATAAGACGAGGTCCATAGTATTCCCACTGAAAATGAATGCTGACTATTTTTACGATTCTTAAGTTTTGCTACTGCTGCTCTCCCCATTCATTAAAGTAAATCCTATTCTCATAAAGTCGCCTAAATTTTCTGCCTTTGAGGAACTGATAGAACATAAAAGATAAACAGTGCTAATAAATAAAAACTGCAAAACCCCATTATTATAAATGAAAGTCCATTTAAGCCATTTTAAGAGAACTTTGCAATAATATGAATATAAAAAAGCCAAAACAGTAATAGGAAATAAAAATTAAGATAGAAATAGTGAAATACCGTTGAGTGTCGAGGTCATTGGACAAGCTGGGGGAAGGGGGATGCCGTCCTGGCAATGGTATTTCAAGTGTCTTTAGAGCAAACATTTGAATATCTGTCACCAACCCATTTATCCGTTTTATATCTGCCACCTAACAAATCGTAAAGCTAAAATATATAAATTAATGTATAAATAAGCCAGACAAATAAACAGTCCGCTGGTTTCTGTTTTTTCTCAAATCAATAATACCAACCCAAGTTATAGAAATCAGGTTCAACCCTTGAAGAACCAAATGTAACAAACACATACTAAAACTCTTTCTTCATTGATTCACTTTACTAATAGCAATCAAACAATTTGTTTATGTAAAATTAAAAGTTACTAAAAAAGTTCCTTTTTAAGTTTAGTCAAACTCAAATATTAACTTGAAACATACCTTTACAACAACTACCCATTCATTAACCACATTTTGTGATATCCAATTCTATTCCTCCTATATAGTTACTAAAAATGTACACACAAACATACTAACCTCTTTGTTCATTGGTTCTACCTTGCTAATAGCAATCAAAATTCTTTGCTATAATCAATAGTGCAGAAAAGCCAAATCAGGGCGCACAAGATCTATAGAATACAGTATTACAATTTACAAATCAAATCTATACTATATATTCCAGGGTGTTCATATTGATAAAAAAATATATAAATTAGACAAATATATATATATATATATATTATATCAGATCTCGACTTTAGTATTACGTACCTCGACGCCGTATTTGATGGCGACGCCGGCTAGCGTGTCCAATTTGGAAACATGGTGTAATATGCAATTTATCCCACCATTAATACCTGTTGAGGATGATTTTGACAGTGATGACGGCGATGATGATGAAGACGATGACATTGAGGACCAATCGTAACCTCCTCCATTTTCATTCACTCTCCTCTCTTTTTCCATTTATGCGCACACAAAAAGAAGAGAAAACGAGTAACGTAATTTGCATCTATACGTTCTGATCTACGCAGAAATATACTGTTCCGCTTGTGCTGTACATGAAAAAATGGATCAAAAAGGGACTGGCAGTGGTAGATCCTCCCCTCCCTCTCTCATCCCCTCTCTCTTTTTCCATGTATGTGTATGTATATAGGTGTATATATATACACGCGCTAACAACTTTGAGCAAAGTATCAGTTAGGGCATTCAACTTTAAAAAGACTCGTTCAAGTCATCACTTTCATAATTTTTTCAATTCAAGTCACTCCCTCAGCTAGAAACTACATGGGGCTTTGTTTGTGTGGATGTTAAAACCGGATGAAAAGTTGAAGCCACAACGATCCGGACCTTGCGCCCAAACTGTTAGAATATACGTATTGTCTGCTTTGGATGGACTTTGCACCCATTTAATCCCTCACAAATTTTTATCGCATTCCCCAAAATTCAAACTCATAATATCTCACTTAAGAACGACTTAAATGGAATCCTGATACCAATTGAACATCTTTATATAAGACTCATAGCTGGGTGACCTTGGGGTACTTTATCCCTACCTTATGCCTTCTTATCACTGAATAAAAATTATTGTGGTTTGTTGAAGTATTTCCTTTCACATTTGTACCACATCACTCCTCTCGTGAGTCAAAAGGAGTGGCAATTTGGAGTGTAAGTCTTGAGTACTTTATTCGAATTAAAAGAAAACTAATATGATAAATTTATTGACAACTGAACTTTTAGAAAAAAAATTATTTTGTCTCATTTACACAATTAACTTCAAATAATTTCAAATATTATTACACAATCAATTTTGTCACCTATTGTCTTCTACACTATAGAAATTTCTTAATTGATAATCATATCAAACTGATATTCCACGTAATCACCACGCGACACTCTATAAACGAAAATTGTGAGATGATGATTATTGTAACATCTTTAAATGAAAAGTTCAGATTGATTTTAACAATTTTTATGACATGATATAATGATAATTTAACATGTCATGTTGTGATTATGGAAAAGATCGATCACGTTACAAATGTCAATTAGCAATTTTCATCTATCGAGATATGTCGAATGACAAAGTGATGAACTCTAAAATTAAATTAAAATTCAGTTACCCAATTAAGATGAATTAAATTTTAATAACACAATTGAGATTTTGATCCCAAACTAAAATGATAAAAAAATTTGTGGGCTCCCAACTTCTTGTAGTTCCATCCTCGACACAAAACGCGTAATGAGAGAAGTCAAACAAGTTTAGAACTCTAGCTAGCAGATTTTTCTAAGTGACAAAATCCAATATGATGTGGCACACTGAGAATCCACCAACCTAAAGTAACACAACAACTCTACACCAACATCTACTTTGACTAAGTATAGAAAAGAAGCTTGTTTACAAGTATAAATTTCAAATGTTTTGAAAATCGATCAATCTAGAAAAGAAAAAAGGATCAAAGAATCAAATTCAGGTCAAACGCAAGGATCTGAACTAACTACAAATAGAACACCAGCATACCATCGGGATGCTAAGCTTGATGAATAAGTGCGAAAGAATGACGTGAATAAAAAGTGTATCAAACATGCTAGCGAAAAATAGCCCAGAAAATCCAAGAAAAGTTATAGTGTCCCACTGTCCCTTAAATTGGAGCCTTTACGCTATTAAAAACATGTTTGATTTCTCATTAAATAAAGAGAAAAATAAGTTTTAAATAGTATTTTTAGGAGAATGTGTGATTGAAAGGTAGGAAAAAAGTTTTAATATACGCGTAAAATATTTTATTGCATAAAAATGTAGTGAAAACAATCTCATAACAAATCATAAAATAAATTAATGAACACTTAGGACGTGTTCGGTAGAGATTAAAATTGAAAAATTAGTCATTATTGTTGACTTTTATTAAACGAGTAGAACCCAATAACGATCATATTTTTAATTTTAATTGAATTTTAATTTTTACCAAACGGGGCCTTAATATTGAATAAGGCCCCTTCACGTTTCCCATATATAAAAGGGTGTTGTATTGCCTAGGCTAGACAGTATTTTTAATACCTATCAAAATCTTGTCAAGAACTTTATCGAAGCTACGGCATTGATTTAAGTTTGAATTATGCTTTGTGTACATTGTTTTCTTAACATGGAGTTTGACACTCCATTGTTTTCAATTGTATTCAAAAATGAAATGGACTGGAAACTAAGTTTTTTTTTTAAAACTGTCCAATGTTATGTCGTCATGTGACACAGTGTAAAACTTCATGTCAAACTTCATGTACTTGAAGTATGATTGTTTAAGTTTTAGAGTTGAATCGAACATTTCTAAGCTCCTGTTTGATTCTATTTTTTCCCAATTTTTTTTTCTTTTCAGTTACACATTCTTCAATAAAATAATATTACACCAAATTCAAAAAATATTCTTAATTTTTAATTACACATTATCCATCAATCTACTATTCAAAATACATTTTCTTTCCTTCCAAAATGAAAATCAATCAGGGTGTCATCAATTACGTTTGTTTTGTAAACTTATGGTTAAAATGAGTCAACCCAATGAGTTTCATGTTAACAAAATTATGTTATTAAATTTTACATGGCACGTGTGATTTTATTAGGAGGAAAATAGGAAATAAGTCATCCAAACAATATCGAGGATAATACAAAGGGAATTAACTCTTGTTTGAGCTCCATTTTAATGAGGTTTTAGGGGAAAAAAATGTATTTGGAGTAATGATTTTCTAAAAAATAAGTGATTAATTTTTTTTTTTAATTTACATGTAATATTATTTTATTGAAAAACGTATAATTAAAAAAAAAATGTATTAAAGTTTTTATTGGAGCGCACGAGCTTAATGAACTCCCATTCTTTGTGAACCAAATGGTTGGCTATCAGATTGATTACACGAGGAAAAGTAGTCAACGCAATTCAATTATTATTTGAAACTCTTTCCATTCCCAAAGAAAAAAATCACAAGACCACAAAGTTCGGGACTTCTGCCCTAAATGTATGTACAATGTTTGACTTTTTTTGTGGAATAAAATTATTTTATATGTAGTTTTTAATTAGCCTCCATTGGGTAGAAATTATAATTCGGATGTTAATCTAAATCAAAATCAAAATCAACAACTAATTTTAATCAACTTTTATCAAAATATTACTAAAAATCTCATTTTAATCCCTATCAAACAGGAGTTTAATACGCATATCTTGATTAATCGAGCATATGTAAAGGATTCTAATATTCTATATTGTACGCAGTAATTGTGCATTCGACTTTCACGTTCACTTCTTAGAGCACCTGTCATTAATAATTTCTCGTTTCCTATCTTGTGAATTATCAAACGGCAAAATTCATCAGTTCACGTGCATAATTTGCAATTCATAATATACGATCTAAAGTTTATTCGTCAATGAATAATGACTAAAAATTGGACCATTTATTCGTACAAGGTTATATTGTTGTCTATCCCACAATTAGATGAATGGTTTGTCTTAACCATATAAATGGTGACTTTCGGATTGAGGACGTGGAAAAGACTTCTTGTCCCGGGATTAAATCCCGGACATATAGCAGGATGTTTGACAAGACCATGAAGAAATTCATAATCATAACTACATTTTCAATTTAATCTTATTCAGTTACCTAATTTGAAAATGCATAGTGTACTCCACTAAGAACCACCGATGTTTTTACTGTATCAATGCCGATTCAGACGTGAAAATAATAAATACGATTACTAAGTGCACAAACTAATTATAGACGACTAAGAAGATGCAAGGTTTTCATTAAAGGTGAAGGCATGAATGAACGATAAATTTAAGTTAAACACGACAATCAATTTTGATTAATAAAAAATATTTGTGTTTGACCAAATATGGTCCATCAAAGAGTTCCATAAAAGGAGACAACTAGCACAAGCTGAAAGTATTTCGGGAAAACACAAAAAATCTACTCCCTCCTACCCATATTAAAGAGAGTAATGTTATTCGAAGTCACTTATTACAACAGTCGTTTAACGTGACATACACATTACAAATGATTATTTGATGTATTAATGTGGTGATTTTTTATTAACTCGTGCATCAAATAACCATATGTCATGTGTATGACATGTACAATGACTGTCGTAGTGAGCGACGACAAATAACATTATTCTATTAAAGACTGTGGGTCGGATAAGTTCACACGGGTAAACCTCAACCTATTGTCCAACATATCATTTATTACTAGCCGGTTAAAATTTAACAACATAATAAAATCCAAAATAGCAACATACGAAAAGTTTTTCAACTCCAAGATTCAAATAATCAATCAAAACAAAATATTGACAATTTTGTGATGTATTAGAAGTTTCTTTAGGGTACGTATGATTGTGATCATGAAATTTGCATGAAAAAAAAATAAATTCTACGCAATTCAATTGTCTAGAATTTATTTGCATGAAAATTATTAATTAAATGTGTTTAATTGATTTAGTTTTCAACCTAGAAAATATTATACTCGTCCATTTTCTATTGATGGGTAGATGAGAGAGGAGAGATAGATGAGAGATGAGTGAATTCCATGGAAAATAAAAACCACTAACGCTACGCGTAATCCTGGGGAGTGCTTCCTGCCTTGGCAAAGTTACTAATCTTAACCAATAATTTTTCCTCCTAAATTCTCGTCCCTCCCCTATTTACCCCCTCTTTCTCCTTTTGCTATCTAGCTGTACATGCGGTTCCAATCCTCACTCGTCCCATTTCTTTTCTCCATACTTACTCCTGCAAACTCACAAGCACTAAAAACTCCAATCCAGTTACCACCATAATAAGTATCTGTGGTTAAACAAAATCTAGCAAGGAGGACAAGAAAGGCAATAAAAAATGGGAGAAGAAGAAAGAAGAGAGGAGGTTAAAAAGGTCTGCCGATCTGAAGGGAGGGTCTGGTCCAGTCCCATCTTGGCCCTGAATTGGGATGGATTGGTCTCGTTCCTAGGCTCTGTTCATTGGTAGAAACAGCACGCTTTGTTTCATTACCTAATAAGGCCGAAATAGAGACTAAATATTTCAACTCGAAAATTACTTGTTATACCTCATTGCAATTCACAGATAAAGAAAGATGGGTAGGTTTGGGAATGAAATAGAAGAGAAAAGCTATTTTCATAACTTGAACCAATATCTCAGTAAATTCATTCTCGGAAATATTTAGTATAATTACAAGCACTACTATATTGAGTAAAAAGAGCTTACACTTGATGCCTGCAGGATGCATTTGACCTGAAAATTTCTATTATACAACCATGTCAAGTTACTCTAGCTCTATAATTCAACATTTCTGCTGAAGTGATATTAACGGAAATCCTTCTTCATCCATCACCTACGACTTGAAAACAAAACCAAAAAAAGAAAAAAGAAAAAAAAGAAAGTCAATTTAGAAAAAAAGTAAAGCATTCAATCTTGGGGTTAGGACATCTACTAGTCTTTGATTTTCGGAATGATCAGCAGATGAATAAATCATGTAGTGGAAATCCAAAAGCAGCAGACTTATGTCCGACTTAGTTGAGTATCATTATAAAAGTAACTTGCAATTAAAGCCAGAAAAATTGTGGGGGGGTGGGGGGTTACCTAACTCAAAAAGAAACATGTTATCTGCCTTGAAGAAAACTAGTTAAGTCATTTTTGTAAAAAGAGAACAGCACCAAACAAATAATGAATAACTGAAATAACCTGTTAAAGGGTCTGCAGAGAGAGAGAGACAGACAGTAATTCCTACGGAAGGTTTCAGAAAAATTCAGGCTGGCCTCCAGTTGATGGCAGGTATGTCTGGTCTGCATGGCAACATGTGAGGTATACCGTGACCTAAACAAAAAACAGCACAAAGTTATAATCATAGGCTAAGAATCACGGACAAGGACAAACGAAGAATGTTCAAAAAGTACGATATGGACACATGGCATGTAGATTTTAATATTTTACATTTATTATATCCTTTATTTCCATACATTTTAAAATAAGTGCCATGTTGGACACTTGTCCGAGGAGTGTCCCTAAAGTATCGTTTGTGTCAAGAATTTAAAAAATACAAAAAAATAGGACACCGCATGTAGCTTGATGAACACATGTCCTGGAGTGTTTGTGTCCAACATGATGTGACAAGTGTCAATCATGGACACACCTCCTCAGTAGGAGTATGTCTATTCTTAGATCATAGGAGTAAGAAACTGAACAGATGATGAGCAGCTTTTCGGCCCCCAAAAAGACCACCTGAGATTGGAGTTGCAGCTGGCAGTGTCATTGGGGTAGAGGCGTGAAAACCAACGCCACTTGTGGGAGGCCTTTCAGGAGGTGGTCCAAAATAACCTGATGTGAAAAAAAAAAAAAAACATAATTTACAACTTCATCACTCAATGGAACTTTTACCATCTCAGTAAAATTAACTAAATCTCTGGCTCAGGAATTTTTTTGCATTTGTTACTTTTCCTTCAGAACACATCAAGTTTAACCAAAGAAAAAGTGGAGCTAACCCTATGCAAGACACATATCTAACTCGTAGCCACTGAAAATTATCCAAAGATCACATGAGGATCCAAACAAGTAATAAAGTCTTGATCTGAATTCAATTCGTTGCACAGTTTGTAACACGAATTCATCGTTTCGTTATTCTGTACTGCATGAAGAGAACAACAAACTTAAAAATCTGTGAAGTGTACACTGTCAACCTTGATTGGTGGACAGTGTGTATAATTCCACTAAAGGAAGGAAGTCAGAGCAAGTCATGCATACAACTAATGAAAAAAGTTCATCACGTGACACACGAATCTAGTTGAATGATAAAAACTGCTGATGGAAACAATAAAATTAGTACCTTTGTGCAAAGATGGACCTGAAAATGATCTGCCTCCTGCCATCCACCCAATTCCTGGACGACCAGCATTCAACTCATTTGACTGCATCCACCACTGTTCATCAACTGCAAACCTTCTCGGTTCACCAGAAAAATTTGGCAATGAGTAAGTCGGGTATGTATGTTCCTGGACAGGGGGTTTTGGATAGGTGTAATGACTGTGTGTGTGTTGAGGTGGAGGATCAGGACAGAAAGGCCTTTGTACAAAAGCAGCACTACTAGGTGGAAATGGTTGCCTGTGTTGAAAAGATTGGGGATTCATATATGTGTCACCCTGTCCATAATCTAAGGGCCTTGACAAATTATAGCCAGAATGCTCGAGTGCATTGTTCACCCCAGCTGGAGGAAAGCAATGTGATTCCTGTGCCAATGTTTCACTTCTGACAGATGCATCAACACGAGGCCCATGTGGAGTATTTACAGCCATTTGCGCAAATTGACTTCCCTGTAAATAGAAGTGTTTAAAATCTGATTAATCCTAGATCAATAAAATTGCGAAAAGTGGGACAACAGAAGCCTTACAGTGGGTATACCACCATTTTCAAGTGGTAGAGGAGGATGTTGATAAGCTACTGCAGGTGAAGAGGTTGATATTGCTGAAGCAAGTGAAGGAAAATTTTGTGACTTCACTGCAGACTGTGGTGGAAATGATGGTGGAGGCAGCAATGTTGGAAGAGAATCTACAGGTAGCTGAGGATATAGGTGCTGCTGTGACAAAGGTGTCAGTGGTGGTGGTGGTCTTGGAGACAGAGACAAACAAGGTGGAGGTGGAGAACTGGGTAGAGGTGGAGTTGAGGGAGGAGACTCAAGGGGCAAAGGTGGGGAGCCCTCAGGTTCAGGCAGCGACTCAATAGAATTGTTTGGAGTTGATTCAAGCAATCTATCTGAAATTTTCTCAACTGAAGAGAGATAAAAAACCCCATTGCTAAGCAATTGTCTTTCATCTTTTTGTTGTCCAGAAACATCTTCCATTTCAAGCTCGCCATCGACATCCTCTAAAGTGCAGGGGCGCCTGTCACTTGGAGTAACGGTATAAGTTTCAGGATCTCCTATTGATGGAGTGCATTCCGATGGTGAAGTATCTGTAACTTCCTTGCACAAATTAGTTTGAATGGTATCTTCTTCTTCCTCTTCTTCTTCTTCGAACACGTGAGACGACAGAAAGCCAGGTAACTGAAATGTAGCATTGCTGAAACCACAAAAAAAGGAACATGTGCATAACAGAAGACCATATAAAAATGTCAAAATTCAAAGTCTGAAAAGAGTAAGCATACTAGTTCACAGGAAAAGACAACCAATATTTTAAATCTGCATGCCTTTTGTTCCTAGGTGCTCTTTTTGTACGGGCTTTTACTTTAGCATTTCAATTCAGCGGAAGTGGTTATTGGCAAGAACTTATTGAATTCATTGTTTGCACTCATAATCCCCAACACATAGCAGACACCACAGAGATTGATAATTACGACATGTGCAATTCTGATACAGTTGAACATATACATGATGTCTATTAGCATAATAAGGGGAGTAATAATTGACTTCAGTTAAGAAACAATGACATTGCAATAGATACATCCAACAATGGTCAAACAAAGAAAAACAGCAAAAAATTACAGACCTACAGAATATAACAATTGAAATTTGCAAAATAATGACCAATAAAAATGTAACAGCACTAGTGACGAGAACACTAATGCTCTGTTTTAGTCCAATCTTTTGAAAAAAAAAAAAAAGATTTTATAATAGTGATTTTTTTTTTTTTTTTTGAGAGAATGTAGTGTTAAAAAGTGGGGAAATTCTTTGGGTTTACGTAAAAATTATTTAATTGGGAGAAAGTGAGGTTGAAAATGAGTTTGGAGAAAAATGAGGTTTGAGAGAATGAGGCTCAAACAGGGACTAAATGTCATTGCCATAATACAATAGTCCTTTCAGCGAGAAAAAGGAAACTAGTAATGGGGCACTTATCAAAATGCAACTCAAATGAATAAACTGACATTATTTACAGTATATGCTAAACACAAAGAGAAAGATGAAGACCGTTAACAAAAGAATGTAATCAGCCACCCCACGAATTGTTTATGCCAAAAAGCTAATGGTTTTTCAATAATCATAGATGTTAGTGATGATGCACGGACACTCCTAAATCGAAATGTTTTATCTCTCTATTCGTGGTTATGTTCTAGAATATTCAATATTTATTTTAAATTCTATATTCTATCCTTCTCTTTCTATAGACACTATAGTGTAGTGTATTGAATTCCTATGGATAGAAAGTTTCTATTATGTTGGCTGCTTAGACTACAGTAAATAATTTTCTCAAACCAATTCCATTTATGGATACTCGGAGGATAGGGCGGTGGGTCAATGTCCAACATGTTATCACGTCGTGTCAAACAATGACACTTATCCGACATATATGTTTTATATGTCAAACGCTCAAGAGACCTAGGGGAATTCCTCGAGCAATTGTTCAACATGACACGTGCCTTGTCTAATATTTAAAGTATAAAAATAAAGACATGAGATATAAAATTTTAATTTTAATGAATTTAAATAGGCGTATAACTTACGTGTCCATGTCGTGTCGTGTCGTCTCGTGACCTTATCGTGTGTCCATGCAAATTAGGATATCAGTTTGGATCCAATACTATTGTTAGGCTTGCTCAGGAAACATACCAGATTAACCTAGTTATAAATTAGTTCAGCACCTCATGTACATCTAGACTAAAACAAATTGGTCAGATGAAACAGCTGCCACAGTATATCTTCAACCGAGGAAGCACTATCTAAAGTTCAAAATTTTATTCTAGCTAAAAAGGCCCAAGAATACATTAAGGTCATGTTTAGTACATAGTATTGGATAGGATGGGACACATCAATAAACAAGATTTTAGCTTTTTCTCTTCATTAATATTGTCCAATCCACATTAGCAACCACACACCCAACCAAGAAAGCTTAATAATTTGCCATTGAACTTCCAATAGAATTCATTGAAATTTACCTTAAGTTGATTGGAAATTGGCTAATGAGGGGATGGGTTCTTTTTTTTGGGTTATGGCTTGTATTACTGGGGGTGAGGTTGGAGGAAGGCAGGCTATATAACCAATTGAGTATGATGAAAATGTATGTTACTACATTCCTGTACAACTTATCTAGTAACTCAAACTAAATTTGTTATGATCAAGTACATAAAAACTTGTCTAGCAGCCAAAGCATTTCTGTATATTAGTTGGCAATTATTGAACACTTAATCTAAAAGCTTAAGCTTTCAGAGAGAGGACTGCATGTATATCATTTAAATCTTGTCTTTACCGGTCATAAACATTCAAGACAAAAAGATGGAGATGTGCCGAAAACATGTAAATGAAACAAAATTAGAAAGAGGAAATAGAAAAGAAAGATGTTTTGAGGATAAGAGCACAAATTCCAGACCAGACCTCCCATACTCATCCACAAGCATGCCTTCCATGTCTCTAATAGGGTCATCTATAGCCCGCTCAGCTCGTGAAGGACGCCTTACGGAAAACCCAGCAGATGTATCATCATTTGATATTCCAATTTCCTCCATACAGTGGCGAATAACAGATTCTGGCAAGATTTTCCTCTCTAGCCATAAACGTAAGACCTAAGGAAAAGTTGTGACTCAGTAATCCTGCCTGTAGTTTAAAGGATCACTCTTAGATACAAGCATACCTTATGACATTGACGACGATTTTCATTAGCACCCGGCCCAGGTGGAGCAGCAGCTCCAATAAGACGGGGCAACGCTTCTTGAACTGTGGGAATATACGAGGCTCCTGCAATCCCTGAAGAAACATATTGTAAGCAACAAAATATATAATAAATTTCTAAGAGGGAAGAGAAAGAGGAAGAGAGGGGGGGGGGGGGGGGGGTTGTTAAATAAAGAGGGCAAAGAACTGAAGCAAGGATGATGTCAGACGATATTATCTCTAACAGAATGGTATCAGGCATAGTGGATTCCTCATTGAAATATAAATGGCTTAATCGGAGCAAAAGAGCAAGAACCTTTTCAGTTATGGAACATGTCTACGTTTTATCCTAGTGGATTTCTGTAGATAACGAATTTAAGAGCATTCCTTTCTCTTTAATTGTAATTAGTTAGAAAAACATCTTGTATTCTTGACTTGACTTTATTTTGCTTGAAGATTGAATTATGTTTCTTACCAAGAAAAGAAAAAGAGCGGTAACAGGTTCTAAGCACTGAAACAAGGTGACCAAGATTTCAAAATCGTGCACACATAAAGTAAGAGGAAGGACAAAGGTAAAGAGAGCGAATAATTATACTTATGATGCAAATTCAGTTATTATATACCTCTCTGGGTATGAGAGCATTGAGTTATTGAATCAACTAGAAAAAACAGGTCCACTCTGCGATGAAAACTTGGTTCACTTTCCAACTTCTGGATAAGAAGTTCCACAACCTGCTAAAAGTCACCAATTAAAAACATTGCTAACTTGTCCAAAGAAATGCGTGATGTACAAAGGATGGAGAGAATAGAACAAGTATCCATGTCAAAAGAGAGGAGAGCGAAACAGAACTAACATCACACTACCTAAAGTTTGCAGTTCAAGTAGTGTGATTGAACAGCGCGTTCAAAGACTAGGCTAATAAATCACCACCACTCAATATTCCAGAACCGGGTGCTCGTCAGTACATGTTCATCAATTTACTCCCAGTAAAAGTTTTGAGTGCACAAATTGGCAACACAAACTATAACAACTTCAACCGTTGATTTCAAGAAAATATATAGACCATTCAATAAGTCTATTTTCCAGTGAAATGTTAAAGTTTGGAACCCCCTTAACACCTGCAATAAGCATTTAAAAATGTCTATGGTACACTAGATTGGGCTTACACATGCAGGCACACAGAGAACAAAGTTAGGACTGCATATGTGCCGAAGGAAGACAATTATACTAACCACCTATAATCCTCAATCTCACAAAACTTAAATATTACATTCAGGGTATAAACTGAGGGAATTTTATATATTCCTTGATGATAATTACAGCCTCATTACATTGTATTTATACTGCACAAGAAGGAAAGGTAACAGGAACACAATCTCCTAATTAAGGAAATAATTCTCCTACCAAAATATACTACAATTACAATCTATAATTAATATTATTTCTATACTAAGTTTTCTACACTCCCCCTCAAGTTGAACTGTAGATGTTGATCATGTTCAACTTGCAGTTAAGGTCATCAAAGGTGTGTCGAGACAACCCTTTGGTAAATATATCTGCAGTTTGTTCTTTTGTAGGGACATATGTCATACAGATCATCCCATCGTCCACCTTCTCTTTGATAAAATGTCTGTCCAC
The DNA here is from genome assembly GCA_019395295.1 of Osmanthus fragrans. NCBI lineage: Eukaryota > Viridiplantae > Streptophyta > Magnoliopsida > Lamiales > Oleaceae > Osmanthus > Osmanthus fragrans. Next base: position 30,312,252 of record CM033342.1, on the reverse strand, counting down.
CTCTACATGTTTAGTTCTGTCATGTTGTACCGGGTTGAGAGAAATGTTGATGGCTGCTTTGTTGTCACAATAAAGTTTGATTGGAAATTCCAATTCGACCTTCAGTTCTTCTAAAAGCTTCTTTAACCATAAACCTTCACATATTCCTTGTGCGACGGCTCTAAATTCAGCTTCAGCACTGCTTCTAGCCACAACATTCTGTTTCTTGCTTCTCCAAGTTACCAAATTTCCCCATACAAAGGTGCAATAGCCAGTGGTGGATCTTCTATCATCGACTGATCCAGCCCAGTCTGCGTCCGTGAATACTTCTATTCCTTTCCTTTTATTTTTTTTTTCGAAGAGTAATCCTTTCCCCGATGTGCCTTTGAGATATCTGAGGATTTTGTATACTGCTTCTAGATGAGCCTCTTTGGGAGAGTGCATATGTTGACTAACCATGCTTACTGCAAACGCAATGTCAGGCCTGGTGTGTGAGAGGTAGATTAACTTGCCAACCAGTCTTTGATATCTATCTGTCTCTACTGGGTTCCCTGTGTTCTTCGTCATTTTACCTACCTCAATAGGTGTGTCATTTGGTTTGCATCCTAACATGCCAGTTTCGCCCAATAGATCAAGTATGTATTTCCTTTGTGAGACACTAATACCCTTCTTTGATCTTGCAATCTCCATTCCCAAAAAATATCGCATTTGACCCAGGTCTTTTACTTCAAATTCGGTGGCTAAACACTTTTTCAATCTTTCCATTTCGGCCAAGTTATCCCCGGTTAGGATTATGTCATCAACATATACAATTAGGATTGTCTTTGCCCCATCTCTCAATTGTTTAAAGAACATGGTATGATCGGATTGCCCTTGCTGATATCCTTGAGCCTTCAATACCTTTGCAAATCTATCAAACCATGCCCTTGGTGATTGTTTGAGACCATAAAAAGATTTTTTGAGTTTACACACTTGATTTTCATCCTTCTTGTTATTGAAGCCCGGAGGTATTGTCATATAGACTTCTTCTTCTAGGTTTCCATTTAGGAATGCGTTCTTGATGTCCAGTTGTTGAAGGGGCCAGTCTAGATTCACTGCTAATGATAGGAGAACGCGAACAGTATTTAGTTTTGCCACCGGTGCAAATGTCTCTGTGTAGTCGATGCCATAGGTTTGTGTATACCCTTTGGCAACCAGACGAGCTTTATACCGCTCTATTGTCCCATCAGCTTTATATTTCACATTGAAGACCCATTTGCATCCTACAGGTCTACTTCCTTTCGGTAGATCTACCACTTCCCAAGTTTCATTTTTCTTTAGAGCTCTCATTTCTTCCATTACTGCCTCTCTCCATATCGGTGATTCCAAGGCCTCCTGAATATCTCTTGGAATTTCTGTTTTGTCAAGGTTAGCCGTAAAAGCACGAAATCTAGTAGAAAGAGCATTATAAGAAATGAATTTTGAAATAGGATGGAGTGTACATGATCGGGTTTGTTTTCTGAGGGCAATAGGTAGATCATTACCTGGAGATCTAGACTCATTGGAAGGGTTCTCATCAGGTCCAATCACCGGTTCTGACTCTCTTGGTGTATCAAGTGTGGGAACCTCCTTATGCTTCGATTTAGGCTTCCTTGTGTAAACTAGTATCTCCTTATTATTTTGTGTTTCAATATCTCCCCCTAAGTTCAAGTTTCCTTCTGTATATGGCACATTAGAGGGTAGAGTAACGGGCGTATTTAAGTCATTAGGGTTCAGATGAAAATCGAAGGATTCTCGATTCAAGTATCGATCTTCACTCATATTCTCCCCCTGAAAGAGAAGGTTTTTGGAAGTAAGGTGTGTTTTCGAAGAAGGTGACATCGAGACTAACAAAGACTCTTTTTGTAGATGGATCGTAGCATTTGTAGCCCTTTTGAGTGGGTGCATATCCAATGAACACACACTTAATTGCACGTGGTTCAAGTTTGTTACGATTATGAGAATGAACATGTACAAATGCGGTGCTACCAAAAATTTTTAGAGGCAGAGTTGAAGTAAGACGGGAAGTGGGAAAGTGTTTTTGAAGTCGTTGGATAGGTGTGTCGAAGGAAAGGGTACGACTTGGCATACGGTTGATGAGATATATAGATGTGAGAATTGCATCACCCCAGAATGTTTTGGGCATGTTTGTAGTAAACAGTAAGGCACGAGCAACTTCAAGGAGATGTCGATTTTTGCGTTCAGCAATTCCATTTTGTTGGGGAGTGTTAACACACGAACTTTGGTGGATTATGCCATGTCTGTTTAAGTAGTCTTGCAGGGTGGTATTGAAGTATTCAGTGCCGTTGTCAGTACGTAGGATTTGAAGTTGTGTTTGAAATTGGTTTTGAACCATTGAGTGGAAATTGATGAATACAGGGCGAACATCAGTTTTGTCTTTTAGTAGATAGACCCAACATACCCGAGTGTGATCGTCGATAAATGTGACGAACCATTTTGTATTGGTGCGGTTAGAATTTCGGGAGGGTCCCCATAAATCGCTGTGAATCATAGCAAATGGTTTAGATGGTTTGTATGTAGAGCTTGGGAAAAATGCGCGTTGATGTTTTGCAAATTCGCAACTTTCACATTGAAACTCACTTGCAGTTTTATTCAGGAAAATAGAGGGTACTACATGTTTTAAATATGGAAAACTGGGGTGACCCATTCTAAAGTGCCATAACATAATTTCACTATCTCTAGAGGAAGATGCAGAATTACAACTTGTAAGTTGACCTAGTTTACTCACAGTAGCTTCCTCGAAGTAGTAAAGTCCCTCACACTCTTTAGCACTGCCAATCGTCTTCCCCGATGAAAGGTCCTGAAAGGTGCAATAAGATGGGAAAAAATTAGCGAAGCAATTAGAAGTTTTTGTTAACTGACTGATAGATAACAAATTACAGGATAAATTTGGAACATGGAGGACTGATTCTAGGGTTATGGTCTCAGATATTCGAATGCTTCCTTTTCCTGCAACAGATGAGAGTGAACCATCTGCAATTTTCACCTTAATATTTCCGGCACATGTTGTGTATGACGAGAATAAGTGGTACGAGTCCGTCATGTGATCGGACGCACCGGCGTCAATAATCCACAGGGTTTTAAATTTTGAACTGTGTAAGGCTTTTAGAAAGTTACCTTTGTGCGCTAGTGAACTAGAATGATTTTTAAAGGAAGGCTGACCGGATGTTTGAAGGCTAGAGAACATCTGATAGAGTTGCTCCATTTGTTCGGAGTTGAATGCACCGTTTGAAGAGGAAGAATTTTTTGTTTCAGCTTGGTACCCCCGACCCCTCACATTTTGTCTTGGTTTCCAATCGGTGGGTTTTCCGTGAATTTCCCAACACGTATCTTCTTTGTGTCCCGGCTTGCGACAATGTTCACACCAAGGTCGTCCCCATTGTTTTTGGGTTGACCCGTTTGTAGCTCCTTTTGTTGAGAGGCCCAAAGTCCCATTCACAATTGTCGGCCCAATTCTTTCTCCAATGTCTAGCCCATTTAATTTTAAAAAATTGGAACCCGGCCCAGTACCACACAAAGACCAGGCCCAACGCTAGACGGCCCAATATGACCACTGTTTGGTCCATTCCTTTTGGCATTAAGGGCCGATATCTCTGCAGAAGACACCGTCGAACCACCGTTCTCCTTCATCATCACAAGTCGGCGAGCTTCTTCCCGTCGAACCTCAGCGAAGACCTCGCGAGTCGCCGGCAGTGGTCGTCGACCCAATATTCGGCCTCTAACATCATCCAACTCTCGATTCAGCCCTGCAAGGAACTCAAATACGCGTTCGTTCTCCTGTTTTTTCTTGAACAGTGCACTATCATCTGAACACTTCCACTCCTCTTCGATGCTTAGGTCTAATTCCTGCCAGAGTCCAACCATCTCCATGTAGTAGTCCGTGACGTCTCTCGATCCCTGCCTTGCCTGCCATAACTGAGTTTTGACTTCAAAGATATGGGACGAATCTTCGGAATCAGAGTATGTGTCCTTCACAGCATTCCAGACATCTCCGGCGGTTGGAAGAAAGAGATATGTCTTCCCAATTGATGGCTTCATAGAATTCACGAGCCAAGCGGTCACCATGGAGTTTTCGGATTTCCATTTTTGAAGGAGTGCAGCATCGGTTGGCTTCTGAGTCTCACCGGTAAGGTAACCCAGTTTCCCCTTTCCGTCGATTACCAATTTTATGGACTGGGCCCATTCTCAATAGTTTCTTCCATTCAATTTTTCAACTGTAAGTTGGAAGGAGGAATTTTCGAAACCATGGGAGCCGACTGAGGGATTGGCCTCTGCTTCGAAGTGAGAAGTTTCAGAGGTTGTCGATTCCGCCATGGATGTAGTGGATTAGAAGAGCCTCGGCTCTGATACCATATAAACTGAGGGAATTTTATATATTCCTTGATGATAATTACAGCCTCATTACATTGTATTTATACTGCACAAGAAGGAAAGGTAACAGGAACACAATCTCCTAATTAAGGAAATAATTCTCCTACCAAAATATACTACAATTACAATCTATAATTAATATTATTTCTATACTAAGTTTTCTACACAGGGATGACTGAAGAATTGCATTCTGCTCCCATCATGCCCAACTTGAGCACTATAGAATCACAAGAAATCGGGCACACCAGACATCCATAACTCCTCACAGAATTCTCAATCTTTCTTTGTTCTATTTTTGGTACAATCTCTAATTACCAACTTCAAATTCGATAAATGCAATGAAAGTTACTTCTGTCTTAACAAATCTTAGAAGTCAGAATCTAAATCCCATAAGAGAATGGCCAAAGCTACACTAGGATAGCTTCTGATAGCAAATAAATCCAGCAAAGCCTCTTTTTAGTAAGTCTTTTACATCACAAGTAAAACACTCTATTCCTTACACAAGCTTTCAGCGCGTGATATTACACAAGAATTCCTTGGTAGTTGACAACCCCCCCACCCAGACCTCATCCTCCAGGTATACAAAGATTTCACTCTATTTTGTTTTTGAAGTTCATGCAGCAGAACATTATAATCAAGAAGTTGAATTTATTTATACCTGATATATACTGCCAAGAATAAAAAAGGACATTCCAGCTATCCAAAAAAAATCATTCAGAGTGATATTTCGTACTGACAATTAACCCTCTCCCAGAGCACATTTCAAAACCAAATGTGTACTACAGAAAAATGACAATTCATTTCAAAGGGAAGGAAAAAAGAGGACACAAGCATCTCTAGTACCCCTAAACAAATCAGTTCTATGGCAGCAAGTGCCACCAAAATAGAGAGAACTTACCAAAAATGATATCAATCATTTTAGTTTCTAGAACCATATTGAAAGGTCTACAATTTGTAAAAAATTATAATCAAACCCCAAATATGGGTCCAAAAAGGAATTATAGAGCAAAGTCAAGACTAGATTTTCGTTGTTAAATTAAAACTACATTTTTCTTCTTATACTTTTCTTCACTACTGGACCAAGTTGCAAATAAAGGTATGCTTAATATTTCATGGGATGCAGCTCACCCGTCACTTTATTTACTCACCTAGTTTCATAAAGCCAAATTCGTCATTGGAAGGAAGACAATTCTATTTAATGAAACCAAAAACAATGTCAACACAAATGCTCTCGAAATTCCCGTTTCATTCCTTTCATTCTTCCACTTTCATCTTTCCCTTGGTTCTATGAAAGTTCTCTTACATGTCAGCTATGAATTCAATCTAATGACTAAAGATTAAACTAATAACATCTTATCCGTTAGTGGAACTAGAATTTTTGTTATGCTGATGGGGTCGAATGCCTCCTTTTTCCGTGAACTTTATAGTTTCAAAAGCACCTTCTCTGGATTTCCCACAATCAAATACCTCCAATCAATCGAGCCAGCTGAGAGCTCCTTCAAACCATTCCACTCTAGACCAAAGTGATCTAAACCCCTTTTGGTGTTTATCCAACACAACATTAGCTTAAGTCTACAGAAACAACACCAACACAAAGCAAAACAGAGACCATTGACTTTAACAGACATCATAAAACCAACATAATTCCTCCTACTAATACAAAGAAAGACCCATATTCTTTCAATCATTACATTGACATCTCCTAAGTCATCATAAATGGCAGAATAAACATATCGAAGGAAATAAGGAAAGGGTTAATCAATTGTAGAGAGACATCCTTCTTGATGATGAGAGCTAGGGCATAACCCCCATAATCAAGAAGGAAATAAGAACGAAACCATTCTTCATCACCCATTAACCAGCCACGGGAAAGAAAACCAAATATTACCCTCATCCATCTATTTATCCAATACATGATAGTGGGACTTGCATAAAATATTCATTAATCAACCTTAGTTAAAAAATCCAACTCTCTATCATGAGTTGTCATTCATCTGAGGTTGTCATCTTTGTCTTTCTTGTCCAGTGAAATTTGAAGTCCAAACGTGGATAAGGTTTTTGACTCCAGAGCAATCAGGTAAAAAGTAAAACACAAAAATATCACTGATATTTATTGAAAGATATTTACAACCCACTGCAGTCCTAGTTTTGCTTTATCAGGATAGCCAAACCACCACCAAAGCAGCTACTTATTAAGCTATATTGACCAGAAGTCTCTGGCATGAATTCGCTCAAATGTACAAGAGATACATTGTGAGAGGCATTCCACACTTGTCACGTCCCTTTGCCCAAGTATTTTCTTGCTTGTACTGATTTTATGGGTTCATCATTATAGTTTTAATTGTGTGAAAAAGAAAAGAGAACTCTTTTTTGTGACTTCAAAAGCTAATATTTGTATCGTACCGTCCAAACTCCAGAGTACCCCCACCCCATCCCACCAAAAAAAGACTTGGGATTCCTTGAACCACTTGAAATTGCAAAAGGACGTGGCGAAACCAATTTAGCGAACAAAGTCATGATTTATTATGCAAGCTTTAGTCTGCATGGAACAAACAAAGAAGAAAGTTGTTGCGTAAGAATTACCAACCTCATTGGCAATCCCAAACTTGGCACAATCAATTGCGAGACGAGTTGCGCGCCCAATGCTCTCTTTGGTCCTTGACAATGTCTCTATCATTCCTTCAAATGCATCACGAGCAACAGCTGCCTCTGAACCCCCACTTGGAGAACCTCCAGCAGTCCGTTTATCTGAATTCACTATCCTCTCCTCAAATTCTTCATTCTCGTGTTGATTGGTGGATGAAGATTTGCGAACATCGGATGACGAAGAAGATAAAGATGATTGGGGATGTAATATTTGTACATCCAATTGGGGCACGCTCCTGGATTCAAACACTTGGGCAACAGGTTCAAGGTTTGGACTCCTTCCAGGAATGTCAGCATTTGGAACCAAAAGATGAAGAGGATTTCCATTCCAATTTTGGAAGTGAGATTGTCTCTTTCTTGCCCGAGCAGCAGCAGCAATAAGATGTTTCATAGACATTGCAGAGTCTGAAACTTTTGAATCAATTGGATAACTCTCTTTGTCATCTTTAACAACATCCGACCTGAGAAATGCAGAATTAACTATGAGCATCAAAAGATAACTAACATTATCTGTTGATGAAGGTAAAAAGAATGTAAAAAATACCTATCACCAAGTGAGGCAAAACTTTCAATTTGACTACCCATCACAACAGAATCATTGATCCATGAATCTGATTTTTGGGTATTCTTCATTTTGTCTCCAGAAGAAGTGGGCTTGCTCAGTTCATTTGTTGGTTTATTGATAGATGAATATAACCTATCAGAAGCTGCAACAGGGCCACTGTTGGATCCTGCTGGAGCTGTCTTCTGAGCAACATTACCAGGTGCTTTGCTGAAGTGCTTGTTCTGTAGTTCAGCTGAAAATTTGATATCAGCATTAGATTGCGGGAACCTTTTAGGGAAAACTAAAACTGGTTTAGCCACCCTGGCTGAAAACTTCCCAGAATTTAACTGTTTAGGACTAGAAGATAACTGTGCAGCTGATATTTCTGTACCCTTTGCCATGCCCTGCTTAGCAGTTGCTGGTGAAGCTTTATTGGATGTTAGAGTAGGTAATACACGTTCCTTTGAGCCACCCTCAGCTGTGCCTGAAGTAGTCAAGCCTATTTGTTCTTGGACATAATTCTTCCCATGCAAAAAAGTTTTCCTTGTAGAATCTGACACAGGTGGAAGAACAGAAACCTTATTGGCAAATCCTCCATGAATTGGAGTTTTTGGCAATTCATAATCATCATCTTCATCACAAAGGCGAACAGCTCTCCGCTTTTTGGCAACTGCTTAACCGGTGAACGAACTTTGTCATGTTGCAATAAATCATTTTTACGAGCACCAGAACTTTCCAATCTATTTTCAGCCTGCGATGCACGTTGGTGACAGTTTGTTGAGGGAAGATCATCTTCATCTACAGAAGCATTGGGCTCGTTCGAAATTGTCTGCACTCTGAAGAAGCCATTCTCAGCCTTTGCTCCTGGTGTTCTTTTAGCCTCTGTATTATTGATGTCATCAAGAGCATTAGGACTTTTAGAATCAATTTTTCTGCATGTTTGGACTTCTATCATGGTTGCATCATCTGCAGTTGCTGAACATTTTGACCTTTTGAAGGGATAGGAGATTTCATTTCTCTGAAAGGTTTGATTTTCACAGCCATGCTTCATATTCCACTGGGAAAACTCATTTTTCTCCTCCTCACAATTGACTTTGATATTCGTTCGAAAATCATCCGCAGCCTCAGAATACTTTTTGTCTTTCAGCAATTTATTTTCTGCCTTTACACTATCAACATCTAAACTAGACCTTATATTATCTATAGATGAGTCCATATTGCCTGAAGAATTTTGTTTTTGCATCTCATCTTCAGATTTCTCAAAAGATAAATCAACATGATGAACAGAGTCATTACGTGCTGCTGAAACTGCCGAACCTCTAAGCACTACATTTGCACCCTCATGTTTCCTCTTTGAACCCACTGCTAGCTTTGGTTTGTGACCATTTTTCAATTCATTCTGGATCATATTATGATGTCTCTTCCTTGACTTGTTATCACAAGAACCTTCATCTTTCAGTAAGGAATGATTGCATAGGCTAGATGTTGATCCTGACTCCTTCACCAAATTAGTACCATCAGCAGAAAGCTTTTTCCTCTTTTTTGAAGATGTAACTGGAGACAAACTATGAATTACATCATTAGAAATGTCAAGTGTTATATCTGGACAGTCCGACTCATTTTGTCTCTGCTGTGAGCAGAACTTTAGCTCAGAGCTCTGGTTTTCCAGCCCTTTGGTCTCAATTTTGCTATTTGATCCGTTCAAATTATCTTTTAGATTAACCTCCAAGGTATTAACTGCCACTTTATCATCTGAAGGCAGCTCAGACCCAAGAATTAGTTCATTGGTATCATCTCTTATACCACTAGACTTTTTGTGCTGTAATTCTTCAAATTCTTCACAAATTTCCTCCACTGCTTGGGCGAAACATTTAACTGTTTTACCCTGGCATCGAGCAGACACTTTATCTTTTGCCTCACAGGTGAATGCCTGAATATCTGCAGGTGCAACAAAAGCTCTGTTGCAAAAAGGGAAACTTCGAACTTACCACACAAAACCCTCTTTGCATTTGTACCAGAAACTATATCAACAATATAAAAAGAAATATTGAAGGTTGCACAAACAATAATACCAAGATAATAAGGAAATAATTTCTAGACAAAACGGATCATTTCCAAGGTTCATAATCAAATTCTCAGCTACAGTGCACTTTCATATCTCTGCCAATGTCATATAATCATATATGGTTTACCAAACAAGTAAAGCACATGTCAGTACATATTTCCAAGAAAATAGAAACATATCAAATTTCTAAATTTCTACCTGAAATAACCATACCAAATAAGAGTTTCCAAACCTTATCAATATACATTTCAACCTTTTGACCTGAAGTGGAATGATCAAAGAGAATAAGATAGGAGGAACGAATAGAAGAACTGAGCAAAGAATTAGAGAAGAATTCTAATACTTCTAAACATCATAATCAAGGTCTGAATTATTCAACAATAGTAGTCTCATTTATATGCAAAAATAATCTTACACTAACAAACTCCAACTTAATGATTAATAATTATTACAAGAAATAAAATCGAATCCACTTTCTATATTTCTGTTTAAGATAAGGTGTATAACTAGGATTGTGATCTCTTGTTACCAAGAACGTGACCCCAGTGAGCTCTGATGCAAATATTGTTCCAAAAGCTGTCCTCGGTGGATCAAAGTAATGATGACAACATTCGACGTCCAAAGAGTGACTCAACAAGGATTTTGAGATAAAAAAGGTTAAACGATTGTCATAGGACATATATCCGCAGTCTTATAATTCGTAGTTAATAAAAAAATTTAAGAAAGAACTACATAGCAATCAAGAAATGAACCGTGCTAGCACTGTCAATAAAGAAATTACCCACGTGTACCCTGCAAGAGAAAAGTTCGCTCATTTAGAAGCAAAGAGTATTTTTTAGTTTTCAATTAGTTTCCCTGCTATATGAACTAAGGGGAAGACCACAAGTTCACACACAGATCCCTGAACAGAAAGCTTAGCTTCTTTTCTCATTAAAAAACACAAGACATTGTCATAAATCATCCTGCCAAGCAAGCCATTCAGCATTAGAGTAAGCACATAAAAATATTTGAGAAAGGTGCTCACATTTCTGATGTACCAAAGAACTGGACAAAATATTTTTTAGGGTCAGGAGCTCGCTCCCAGTCTTCAGGTCTGCTAATCTGAAAATCCAAACCCCCAAAAGGTTATCCAATTAGGAACCATATATATTCTACATCAACACAGCCAACAAAACACCAAGAATTACAAACCACCATCTGAAAATTGCTTATAAAATGCAAAGAATAGTGCAAAGCATGTCCTAATGGCCACAATCAAGACTTTTAAGTTTGAACAGTTCATATGTTATCACATAAATCGGACAGGACTTTGAATGGCCTATCACAAACACAGCAAACCAAAATCGGATACCATCCCCATTATCCAAATCAAAACTGCAAACGATACTTCCTTACATAATAAATAGATGTGTCATACAACTTGAAAGAGCTACACCTCAAAAACTAGCAATTGAGGTTCTCCGCCTATATAAACCACACAAAGGAAGCCCATACTTCTGATGTGGAATTCAAACCCCCATAAGTTCCACTGAAACAGTGAAAAACCACCATGCTTTCTACCCTGGAGCGCATACACCATCCGAGGTGTAATGTCTGCTTTGATACCAATGTCATAGAATTTAGAAGAGCCACACCTCAAAAGCTAACCATTGAGGTTGAAGAATCCAAGCCTATATAGACCACACAAAGGAAGCCCATACTTCCGATGTAGGATTCAAACCCCCCATAAGTTCCACTGGAATCATGACAAGATGAAAGTTAACCTAGAATAGATATGGAGAAAACTAGTGACGTATATCCATAGATACATATATACAGGCTTGTGTGTGTACACATTTGACAACACCTTTTTTCCTGAATATATTTTGGCATTGTTCCCATGACACCACCACCACACACAAATACCCCATCAAAAAGCGAAAGAAGGGAAAAGCCAGGGAGTACCAAATCCTGACAACTGGCAAAACCAATTCTCATTGTCTCGCGGTCATGGGCAATATCAACACGTGCTATATGCTTAAAATACTAATATAAATTTATCACGTTCTGATCAATTAGAAATTACTGCCGGAACATGAAGTGATAATTTCATGTAAATTCAAATCAAATGCCTAGTTCTTCCAAAGAAAAATATGATAAATATCAATTTGTTGAAAGAAGTAATCTACACCAAAGATACCAAAGAAAGAGAATTTTGAAATTGAAAGTGTTAGTAGGATGTCTACTAGGAAGATGTCTCTGGACATTCACACCCGATTTTAATCCTTAAATCGAGGATAAATCAGCATATCATATTATTTATTTATTTAATTTGGGGGGGGGGGGGGGGGGGGGGGGGACACGATTTTCATCCATACAAAAACCCCAATCGATTTAAGGACTCAAATCATGAAACCCAATTGAGATTTTCCCAACGTTGGATGAACTCCCGTGAAACAAACCCGTTCTAATAGAGCAGAAATTTACTAATAGTCCATGAATTATTAATTTCAGTAAATTCATATGCATAGTTCCAAATAAAAAACTGATAGATACAGAAAAAAGAAATCTACAGGAAAGTTATAAAAGAAAGAAAATCTTGAAATTGAAGTGTCAGTGGAATGTACCTTGGCAGGCCAAGCGGGGTGACCCTTGACCTTGGCGAGGACAAGATCTCCTAAACCCAACTCGCTCGTTGTCTTTAAGCCTTTCGCTCCACGCTTCCGCCCTGGAGCCATGTCCGCCTCTTTCCCACTTTTCGTAATTCAGTGATCAAGCAAAGAAACCATAAAATACAAGATAAATCCACGATGTCACTTCCAAATTTTAACCCTCCGTCCAGTTTCTATATATAATTAAGGCGGCGACTGGTGGTGTTGGTGGAGGTGGAAGAGAGAGAAAGAGTATTATGGTCATTCATGTATAATATGAAAGGAAGGGTATGTTTGATTACATTTTTTTTCCCCTAGGAATTTAAATTCTATTTTCTTTCTTCTTTCTTCTTCTTCTCTTTCTTTTCTTTTTTTTTTTTTTTTTTTTTTGTTTGATTGATAGCATAAATTTTTTATGGAATTGGTTTTCTTGATTTTGCTCATATATGTACATTTTTCCATTTTTTGAAAAAAAATGTTTTTCCACCACTTTGGTGGGAAAATAATTTCCAATCTTTTTTCGACAATTGAAAAAAATTCTAGACTCAATGGTAAAAAAAATTTATCACTTTTATTGACAATTTTCTTGTAAAACAAAGTCAAACGAACATCAAAAAATAAAAATAATTTTTTTTTTTTTTTTTTTTTTTTTTAGCAATCCAAACAAATTTTATCATCAATTGTAAAAAAAAAAAAAAAAAAAAATTATCCCAAAAACAAATTATATGCATGAAAAACAAAACAAGCGAATTAGGCGGAAATTATATCAATCAAACATAATTTTCTCTAAAATAAATTTTAGGTAATTCAATTCTCAACAATTCGCTTTCTTTCCAGTCCCACCTTTGCAATCAAATGAACGCTAAAATCTTTTGTTATGTGAGAAAGCAAAGGGATATATGTAACTTGTAATCCGCAACCTATTGAATGTTGCGCTGAATCCCCATTATTTTAAATCTATGCGTGTATGATCCCTACCTCACGATAAGAAGTCATTTTTTATTGAAATGACCATTATACCCTTGTCCGAAGGTCTTTATATCATCCTCTTTGCCCAACCCCACCTAACCTACCTCGTGTTGGGTTTTCAATAGAGATGTTAACAAGTTGAGTCGAGTAGGCTTTCGAGTGGAAACTCGAGGATTGGGCTCGGCTCAAATAAAATTGTGCGACTTTTTTTGAAGCCGAGTTTTTGTTGGGCCAAAATATTAAAGCTCGACCCTTTTCGAGCAGAATTGGGGTCGAGCCTTGCTAGCACTCCCCCCCCCCCCCTAGAAGGCAGTCGAGTGATGCCTTTAAAAATAAAGGCAACAAACAGCTGTCTTTTTAACGCTGCCCTTCCCAGATTTTTTTTTAATTACTACAAGTCGACCTCGTGGGGTTCACGGGCCGAATCAGGCTTGGCCCGGCACCCCAACATGGGACTCGGCCTAAGCCTCGAACCAAGCCGGCTCAAGCTTTTTCAGGCCAAGCATCGAGTGGTCCGAACCAATGAACCAAATTGTCATCCTTAATTTTCAATCATCCATATCAACGATCTTCTCCACCATTTTTTCTCCTCACTCTATTAACCTTAACACCTAACATCACAACCACCATTTCCATCTAATCTTTCAACTCGCTACAAAGATCAACATCCATCTTGTCATTCGATCTTTCTCTATAACCAAATCTGAAACCCAATATTCAATTCTTCACGCTAGAATATTATTTTGAATTAAAAATTGAAATACTTCTACATTTTGACAAAAATTAAAATGATCTAAATGCGACCTTACAGATGTTGAAGATGCTAAAATAAACTTTGATCAATACAAGAGTTTAACGTTTTTCTTTACGAATTTTTTTTCCCACGATGATTTCAAATGATTAATGTAAATTGCTTCCCAAGATATAACGATGATTTTCTTCAAGCGGCAACACTTCAAATTTTGAGAATTGGCGAACATAACAGCCCAATGTTCTCTCTTTCAAGTATCAAACTTCGACAAAACCTCTATTTAGTAGGAATTAAAAGTTGCACATATTCAATGAGACTCATAAATTTCTAACTATATATTTTCATCATAGTTATTAAAATCGGCCTGGCCCGGACGGTCAGCCCGGTAATCCGGTGACTTGGGTCCTTGTCCGGGCCGGTCAGCTCATTTCATATAAATGCAAGTGGTTCGGTAAAAATTCGGTTTTGACCGGACCAAACATCCAGGCCAAGCCGATTTTAATAACTAATGTCGGGCTAGGTCGACCCAATTGATTTTTAAACCAAATTTTAAAACTCTTCTACATTGATATTTTAGGTACCAAGTATTTGAACACTTGACCTCTAACTAACTAGAGCATGATCTTACCACTAGTGCAAGTAACACTTCATTGTATTTTTGTGTAATGAACTATACGTAATATATAAATAATTTGAATTAGTCCAACATTTTCATTAATTTTGTAATTTCAAATAATTATTTTGTTTTTAAAAAAATTAATTTTAATTAAGATAAATTGAATAGACAATACACATAATTTTTTGGTCGCTAATAAATAATTTGTACATTACAAAAGGGAATTTTTTTTTAATATAGTATACAAAATTATAAAATCAAAATTTAACCATTATCACTAATAAATGAGTTCAAAAAATCATTAGATGCATAAAAAAAATTAGTGACAAAGAACTTGAAAGATTAATTTTATCTCAAGTAAAAAAATAAAAAATTATATTTTAAAAACTATTAAATTATTTTTAAGTTATGAGCCGCCAGTCCGACCAACGATTCACCAGTCCAATTAGTAATCCGATGACTCAATACCTTAATCGGATCGATATCTGAATCGAGTCTGATAACAGTGATTTTCATTAATTCTTATCAAAATTTATTAAAAAAAAATCATCTTAATGTTCACCGAACAGGGCTAAAAGTGAATCCAAATACAAGTGTCAAACTTTGACTAAAAATGAACCATTGCCTTTTCATTTTTCAACCTGGGTTGACGTCTTTTCAATTTTCCACATTCTTCGAAATTTAAATATTTTAAGGGATAATTCAGCTAAAGTTTCAAATATTTTAAACATTAACAGACATTTCTCTAATTTATCATTTGTTGTAGTCGTCACCACAAACTTTTCAAGACGTCGCATTTGAGACCCTTTTGGATAGATTCTGTCCAATTTACCGTTAGTTGACCTAAAAAATATGATTTTGACCATATTTTAATATTTTATAAAGGACCAAAAGAGTAACTTTCTATTTATCACATTAAATAAGGGAGATTTTGTTAAACACCCATTCAAACATTATAATTGGAAAAATAGACTTTTCTCAATGTTTATAAGTGATATGGACTCAATTAAAAAATACAATAAATAAACATCATTAAATGTCTAAAATATCCCTATCATAAAAAAGACTCAAATACCCTTTCAATCCAATCAAATTTTCCAATTTATCTCCAATCGTATCAACGCCCTCTCATCTCCCTGTGCTTGCTACCTAAAATCTTATTATTCATTATATTCTTCACCTATCTTTTTCAATATTTTGAGTATTTGAACAAGAGTTTTGATTTCTATATTAACTAAATTAAATCTCTATTATATTTGAAGAAAAAAAGAAAGGTATTTTTAGAAATCTCATTTATATTGATACTTTTATTGTTGAATATAGTATAAAATGATATGTTAGTTGATTTTATTTTCTTATTTGGTGTATTTTTCTTGCTGTACCAATTATTTGACGATAACAGCACTCCGGCTATTATCAGTAGCGTAAAACGACAGTACAGTCGTTATCTGTAGTGTAGAACGACACTACAGTCGTTATCTTCCATGTAAAAGGACGGTACAATCATTATCTATTATGCTATGTCCGTTATTGATAATATAATGTGGTTACTTTGATATTTTTAAATATGATAACTATTTTCACATTACTTTGATATATACACGACGTATCTCTCAAATTTAAGTATAAAAAGATTAAGTAATGAGTATATCTCTCAAATTTTATACATGGCATGTCCATCTTGAAACTTAAATAAGTTCAAATTATCGATTATCAGGGTTCGGACGGGTTGTGACGGCTCATAATTATGTGTATAGTAGACAAAACGACAAAACAGTCGTTCTACAAACAGTAACGACACTTGTGTCGTTCTCAAGAACAAGATTGTCTATTGC
Organism: Osmanthus fragrans; assembly: GCA_019395295.1. NCBI lineage: Eukaryota > Viridiplantae > Streptophyta > Magnoliopsida > Lamiales > Oleaceae > Osmanthus > Osmanthus fragrans. The sequence goes on along the minus strand of CM033342.1, from coordinate 30,295,807 downwards.
CTATTCATTTCCTCCTTAACGATCTCAAACATTGTACTCCCTGACTTAAAGAAGTCAGAAAAATGTCGATCATATGTAAAGTAAGGGTATAATTAACATAGATTATGTGATATTTTGTTGGTGAAATCATAAGTCGTTATCTATCCTCGTTAGAAAATATAATTAATGAGTGCATCTCTCAAATTTTAGGCACAACATGTCTATATTGTAAGTTAAATGAATTTGATTTATCGATTATCGAGGTTCGGAGGGGTCGTGGACGTTCAAACTCTTGTTTATTGATAGAACGACATTTGTGTCATGAAACGGCACATGTGCCGTTTTGATGATTTCTCCAATATTTGGCTTCATTTACACCTTTAAGACCTCAAGTATTGTACCCTCTGACTTAAGAAAGTCAGAAATGGGGATTAGATGTTTTAGATTCGTGTTTATTGACAGAACGACACTTGTGTCGTGAGACGGCACATGTACCGTTCTGATGATTTCTCCAATATTTGGCTTCCTTTCCTCCTTAATGACCTCAAGCATTGTATCCCCTAAGTTAAAGAAGTCGAAAATGTCGATCATGTGTAAAGTAAGGGTAGAATTGCATAGATTATGTGATATCTTGTTGGTGAAAAATCACAAGTCGTTATCTATGATCGTTAGAAAATATAACTAATGAGTACATCTCTCAAATTTTGTACACGACATGTCCATCTTGAAACTTAAATGAGTTGGACTTATCAATTATCGAGGTTCGGAGGGGTCGTGGCCGTTCAAACTCGTGTTTATTGACAGAACGACACTTGTGTCGTGAAACGGCACATGTGTCGTTTTGATAATTTCTCTAATATTTGGCTTCCTTTCCACTTTTACTACCTCAAGTATTGTACTCTTTGACTTAAGGAAGTCAGAAATGTGGATCAGACGTTTTAAATTCGTGTTTATTGACATAACGACACTTGTGTCGTGAAACGGCACATGTGCCGTTCTGATGATTTCTCCAATATTTGGCTTCCTTTCCTCCTTAACGACCTCAAGCATTGTATCCCCTAAGTTAAAGAAGTCGAAAATATCGATCATGCGTAAAGTAAGGGTAGAATTGCATAGATTATGTGATATCTTGTTGGTGAAACTACAAGGCGTTATCTATGTTCGTTAGAAAATACAACTAATGAGTGCATCTTTCAAATTTTGTGCACGATATGTTCATCTTGCAACTTAAATGAGTTCAACTTATCGATTATCGAGGTTCGGAGGGGTCGTGACCTTTCAAACTCGTCTTTATTAACAGAACGACACTTGTGTCGTGAAACGACACATGTGCCGTTCCGATGATTTCTCCAATATTTTGCTTCCTTTCCGCCTTTACGACCTCAAGCATTGTATTCTTTGACTTAAAGAAGTCAGAAATGTGGATCAAACGTATAAAATTCGTGTTTATTGACAGAACGACACTTGTGTAGTGAAACGGCACATGTGCCGTTTTGATGATTTCTCCAATATTGTGCTTCATTTCCGCCTTAAAGACTTTAAGCATTGTACCCCCTGACTTAAGGAAGTCAGAAACGTCGATCAGTCGTTTTAGATTCGTGTTTATTAACAGAACGACACAAGTGTCGTTTAACAGCATATGTGTCATTCTGATGATTTCTCAAATATTTTGTTTCCTTTCCGCCTTAATGACCTTAAGCATTGTACCCCATGACTTAATGAGGTCCGAAGTGTCCATCATGTGACAAAACGACACATAACGTCACTTGTCGATCATGTTCTCTCGGATTATTTCAAGTGCAATAATGATATAAGTATCGTTCTTATGAGTTTAACTTATCCATTATCGATGTTCGAAGGTGTCGTGGACGTCCATACTTGTGTTTATGGACAGAAGGACACAAGAGTTGTTATATTAACAATAACGACACTTGTGCCGTTCTGAAGAACCTACTCTCTATTGTCGTAACGACAATTGTGTCGTTCTCTCAAATTTTTTCAATATTAGTAACGACATAAGTGTCGTTCTCATGGACCTCTATAACAAACATGACAGCATGTTCATCTTTCAACGTAAATGAGTTCGAATCCTCGATTATCGATGTTCGGAGGGGTCGTGGACACCCATACTAGTGTTTATGGACAGAACGACACAAGTGTCGTTATATAAACAGTAACGACACTTGTGCTGTTCCGAAGAACCAACTGTTTATTTTCATAACGACACTTGTGTCGTTCTCTCAGATTTTTTCAAATTTCTCCATTATTTTGATTCTTTTCCGTCGCGACAAGCTCACACATTGTACCCCCTGACTTAAGAAAGTCGAAAATGTCGATCGTGTGAAAAATAATGATAGAATTGAGATAGAATATATGTTATCTTGTTGGTGAAATAACAAGTTGTTATCTAAGCCCGTTAGAAAAATATAATTAAAGCGTGTAACTCTCAAAATTTTTGCACTGCATGTCCATCTTACAACGGAAATAAGTTTTAATTATCGATTATCGGGGTTCGGAGGTGTCGTGACCTCTCGTACGCTTGTTTATGTTTAGAACGATAGAAGTGTCGTTATAATCACAGTAACGACACTTGTGTCGTTCTGAAAAAAAAAACTGTTTATTGTTATATTGATCTTACCGGATTTGGAAAGGGCTTACCGGATATTAGATGCACATACCGTATATGAGGTTATTTGAAAATGCTGGATTTGATTTTTTGCACTAACCGAATTTCTTTTTTGTTGCATACCGTATTTGAATTGCATACCGTATTTCAACTTACTGGTTAATCAACACTTACCACATTTTAGAGTTTCATACCAGATTTTATCTTTTTTACACATACTGGATATGAAAAATCTAAACTTACCGTATTTCAACCTAAGCAATTACATACCGAATTTGAGGTGCACATACCGGATATTGGCTTTTTTCATTCTTATCGTATATCAACATTTCATTCTTACCAATTTTTGAGGTGCTCCTATCAGATATTAGTTTTTTTCATTCTTACCGTATATCAACATTTCATTCTTACCGATTTTTATATACGTGTTTATGGTTAGAACAACTGTTTATTTTCATAACGAAACTTGTGTCGTTCTCTCAGATTTTTCAATGTCAGTAACGACACTAGTGTCGTTCTCATGGACTTGTATAAAATACCAAACGGCACAAGTGCCGTTCTTATAGGGGTTTCCTGAATTTGAAGCAATCTATAATAATGAGCTTCAAAACAATATTTAACTTGAAGTAAACATGTACAATTGCAATGACTAATAATGACATTTGTGTCATTACTGATATTAAAAAGATCTGAGAGAACGGCACAAGTGATGTTATGACAATAGACAATATTGTTATTGAGAACGGCACAAGTGTCGTTACTGTTCGTAGAACGACTGTTGTGTCGTTCTGTCTATACACACGATTATAAGCAGTTACGACCCGTCCAAACTCTAATAATCGATAATTTGAACTTGTTTAAGTTGTAAGATAGACATGTCGTGTATAAAATTTGAGAGATATGCTCATTACTTAATTCTTTTATACTTAAATTTGAGAGATATGCCGTGTATATATCAAAGTAATATGACAATAGTTATCATATTTTAATTATCGAAGTGACCACATTATATTATTAATAACGGACATACCATAACAGATAACGATTGTACTGTCATTTTACATGGAAGATATGACTGTAGTGTCGCCTACACTACAGATAACGACTGTAGTGTCGTTTTATGCTACTGATAACGACTGTAGTGTCGTTATCGTCCAATAATTGCGCACAGCAAGAAAAATACATCAAATGCGAAAATAAAATCAACTAACATATTATTTCGTACTATATTCAACAGTCTAAATACCAATATACATGAGATTTTTAAAAATACATTTCTTTTTTCTTCAAATATAATAGAGTCTCAATGTAATTAATATAGAAACAAAAATTCTTGTTCAAATGCTCAAAATATTGGAAAAAATAAGTGAAGTAATGAACAACAAAATTTTACGGTTGCAAGCACATGGAGAGCACATCGGGATAGTAAGGAGAAGAATTCCAGTTGAAACAAGTATAGCTTTGATTTGTGTTTGATTTCATCGTCGTAGTAGCAAGAAAAGGAATTCTGTTGAAGAAGATGAAGAAGAAACTGTAAAATTTTTACACTGAGAGAAATAGGGTTCACTCCTTATTGAAGAAAACATGCAAAATGAGTGAAAATTTGGTGAGTTTTGAGTTAAAAAAATCAATGGTAATTTTGTCTTTTTATCAATTAAAATATTTTGAATTATTTATTTATTTTTATTCTCAGTCAAAGGCCATTTGTTCAATGTTATTGGGTTGGCCGGCTATTTGAGCAAATTCCCCATTAAATAATTACATTTGTTAAATTAAAATTAAAAATAAGATAAAACAAAACAATCATTTTCCAACCCACCAACCATGGAACCCATATTTTAATTTACCATTGCGCTCATCCAAATTTGGGATGAAGAACCAAACCATCAAACTGCAAAATCGAACCAAAATCGTTTTTCTGAAATCGTTGGTTTGATTTCATATGGATCCGCCGACGTTTTGATTTCGAATCCAAACCGTTTCGAAAGGTTGGGTTTAGATTTCAATATGTGTAAACCGTTTAAAAATAAAATCCGAAAATAAATTAGTCGAAAATTTGTTTAACCCAATTAAAATTTAACACATTTCAGTTAAAAAGATACATTCATACTAGATATAATTCAATTAAATTCAATTCGACAACTACACATCTTAATTAATTGAATAAATAATATTCAAATACTCATTAGTCATCACAATTGTGAACAAAAAATCCTCAAATTGGGAAAAGCGTTGAACAACTGCCGATAAATCGTATTTATCGATCATCCGTTACAATTGAGCAGACAATTAAATCTAAATTTTAATTCAAATATGAACATTTCATTTCCTTCTACCAATAATTTTCTTAAATTTGGCCTAAATTCAAGTTAGATTATCCAAATTCTTTTATTTTCCTGTAATTGTTTTCTATGTTTTTATTAGTAGTCATGCTGTTTTGTTCTAATAATTGTCAGACTCTCTTAGAATAATTTGCCAATATTTGGATGGAGTAGAAGCATTCGATGATTCACAAAAAATCACAGTATCTATGTATTATTGTATTTGATTTTTTTTTTTAACTTTTTTTTATTAGTTATTTTATATCATTTAACTATAATCAATGAATTCATGTACTATATTTTTATATTTATGAAGATAATGAATCGCGTATTACAACTACAGATGAACACAATTAGTATCGACTAAAAGTTTAAAATATTTATATCATGTTGTTGCATTATACTGATTATAATTATATAACTTTGATTTGTAATTTTTTTAATGATACAGTTTATGTTTTAACGTGAAATTTTAGACTAATATTTATTATTTAACTTATTTGATATATATTAATAATTTATTTGTTAAACTGAACCAAATCGAAAAAAATGGTTTGAATTGGTTTAGTTTAGAAATCGAAGTGATTTGGTTTGGTTTGGTTTGGAAATATTCCAAATCGATTTAAATGGTTTGGTTTGAAATTTTGTCTCAAACAGTCCAAATCGAATCGTGTTCACCCCTAATCCAAATGACGAAGCCTTTAAACAATTTAAAAATTAGAATGAACTCATTTTTGCAACAATAAAATGAAAACAAGAAAAGTGTGTATACAATTTTATCTGATGATAAAATTTCAGTCGAGCATAACAATGTCTTTATTAAAATGAATCTTGTTAGAGCATCTCCAAGAGACTCTATTTTTAAATAATATATTTTACAATTTAAAGGGCATCTATAAATTTAAAGAGCAAAAATTTTAAAATACTTTAATAACCTCTTTATTTTTAAAATTTAATTTTACCTTTCCCAATATGTATTTATTTATTTTTCATTGTTTTTTTTTTACTATCTTCTCTCCAATAATTATATCATTCTTCAAATATATTTATTTAATTAAGTCAATAAATTATGTATTGAACGTTGAAACCTTTGAAACATTAAATTATAAAGAGGTGGATTTGACTCTCCAAATTTGGAGAGCCAAACTCACTCTATTTTAAAATGTTAAATTGAAGAATTTTTTGGAGTAAAATTTTAAAGATTGACTCTTTAAAATAGAGAGTATTTCACTTTTAAAGAGTCTATTAAAGATGCTCTTAGTATGTAATTTATAGCTTATGACAAGCTTCTTTGTCAACTTTAAGACGTTAGGAAACTCTCTTCTAATATAAATTTTCAGACCTCACTCGCATTGTTAAGACCCTTGAATAGTCAGACGAAGTTGCTACCAATGTAGCTAAGCGATGCGGTCAAGTTTGCAATATCACACCCCCGTAATTTAAATTAACCTATTGTTTTTCAACAAGATAAATGCCTACGGAAAATTTTCCAATATTAATTAAAACTATTCACTTATTTGATGAAACAAGAAGAGGTCAAGTTGCCAAGCCCAAAATCCGTCGCTCACCATTCACCGGTGGAACATGTGGTATAATTCAATACAAAGTACTTTACCAAGACTTGACATGCCACAAATCTTCTTAAATGGGAGATGTGCTTTCAGAAACACGGAAATATGTAACCAGCAAACGAGGCGAAGGGGGGAACTTTAATAAGAAAATGTAGCAAGTATATGTTATTGATCTTCTAACAAATCTTTGGCAGCTAAATCAAATAAAATAAGAAGTTTGTAATGTTACACGGGGTAAAAGGTTTTTGAGCATCTGTATTTGGGAAACCCAAAATCAGTTGAAAGCAATGAAAAATGCCAATTCAAAGAAAAAAGAGCTTTTAATACATGACACCCATCTTCTTTGCAAACTCGTCATCTCCATCGTCCTCCTCAGGGTATTCTTCTTCAGCATCTCCATTATCACCTTCATCTAACTCATAGTATTCCCCATCCAGTTGCTCATAATCCTTCTGCTCATTTCCTTCACGCTCTTGGTTTATATCATCTTCAAATATCGTTACTTCTTCAGCTTCTAGCTTACTAGCATCGACTGACCTGGTTTCTTCTGCTCCAGCTTCATTACCTGATGCAGACTGTAAGACTTCCTTATTATGGCAAAGAGGAGTGCTTGTCTCAAGCTTGAAACTAGTAATCTTTGTTATGTCATCCTTTCCATTTTTTGGATTATTGTCTTCATCATTAGATGACGACGTCCTATCGCTTCCAGTTCCTGATATCTCACCTCGCTTCCGCTTTAATATCTCTTCTAGAGACCTGGGCCCTTCAAATGAGAGATCACCACCAGTTTGTTTATGTCCGTCGAGCAAAGAGTGTTTTCTCTTCCCAAGAGATTGTTGATAAGTTACATGCTGCTCACTACTATCAGCCTTCTTCATGATTTTCAGCTCTGCAAGAGGTTTGGGACCAGCAAAATCACCATTATTGTCAACTGTCATATCTCTCGGAACTCTGCTCTTCCCATCATTCCTGAAATCTTGTTCCACTGTTTTTTCTATTCTATCTTCAAGTCTCCCATGGTGAGAGGAGAGATGTATCCTTCCTGGAGACAGTATACCAAGATCAGTTCCTCTATTTATTTCCCTACCTCGGCGCAAGTCTCTCCCATCAATTGGAGTCGATGATTTTCCAGGAAGTTTTATTCTTCCTCGAAGGCGACTTCCAAGAGAACTTTCATTTTGGGGTACAAGTTCATCTCTACGTGAATGGTAGCTTAGATCCTTAGCATACTTATCCTGGGGAAATTCATCGCCAATGACGGACTTCAGACCATTGGACCTCCCACGTTTTGACAGACGATTTCTTAGATCTGTTTCATCAACCTGATCAGGGCTATCAACCCTAGCATATCGCCTCCTTTCTAGATAAGCAGACCCTTCTGGCGTCCTCTCACGTGAACCTCTGTGTTGCTCCCAAGCATAATGACCCTGAACGCTCTCATATGAATCACGACCACGACGAGTACGAATTCTACCACGGTCACCATCAGCAAATGAACTGTAATCAGCAGAATGGCCATATTCATTCCTCTCTTTGTGATCTCTTGTCGCTCTATATTGATCTTCACTAGGATAGTAATCAGAATCTCCAAGCTCATTGTCCACAAGAACATCAAAACCTGGGGAGGGTTCTCTTGAGATTTCATCTGCATCCTTACTTTCCATACCACCTCGTTCTTCAAACATGTTAGGCTGCTGCACACGACTGGAACCGCTAACTGTGTTTCCATTGTTGGCAGGAAGACCGCTTGGTCTGTATCTAGAAAACTCATTATTGATGCCAGATGTCTGTTGTATCTTTCTGCTCGTAGCAAGTTTGTTTTTAGGTGGAACAGTTTCTACTTCCACTGTTGATTTTGCCTGTAGAGGCAGCTCAACTGGTTTTAATACACTTATATACGGGACCTTCTTCTCTTGTGTGCCATTTTCAAGTTCACCAAGACCATGCTTAAAAGTTACGGGCTCAGCAGAAGCAGTTGTTCCTGGAACCTGCACGACTTTGTTACTTGTAGCATTTGGTCCGTGCAAAAAGGGACACCAATCACCTTTTAAACAGAATCCTTTCTGGAAGAATATGCAGGGTGCCACTTGTTTACCAGAAGTATGAGTAACATGTGCAAGAGATAATGTAGCAACCTGTGATGGAGGCATCGAAGATCCATCAGAAATGGGCAATTGGCTTCCAAGCAATCCATCGAGTGGCTGGGAACAAAAAATAAAAATTAAATCGTTGTTTGTTAATAACTTATTCAGAATTGAGTATCATCCATGGTTTCTTTAAACTGAGATAGAGTAACTGACATATCAGTTAAAAGTAAAGCCAAATCTATATAGGCACAAGTTCAGTTCATGAATAACTCACCGGATGCCGGAATCCGCACTTCGGATTTAAGCAATTACCATGTAACCAGAAATAACAGTCCCTCGGGTTCATCCGTGCGACGTCACTATGACGATACTCACATTCACTTCCCTGTGGACAAATAATAAATAAAAAAATACAGATAGAAAAACGAAAGAGATAAAAAGAAATTTGACAGCTATAAAGTGATAAGAGATAGCACAAGCTTCTTGCAACTGGAAAATACTAAGTTGACTTGCGAAGCAAATCAATCAAATTGATAACTATTTCAAAACCAAAAACCATTTCTAGTTACTCATGTAGACCAATATCAGAGAATGGAGACAAGACAATGCCAGCAAAAGGCATTTATTACTTTCACAATAAGGAGGGAATTTTTTTTTATCTAAGTGGTGCTTGATTTGCAAAAAGAGGGTTAAATCATTGAGACAGAGATTGGGGTGACAAATCAGCCATTTACGTTTCACAAAATTTGTCTCCTAAGGCAAATGATATAAAGGGCGAGTGTTGACTACCAATCATTCTAAAAATGTATCATAAAGGCCATAATAGTGACAAGCAAATATCTACGCGGTTCTTGATTTCCAGAAAGAACATTAAATGCAAGATACACCCGGTAAACACGTGTTTATAATATAAATAAACGCCTCAAGTCTTTTGGACAATATCACACATCATTTAGATGAAAAGGTGACAAATCTCATGTAAAGCTGTAATATGGAACCCTGTTCACATTAGGGATTTAAATTCACTTTATCCATTAATTGTGGCTCAATACATGTCTAAACAGATGCGTGTTGACGAACTAATCTCTTTAAAATAAATGTAACTTGACCAGAATATTTTATATAACCAAAAACCACAATAACAAAGAATGCAGCAAATCCAGTAAACTCGCTAAAAGACAAAAATAAACGAGGGATGAATCATCTGAGCAATCTTTCACCCAATCATTGATCCGTCATTCTATGATTTGTAGATTCCACCATTAAACCAAACTGCACTTCTAAGATTCTCAAGTTGTTCCAAAACCAAGCCAAATTATTACCATCAAAATGCTTTATAATGATAGAAACCTAATAAACTCTGAACATTATAATTCATTCCATGATGAGAACCTAACACCCCCCCCCCCCCCCCCCCCCCCCCCCAGTTACAATTCAAAAGAAACTCAATTTTCCAAAACAAAGGGTTAACTAATCAGGGTAGCTCTCGTATATTTATACGTCCAAACATGATATACAACTAAGAAAATATTCCTATATTTATTGAGTATAGGATTTATTAAAAATGCACATTAGAATATTTACTAACAATAGGTGGATCCATATGACATAATAACTTTAAAACCCATTCATAAAAATTAATTAATATACAGAAAAGAGATAGTTTGCAACTTCAACAATTTTAAGGACTTAAAAGGGAAAACATTCAAGAAAACTTGTAGGTTATTTCCATGGTCGAACTAAATCATTAAAGATCCAACAACCTATCTTACTGTAACTTTTGATCCAACAACCTATCTTAGTATCTTACTGTAACTCCAATTATCCGGCAAGGATCTAACCAGGGAAGGAAACCAACATTAGTTTACAAAAAAGTACATATGTATACATGCGAAATGAATTTATATTCCAATCCACCCGACTGAATTGAATTATATGTTCCAATCTGAAAAAATAAACACGAAATTAAATTTAAAAGAAGGAAAAGGGACCTTTTTGCAAGTTAAAGGGGAAGCTAGAAAGTAAACGCAATCCGTGTTTCTCTTTAATGCTTCTTCTTCAGCTGCTGGTTGAGACTGAGACTGAGACTGAGACTGAGACTGAGACTGAGATTGGGGTGGCGGGCCCTCCATCCTGGAGTTGTATTGTCTATACAAGAAAAACCCTAAAGAATAAATATGATTATGCTCCGCAAAGAGAAAACCCTAGAGAAATGAATATGATTATGCTCTCTCTGAGACAGAGCTGTAAGATTAAGAAGGGGGAACAAGTGAGAGTTTGTGTGAGAAAGTGGGAGGGGCATGTTTGGCGGAGCTTATAGCAATTACCCCTCTAGGCAAAATAATGGAAATAAGTTAAAAGTAGTGTATGATTTTAACGTCTACGATGATATTTTTTAAGGTTACTTCTTTAACTGGAGGGAAAGATATAAGGATTACCCTCTGTTTTAACTTAATTGTTTTATTCTTATTTTTAAATCAATCTTTATTAATTATTTTTATTTTTTCCTTATAATTTAGATGAAGAAACTGTCTTAGAGTACGTTTGACAAGGATTAAAATTAGATTTTTTAATAAATTGTGATAAAAGTTTTTGAAATGTGTGATTGAAAAGTTGTGAGACCCATAAAAAATGTGATTAATATTAATTATTTTAACTTTTAACTTAAATTAAAATCATATTTTAATTCGAACGAAACAAACGTTCCCCTTAAAAAAAAATAACTTGAAAATTTGTTATTCTTAATATTTTTTCAGATGTTGTTGTAACTTCACATATTTGATTCCTGATTCGCTATTTGGGTGGCACAGCATGGGATTACCTTAGTTGAGTCTCTCAAAACAGAAAAGGAAGAAAATGATTCTGTTCCATTTCCTTTTTTAAGAAAAAGAAGCCGTAGCCCGATCTCATTTGGTTACCAGATGCATGCTTGAGTTCCCGTTTTTGGCAATTTTGGTCCACGACTGCACTTTTCAAGGTAGTTCTGAAGGGCACCAAACATTTTCCAATTTTTTATATAAAGAAAAGGAAAAATAATCTAAATTGTGGTAACTTTTAATGTGAACTGCAATAGAAAAAGGTAAAGATATAACTATAACAATAAACAAATATGAATTTCTTTGCTTGCACAAAAGTAGTGCTGTCAGAATTTCACTAGATGCTGTTGGCCTTACTTATTCAGGGAGGATTAGATTCTTAAATGTAATGTAAAATGAAATGATTGATAGAATCGATATTTCATAGAAGAATGACCGAGGTGGCTAGCCTGCCTTTCACACTCGAACATGTGGCTGAATATATAAGTAAGTTCACACACCCTAGACAAATTCATTTTGTATTCCTTACTTGGCAGCTTGATCACTTGTTTTATTTACCGTTGTTTCTTTCTTTCTTTTGCCATTGTCCAATAAAAATTTGCCAAGTGGATTCCGTGGAAATTTTGACAGTATTTTTCTGTACACATAGCATGACTGAACAAATATTAAGAACATTTGATACAAAGGAATTAGGGAGGATTTCTAAAACTAAAAAGGATGGGTGAGAATTGTGTTTGAGATCAAAATTACTTAGAAGCATGCTTGTCTAAGCTTATAAAATTATTTTTATTTATAACAAATAAGTGAATTAAAAATGAAATAATTTTTTATTGGTTAAAGTTAGAAATAAAGTAAGTTACTTTTCTTTGAGGTGATGTAGGAATTAAAGGAGAACAAAAATCATCAAACTAGAAAACAAAGTCAAACTATTGCATTTTTTTTTTTTTTAATCAAATCAAATGTTGACATAACTGAAAAAAAAAAATGAAAAGGTAAAACCTAATGCTGAGTTTGATATGCTGAAAATTAAGAAACAATTAAATATTAATCCAAATCCACCACTATTCTCGATTTCAGTTATTAAGGCACAAAACCACCCTAATCCTCCACTGCCCAAAATTCCAATTGCTCAACCCTAACCTTCATCCCACCATTCCAATTGCCTAACCCTAATCCTCAGTTCCAAGAACCTCTTCAATTGCACTTCAATGTAACTTCCATGCACATTGATATTATGGTAATTCCTAACAAGTCGACGGCTTGTTTTACCTTTTTCAAGCAATTATCAGCCAAGTAGTTGATTTGTTTTTTTGTTTTTTGATGACCATGGATGTCCGGACCAGTTTAAGCGCACCTCGATTAATCCCACGGGTCCCGGAAGTTTACAGTCGGATACTCATATCAGTGGTTCTAAGGAGTCTCGAACTGGTAACCATTGGGAACCAAACCCAAGGTCTGACCAACTGAACTACTTCTCAGAGTTTGTAGTTGATTTGTTTTATTATGACTAGTTATTTGATAATTGAGTTAGTTTTGTAGTTGAACATAATATTGCATATTTAAAAAGCTGTTTATATTAGTTTATAGGATTTATACTGATGTAGACTCATATTATACATCGAACTTGTTTCTTCAATTAAACTATTAAAATTTTCAAGCAATTTACTTGATTTCTATAACCTTTAGTTAACCCAAATTCTAACCAACTAAAAATAAACAAGAAAAAGTATAAAATCATATTTCCATATTCATGAGTGTCAAGTATTTGTCAAACACGTCTTAGATTTTAAGTGGAGATGAACAAACTCGTATGAATTGCACCATTGGTATGTAACATATTATCTTAGTCATAAGTTGGTCTCATCATTTAAAAAAAATCAAGTAGATTCCAACGTTGTAGTATCACAGTCGATCCTCAATGAAGTAAACTGTCTAAATCTCTATCATACAGCCTTTGGATGTCTACCTTCATGAAGCTAACTTTTACTTTCATGTCCAAAAATTTGAAGTGATACATGTTTTCACGAAAGTCATAAGACAATTTAACGAAAATTTGAACAATTTTCATTTTGGAGAACTAATTGTGCAACAATAAGTGGATACCAACTTGATTTATTTAAGTTGAGGACCAACTTCCTAATAGAAACATATGTTATAAACAAATGGCACGACTTTCTTCGAGATAAAAAAAGATTGTTTCAGATAAGGTAAAGCCATCTTGATAGAAAACTGTTAACAAATGCTCCAACAGAACGAATGTTGGCAAGATATTATTGGATGAAAAAATTGACTGTATTTTAAACAGTTCAATAATATGATGTCATGTGACATTATGTCAAATATTATGTTAACCATTATATTACTATAACATGATTCTTGTTTCATAAAATGAAAAAAGGGATCTAAGATATTGCCATGGATTTGGTTATCAATTTATCTTGATCAGCATTACTCTGTATTCTGTAATTTCAATTTGACATTATGTCATGTAATATACATAGATACAAACTCTTCCCCTCCGGCCTAAATGGATGAATGAAGAAGCGTGACTGGGTAAACTTAAAGAGCTCTTGCTCTGTGATTTACAATCATGAATAAGTTACTTGTGCAACCATTTGGCTAAAACCAATCAATTCGAGCTCAAAAGTTCGTATGCCGATGACGAAATCTTGATGATTTTCTCTATCTATTGAATGGAGAGTACGCTTTAAACTCATCCCGCCTGTACCCACCCTTGAGAATATGCTTCAACAGAAAGCCCTGCATCATTCAATGCATTCATTGCTGATCTGTAAAGTCTGGCATCCAATTTAGTTCCTTCCATCTTCATATCCTGCAAAAGTTTAACCAATTCATCCACTCTATTCATTTTAGAGAAAACACCAACCATTATACCAGCCATTGCCCTATCAATCACCCCTCCATTAATCTTGAACTCGTTAAACAATTTTGTGCACATTTCAAACTCCCTTGCCCTGCTATAAGCACTTACCACGCTCGTGTACGTGACACGGTCTGGAGCAACTTTTCTTCGTTTCATCTCCTTCCAAATCTTCTCGACTTGCTTCAAGTTTAACGCTCTACCGTGCATATCCAATAGAGAATTGTATATCCACACGTTCGGTTCACAGCCTCTCTCTTTCATTTTAGCTACAAGTCTCATCGCGTCTCTTGGCCTACCGGTCTTGCTATACATGGAAATCATGCTAGAATACGCCACCACGCATTTATTGTACCCCTTTTGTTCCATCTCAGCAAATACCATCTCTGCCTTGGAATACAATCCGAGCCGGAAGTAAATATTTTGAACCGAAGCATAGGTCACTTGACCGGCTTCACACCCTCGGGATAAAAGATGTTCATAAACTTCTGCTGCAGCTTTAAGCCCTTTTCTTTTGCTGAAGGCATTGACAATTGAACAAAATATGCAATCAGAAACTCTGATATTTATCCGTTTCATAACAGAAACAACATCGAGAGTCCTTTCCAATTGCCCGACTTTGATGTACATCAACACGAGCTTCAAAAACAGAGCCGGATCCCTCAACATTTTCTTGCTCTCGGCTTCTTCTAAAAGCTCTTCAGCCATTTTAACTTCACCAACACTTGCGAAAGAACTTATCAATGAGGAGTAAATTGAATGATCCTCCGGTATGCCTCTCTTTGGCATTTCTCTCAAGACCTCAAGTGCTTCAAAACAACGTTCCAACTTCCCCAACGAAGTGCACAAAATGTAGTAAATCTTCGTGTGAATTTTCGAGGGAAGAACTTCGTATTTTCCATTCTTGAATTCTTGAAATATCGTAACAGCTCTTTTGTAGTGTCCCATTTTAAGACAAGCTTCCATCATGTGACAGTAACAAGAAGGGTCCAAAATAATGCCTTCACATTTCATCCTTTCATACAAAACAATGGTGCTGCTATACATATGCAAACTGTTATAGCCTTTCATTGCGGAGTCGAAGGCTAAAACAGCAATTTCAACATCAACTAAGAAAACTTGTAGCAAATTATTTACAAGCTTCAATTTTCTTGCTTTAATGCACGTATTAATTAATCTACAACACACGGAACTGCTTGGTAGTACCTTGAACTTCTTAACATCTTCACAGAATGAAAATAATGAACCCCAGTTCTTTGAACTGATTAAGTACCTGACGAGAAGATTTAGCGTCGATTTCTGAGGAGTAAATTCTGGTTTTGCTCTGGCTTTCTCATAGTAATCGTATGCGAGTTGTTCAGTTTGAGAATCTCCAAACAAACTGCATATTACAGCATTGAGTTCACCAGAATCCGGCACGTGAAAATCGCGTTGAAGTTTCAAGCCGACCTCAATAACACGAGCGGCATTGGTGGTCGTACTCGTATCTTCCAGTACCGGTGATGAACAACCGGACGATAAAGATTTGGCAACTATACTTTTTGAGCACACGACCCAACATAAAGTTCTGGGTTTTAGAGGTAAGACATGAGGCGGGATTGCGAGATTTTTGGTTACTCGTAGAGTTGCGTCTACAGAAGATAATGGCCAGTCGAGTGAATTCGAAATAGCCATCTTTGAAATTTAGGTTCGAAGTAGGTTGTATTTTACTTAGATCCAAACTTTGAGATGAGATTCAAGGTGATTGTCGATAGCATATCTGATGAAATCTGGATTGTGCAATGCATGCCGCTACTCGGGTGATATGAACCACATAATGATATGACACGTAGATTGCAATGGACTATGAGTTTTGCTGCCATTTCCAGCCACACAATTGTGTAACAAAAGACTATTGGTCACTCAAAACGTTCACCGAAATTTATTTTAGTCACTCAACTTCTATTTTTATTTCAGTTAAGTCATCCATTTGTCAGTAACATTAATGCAAATCCTTATTGACAGAAGGTTTTGCAAATATTGGCTTGAAAGATGGGATTAATATTTTGCAAATGGGTCGAACCTGCCAATGAATAGCTCGAAATTGTATCGAGATGAGCCACGACTAATGAAACCCATGTGTTGGCTGTATTTTAGCTTATGGGCTAGGTTCACGAGCTGTCAATTGGTCGTGTTATTTTATTTTATATTTTTTAAGGGATTTTTTTTCCACTATAAATACCTCCTCTCCACTTCTTCCCCCCAATAACATAGATAGTTGAATTTATTTTAAAGTATTTTTGTCCAATTGTAATATAAATTATATTATTCTACATCTCTCTTCAATACATAATACCAATCGAGAGTTCAATTAAGTCTACATTTACATATGAATTTAGATCAAACTTTTTAAGATACCTTTTTAGAGTTCAACTAATTTTCAGTAACCTTTTTATTTATTTATTTATTTAGGTAAATGAGTATAGTGATCAAAATTTTGAGTACAATTACTCCGGCATTCCCGGGCATGGAAATCAACATTACAAAAGATTTAAAGATCCAAAGCATTAGACTCAAAATGAATCCAAACAAAAGGTTTCACAAGTTTCTGTCACTTCGTCTAATCAAAATTAGAACATGAAGTGTTGACCCTCTATGCTAATGTAGGGTGTTCCCTTTCTTAGTGAATCATTTCGATATCAAGAGGGGAGTTATCCTCTTTTTATCTTTCTTGACTGCAGCGGGATGGAGATCATCAATCTTTCCTTTGAGCTTGTCATTGCAAGCTGCCTTTCCTCTTGATCATAGCCATTGGATTTATCCATTCCCTTCTTTTTGCTAGCAACCTCAACAAAAGGGTTTTCCAGTTTGTCCCTATTTCCTTGTACTGAGTTTCCACCAGCATTCTGGCCATTTTGGCCAGTAGAGTTCTGGTCATTTCGCCCAGTAATGTGCTGACCATTTTGTCCATAACCATTCTGGCCATTTTGGGTAGATGTGTGCTGTCCATATCCATCAGTTCCAGCTCCATCCCGTTTTGTATCCATAAACTAATTTTGGACATCCTTGTTATGGACAACCTAATTGCTACCTTCATTTGAAACTTTGTTGTTGTCCATCACAACCTGCCTAGACACATTGCACCTCGACGTTTTGTGACCAAAGCGCTTGCAAATAGAGCAAAACTTCGGCTCATGTTCATAGTAAACCTCTTGGTTTCTAACATTACCCGTTGGCAACTTAATTTCAACCATACGCACCAATTCCTCGGCCGCATCAATTTCAACTAAGACCCTCGCATAAGATACCCTACGGTCCCTACCTTTCGAGGATGTGAGTTTATCGATTGCAATTGGTTTGTCCATCATGGAGACGGTCTTTCCTAAGGCTCTTGCATTCCAACAATCCAAAGGTAATCCCGACAATTTGATCCATACCGGCATGGTACTAATCTCTTTTTCATCAAACTAAAAACACTTTGGCATAATTTTTAGCATCAAAGGTCTTCCAAACACAAGATATGGTCATTTCTCTAGTACACATTGTCTATCCACATCATTCTCAAATATGAAAATGAGCCAACCACTATTATGCACATAGTATTGGTACTTTACCTTCCACGAGTCGCAAAGTTGGATCAAAGCCATCTTACCCGGAAACCGTCCCGCAAAATAGCCAACCAAGCAAGACCCCCAGGCTTCTTCAACATCGTCCAAGTCTGGATCGTCTAAAATAACTTGACCATGCTGTTTAACAAACGTTTCCAGCTTAATTCCATTGTCCTGTTTTTGTTTGTCCTTGAATAGATTGACCCATGGTGCTTTGGTCGATTCTTGGCCTGGAAGTTTAGTCATCTCAGCAACATTATCGATTTTCAGAGGCGTGCCACATGACCCTTCATCAGGTTCTGTATCCTCAAGACCAAGAGTTTGTGATACACTTGATGAACTCTCACTCTCATTCTCCTTGCCAAAATCCTCCCAGAATGCTTTGGCTGAACCTTGTGCATCTTTCTTGTAAAATGGATGGCCATCCAGTACTCTAACCTACTCCTTAGTGGAGGTGCCTGCCTTGACAGATAAAATAACTTTTTTATTTTATTTTTATAGAGAGACATGATAAGTGTGTAATAGCAAAGAGGACAACAACGAGCATATGATAGTCTAGTCCACATAAGTCAAATGTAAACTTGAAGAAGATTTTAGGTGATTTACAATATAATTATTCTCAAATCATTGGTTTTTTTTTTTTTTTTTTTTTTTACGTACTTAATTAGTAGCACAAGATTGAGTATATCTTTCGCTACTGGAAGTAGTAGATAGAGTCGTAATTCAAACAAAGGCACCGGCTAACCTCTGTTTGTCTCCCTTTTTAAAGAGTTTTTTTTTTGGAGAAAATGATTTTTTCAAATAGTGATTTTTTGGAAAATGTTTGGTTAAAAAGTAGGAAATTTTTTAAAATTTACATGGAAAATATTTTATTGTGTGAAGGTACGGTTGAAAATAAATTCGAGACATTTTTTTTTTTTTTAAGAAAAAGAGATAAACAACGGTAATAATTTGAGGTGCATTATATTATTCTATATGCTATACAAGTTTTTGTTTAAGTTATTGAAGGGTATAGCCATTCAAATGGATAATTGACAATTTGGATGCCGAGTCTACTACATAATACATGTTAGCATTACGTAGTGCAATTATATCCCGAAATTCAAAATGACATTGCACCGTGAGTTTGTAGTATACGTTGTAAATCAATCATAAGCCCAACACGGCTAAAAACTTGACAATATGTATGATTAGATCGATTAGACAATGAAGTAAGGGCAAGAAAAGGGAAAAATGGAATTAAGTAGATGTAAAGGGGCAAGACATAGAGATGTGATAATAATAGAGTGAGGGTAGAATAAAGTGAATGAGACGACGAATTACAGAAGGAGGTTATAAATTGAGGAAGAAGAAAAAAAAATGTCATCTTTATAAAAAAAGACATTTTAAAAAATAAAACTCAATTTGACTTTGACTATGATGACCAGACTTTTTTTTTTAAAAAAAATGGGAAATTGCAATGAGGGTCCTAAGCTTTACAAAAGTGCAAATGAATCTTCGACCTTTCATCTTGATAGCACCATCCCTTCACAAGTGTCCATTCGTAGAAGTGGAGGTTTTCTAGATTTTGGCTTTGGCGTTTGTACTCATTTAAAATTTATTTTCAATTACATATTTTTTCAATAAAATAAACTTGTACGTGAATTCATAAATTTTCTCATATTTTTTTAACTAACATTCTAAAAATAAAAATTAAAAAAAAATTACAAAATTTTTTATCAAAAAATCTCTACCAAATAGGGTGTAAAATAGTTGTTGCATTTTATTTGGGCAAGTTACATCCACGATCATTGAATTTTCAACGAATAGGTCAGTAAATTTCAATTAGTTGACTAAACTTCGAGTTAGTTTCAAATTTTCGTCATCAATTCTCCTCTAAATTAACAAAAAATTGTTTAGTCGGCAGCATATTGTAATTGTTTTAAAATTTTAATGCCTAATAATGATAATATCATTCATATTAAAATGTTAAAAGGTGTATTTTTTATTTTAAAACTTTTATGATGTGATGATAAGTTCACATTTCACTCAACTATTATGTCCAATATTTGTTGCTATATGAGAGCAAATTAAGTAATTTTCATCAATTTAGATAGAAAAATGTTACTTATACCATCTGATTTATCACTTGATTGCACAGGTGACAAGATATCAAATTATATTGGACAAAAGTACAAAGTTAAACGATGATGTGAGATCTTGCTGTCTGTACAGTCGGTAAATTAGATGGTACAAGTAACATAATTCATATAGTTGGTAGTGATGGCGTGATGAAGTTTAAAATTAAATTTAAAATTAGTGATCCAACTGAGATAAATTAAAGATATAATGCTTCAATTGAAATTTTGGTCAAATTTTAGTGATGACCAATGTAAATTTTACTTGGTTTTCTTTGGGGTACTTTCCAGTTTGGCCTAGTCAAAGGTCCAAATTTTCAAATTGACTTTTTATTCTACCATATTCCCACATTGGCCTAAAAAATATCAAAAGACTAAAATGCCCTTAAGTATATTAAACAATTACAAATATGATTTTTTGTAAAATACAATACTACCCTTTTACTTAACAAATAAAAATCAAACAATCCTTACTGAAAATTTAAAATTAGATCCTACACAGATAAAAACTCTCTCATCTTCTTCAATCTGAAAATATCAAAAATATCGATAGTTGAAGGAAAAAATTATTTTCTGCCAATAACTTCGAACCGGTAAGTATATTTACATATGTTTAATTTTATTTTCGATAAATGTATATTACAAATCAAAACATTAAGATGTATGGATTGTAGCAGATAAATTTTGTAGCATCTGTATATACTTTTTTTAGCTCGAATAGGAGAAAAAATTTTATGTTCAGTTAAATTTTTCGATTCACACAACCAAAACAGCCGAACGTCGTTTACAGCCGAACAGCCGAATAATCGGCTGTAAACAGCCGGCTGTTAAATTTATTTCTTGTTTTAATTGACGCTGTGAGCCCAATTTTTGAATAAATAAATTTTGCCATGCAGATATGAGGATTGTACTCCCAATTTGTTACTTTGGTGATTTCGAATTGGATGAAAGTAATCGATGGGTATGGAAATGGTCGAATGATATACAAGATAGTGTTCCAACACATATAACAGAGAGTACATCGTACGAGAAATTGTTTGATGATATCCAGAAAAGTCTGAACGTCGATACATCTCGATACGATATGGTATTAAGATTTCAATTCAGAGAGCATTTGCCTTTTTCTATTCCACCTACAAAGATTACATATGATGTTTATGTGAATTATCTGTTTGAGTTGAACAAAACGTAAATGACCCCTATTTGCGTGACATTAGTGAGGAAGGATGACACGGAAGGTATAAATGCCGGCTCAGATGGTGCAACAGGTTTTTGGGATACAGTGCAGATAGCCTGCGAGGATGAGGTTAATATTCCTGAGACAGTTTTACCTGATCGTGATATGGATGTGCCGCACAGAGTTCAGTCGGTAGTTCAAGATAGCGAGAACATTAATGCAAATGAATTTACGAATGAGGATTTGGCTGCTTTATCCCGGCGTAGATGTGAGTGGAGTGGGAACACAGAGGCTGGAACAAGTGGACCGTCATCTAATTATTCACGTGTGGCTCCCGATGATGATGATCTGCACGTCGAGCAGCAGTTTGTCACGAAGACAGATCTACAGGTAACTGTGCACGAGCTGGCATTGAAATTCAACTTTGAGTTCAAGGTAAAGAAATCAAACAAGTCTTTGTTGACACTTGTTTGCGTCAATGATAATTGCCATTGGCGGTTGCGAGCGACTAAGATGGAAACGAATGAGTCATTTGTAGTTCGCAAGTATACCCGAGAACATACTTGCGGATTGGGAACTCGTGTAAACGATCACAAACAAGCTCGGTCATGGTTTATTGGTCGACAAATAATGGACAAGTATGAGGACCCACGGACGATCTATAGACCTTTAGACATCGTGAACGATGTCCGACGAAACTACGGAGTGAAACTAAGTTACAAGAAGGCCTGGAAGGCCAAAGAATGCGCGTTGGAGCAATTAATGGGCTCGGCCGAGGAAAGTTATACGAAATTGGCTCAATACTGCCATAATTTGGGGACAACTAATCATGGTTCCCCTTATTTCATTGCGACGGAGGGTGAGAATTGTTTTAAGTATTTATTCATAGCTCTTGGACAATGCATCAGAGGATTTAAAAATGCGATGCGACCAGTAATTTTAGTCGACGGTACAACTCTGAAATCGAAGTACGGGGGCAAGCTGATTATTGCTACATGTCAAGATCCCAACATCCAGATTTACCCACTTGCATTCGGCGTAGTTGACAGTGAGAATGATATGGCAATGTGTTGGTTTTTTACGAAGCTTAGGGAAGTGATCGGGGATGTCGAGGATCTTGCCTTTATAACTGATCGGGGTCAATCTCTGATAAATGCTATTGCTGAAGTTTTCCCCGAAGCACATCACGGGTATTGCATGTACCATATACAGGGTAATCTAAAGTCTAAGTATAGGGGCAAAGGCATAGTTGGATTGTTTAGGAGTGCGGTGGAAGCTTACAGTGTCGAGGACTGTAATATGTTTATGGTCGAGATAGGAAATAAGTCGTACCCGGCATGGGAGTATCTTACCAAAATGGGGATAGAACATTGGGCGCGATCACATTTTTCAGGACGTCGGTACAACTTGATGACGTCGAACAACGTGGAGTCTCTGAATTCATTGTTCAAGAAGGATCGAGAGTTGCCAATCATTGCAATGATTGAGAACATCCGTACCAAGCTGCAGCAGTGGTTTCACGATCGACGTGCGGATTCACATAATTGCACGAGTATGCTAGCCCCGGCTCAAGAGGATAAATTATTCAAGGCTGCGAAGGTCGGGAGAAGGTTGGTTGTGGAACTGTTGGATGAGTCGCGCTTCTCTGTACATTGTGCACATCATCTGGCATACATGGTGGACTTGACAATCAACACATGCACTTGTAATCGATTTCAGCTGGAGAGTTTTCCATGCGAGCATGCAGTCGTAGTAGCTATGCACAAAGGTTTTGCACCAACTACATTATGCTCTGATTATTACACGGCTGATTATTGGAGAGCAGCGTATGCAGACACTATATTTCCCCTACCAAACCAAGCTGATTGGGAAGTTCCTGATCGTATTCTCTCGTTTAATAGTATGTCACCACCGATAATTGAACCGCGTGGCCCTGGACGTCCACGTACTTCTAGAATACCCTCCACTGGAGAATTTCCTCGACCGCGTAGGTGCGGTAGATGTAGAGAAGTCGGTCATACACGTGTAAATTGTAATAGTCAGGTTCCTCTGAGTGACAATTAGCTGACTGTGTAATGTAATTGATGTTAAATGAATAATATTTATATTCATGTCAGTATTTATAAATGTCATATATATATATTATATTTACAATCATTGATCTCCAAAGAAACTTTCATATACATTTATAAATATGCATATATTTACAATTACCTATAATTACAAAAATATTTGTCGGACTATTTACGGATCACAATTGAAAAAATACAAGTCGGCAGCTAATTTCCGACGCCAAATGTTAATCCATGCTTGGTTGATTCCATCAACCTTCTGTCATATACTCAAAAATTCTATGTATTTTATTGCAAACATGCCGCAGTCGCCCCTGCAATTAATATCATAACGTGTTAGACAATTGATATCAGAAATCGTGCAGTTACAAAAAAAAAATATTCTAGGTATAAACACTTACGATACAGATTGTCTCGTCGTCGTCATGTTCCGCACGATGGCTAGTCTATCTCGCACAATCACATCCGCTCGTCTAGCCATCATAGGAACGATCACAGCTAGAGGCTCCAATACCTGTTCGAGCTGGCCTTGTGTTAGATACGAATGATCGGAGTCATACACATAGATAGTGGAGTCAGCGAATATGATCTCTACAGCAAAACAATGCAGGTTCGCGATCACTGGTATGTACAGATGTGTACATTCCTCCCAAGGCTTCCCTCCGACACTCGGCCACACTCCGAGTACTCACTCCATCATGTAATCGGGGATCGTGTACGTGTTACCCATTCGCTGGAGCGAATCGTACTCTATGACAATAGCGCGTGAAAACTCAGTGTTCAGTATGAGTCGTCCAGGAAGGGCAAACGATATTGGAAATCGTTTAGCACGATCACGCAACAAATCCATGGCCATGTCAATGTGCTGCACCAAAAAAAATCAATACGTTACGTTTTCAAAAATTATTTCAATTCATATACAACGGTGAGTATATATTATTAATAAAAATAAGCCTAATTCACTTACATCGTCGGCGAGCCATGCTCCAGGCCAGCTGATGTCGTGGAACCATTTGTATGCGTCAGGGATCGTCCTGGAAGATATCGTGTGGCTGGCTCTGAAAACAATACAAAACGAATGTTAAATGACGCGTAGTACAATAAACGTAATGCACGTTAATAAATTAATACAGTACATACCCGGGCCTCATCGATCTTCATACCGGCTCGAACAGTCTCCATTTCGCGGGATCCACCTCCCTGAAGAGATTGGGGTACGTCCCATCAATGTACGTCCTCCTCTTTGTCTCGGCTGTGTATGGAGAAACTACATACTGCGACGGTACCCTGGCCCTCTTGCCGACCACCTGCTCCACGTCGGCAGCGCCACGCTTCTCCCCCGCGCCCACCCCAGGTGTACTAGCGGCATCCACCACCTCGGGGGTCGTGCTCTCCACCGCTGTCGGGGTCACAGCCTGGGCCACCGTCTCTGTCGTCTCCTCGTGGCTCCCCACCTCAACAGCCATCTGGGTCACCCCCGCCTCATGCACCCCCGCCTCCTGTACCCCTGCCATCGTCTCCTCGTGGCTCCCCACCTCAACTGCTATCTGGGTCACCCCCCGTAACCCCGCCTCATGCACTCCCGCCTCCTGTACCCCTGCCATCGTCTCCTCGTGGCTCCCCACCTCAACTGCTATCTGGGTCACCCCCCGTAACCCCGCCTCATGCACTCCCGCCTCCTGTACCCCCGCCATCGTCTCCTTGTGGCTCCCCACCTCAACTGCTAACTGGGTCACCCCCCGTAACCCCGCCTCATGCACCGCCGCCTCCTGTACCCCCGCCTCCTGTACCCCAGCCATCGTCTCCTCGTGGCTCCCCACCTCAACTGCCATCTGGGTCACCCCCCCTGACCCTGTCTCCTGCACCCTCACCTCCGGCATCCCACGGACCGCCGTCCATAGTGACTGTAATCCATCATCTGACCATAATGGTGAGTGACCTCGATCTCCCTCTCCATCACCCCGTCTACCACCCCGTCCATCACCATCTCCTCGTAGTCCTGCTATATCGGATCGAAGAGCTACGACTGCCACGTCAAGGTCTGATATATGGGTGCGTAGCACTGATACATCCTGACGTAAGCTCGATATCTCGGCTGAGATCTCGGTCCGCATCTCCCCTATATCGTCCCGTAGTGCCCCCACCTCCTCTCTCATCTCCCCTCGAAGCGCCACTATATCCTCTCGCATAGCCCCTATCTCCCCTCTCATCTCCACCATAAATGCAGTCAGAAGGACATGCAGGTCATCGAGTGCAGGAGATCCATGGGGTAGGTGCCTGGATGGAGGAGAAAGAGATCTCATAGGCGGGGGTGATCTCCTCGGGGGGGAGACGGTGACGGCATTGGCAACGGTGATGGCCTCGGGGGGGGGAGAGACGGTGACGGCATCGGCAACGGTGATGCCCTCGGCGACGGTGATGCCCTCCCCGGAGACAATCGTCGATCAACCAAATCACGGTCCTACACGAGTGATAACATTGACAATTAATTTTTATTTAACGAAAGTCAGATAACACATAGCGATGAACATTATATATTCCATTCACGTACCTCCTCGGGGTATGGGATGGAATCGGGAGTCGGCTCGTCTTCATTGTGTGGATCGGTCTCGCATCGCCCATATCCGTGAGCCTCCTCCTCCCTCGATGGCATCAACTCAGTTATGATTTCAACCTGACATAACCACATTTCGACTAGTTAATAATCATGTGTTCAGATATCTGAGCTAAAAACAACATAAATCGAAAAACGTATTATCTCACCTGAGCGTCGTCGAGGATGGCAGATAATTGTTTGCTAGTTGGATATCCGCCAGCTCGAGATGCTTGCCAATGATGCATCCGAGGGACGCGTGTCTCCAGTCGAGTCGCATACCGGTCACCGATGACTGGGACAGTCTCGTACGCCCAAATCTGCAACAATTACAATTATTACATTCATATCTATTATGAACAATATTCTACGACTAAATTATGTGAAAAATATACCTGCACAGCCAGGGGCAATCCGTATGTATCATACTTCCGCATGGTCCCCCTCGGCCTCGAATGCAATCTCGTGAAAACGTGCACCGTGTCCTTAAAACATCTCTGCCCCCACGGATATGTGTTAAAAGCATCAAGATCATCGACCATCTCCAAATGGAAGGGGTCAATCGTAGTCCTCCTGTGGTGACATCGTAATGTGCTCTCCAGGATGTAAGCTTCAATCTATCTAACATGTCGTCACACCTGGTAATCGCCTCAGCCAACTGCGTCAAATAAACTGACCCCTGCCCCTGAAAGTATGTGTCGTGCAACCTACTGGCCCTCTGCGCACCGGCATGACCCGCATCAACGCCCGTAATCTTCAATCCAGTGATCATCGCAAAGTCAAACACAGAAAAACTGGCGATTTTGCCTCCGAGATCGAAATGGAGGGCATCGCCGTCCATTGGACTCAGCAATCGACATAGTAGGGCATCGATGATCTGCCCCGAAAACTGCAAGTGTCTCAACTCGTACAAGGGCCACAAAAAGGACTGCTGAAGCATATCTTGATGCTCTGCATCCAACTGATCCAGGACTGCTCTGTAACTGTTAAGGCTACCGTTCCAGGTAGCCTTACTTGGCATCTGTCTCAATATCGCATCTAAATGATACTCCATTCTGCAAAAAATTAAATTATTAGCACATGAAACAATAGATACTGAAATACAACATATTCTCTAAAAATTAAGTGAATCGAATTCTAACAATTATACGCAAAACAGATTTACATAAAGGATTACAAGTAAAAAAACGGACAACATAATTATCAATTTAATTTTTCCCTTTGAATTTCGTTTTTGGTAATTATCAATTTTACAATTACATTTAATTAAAACAAAACAAATTTATGAAAGTAAAAAATAATTCAAATATTATTTATTTACGTTTGATTTTTGGTAATTATCATATATATATATATATACATATAATTAAATGAAAAAAAAATTATTACTATTTAATTAACTTTTAATAACATAAATATTTATTAACAAATAATATTAAATTCAAGAATTTTATATTATTTGTTAAAAAATTAAAATGAAAATCTAATAAGAGTGTGCAAATTTTTTTACAAAATAATATTTAAAATTAAATAATTGTTTATTTTGTTTTATATATACAAATAAAACAAAATAAATTTGAATTCTTTGTTTATTAAAGTAACAAAAGAATACAAATATTATTTAATTACGTTACGTTTTATTTTTGGTATTAAATTATTTAATTAGAAAAATTATTTATTGTATTTTATATATGCAATTTAAAATAAAAGGAAATTATTGAACAAAAAATACAAGTATTATTTAATTATATTTGGAATATACTATATTAAAAATTTAATATTATTTCATTTTCCTAATTATAAATTTAAAGTTATTTCTTTTATTATATTAAAAATTAAATTTTATTAAATTTCTGTTATGTATTATATACAGAATAACAATTAAATTCGAAAAATTAAATTGTTTATTGTTTTTTAAAAAAAAATTATTATAATAATAATTAAATTCGAAAAATTAAATTGTTTATTGTTATTATAATTTAATTATAATATTAATTAAATTCGAAATAAAATTAAACCGGCGGTCAAACTAGCTGTACACAACCGGTCAAAACGGCTGCACACAGCCGGCTGTACACAGCCACAGCCGGTCTGACCGGCTGTTTACAGCCTGAAAACCGGCTGTGTACAGCCGGTTTTCAGGCGATTGCCTCAGTCGTCGGAAAACGTCATTTTCGACGACTGAGGTGCTTAAAACGTGCCAAAAATTCATTTTTGCATCTCAAAAATTGTCCACAATCCATCTTTCTAACCTTATTTGAACTATTAATCCAACTACTCCATCTTTCTAACCTTATTTGAACTATTAATCCAACTAAATGTACAAAAATTTAAATTTATACCAATAAAAATAATTTCCATTCTCATTGATTATTTGAAACTAACCTATACACGCTGTGGTCGATCTGGGTCCTTGCTGAGTTGGGCCGATCGTCGTCTTCTGCTCGTCGGTTTAGAGAGAGATAGAGAGGGTCGGTTTAGAGAGAGAAACGGTCGGTTTAGAGAGAGAAGTCGGTTGGCTGTGTTTTGTGAGGGTATTTTTGGCTTTTTGATGGTTTTTTTAAGTTTTAGCATTTTTTTTTATTTTTATTCATCTATTATTTGGTCAAGGGCCATTGTAAAAATACTACCATTTGAATAGGCCATTCACAGGTATTTCCTCGTTTTCTTTACACTTGTTTTCCCAACGACGGTCGCGTGCTGAAAGCGACAGGAGGACATTTCATTTTCACTTCATCTTGTTTTCAATGCAGAGATTTTACAGTTTTTGTTTGTCGTTTCTGTTCTTGTGTTGCTTGAAGAAATCAACTTGGATCCGTGAAATCTGCATTCCCAGAGCTATAGTTTTCCCTTCCAACATTTCAATGCATTTGGTATGTATTTCTTTTGCTAATTACTTTCTCTTCAGTAGTCGAAAAGAACCCAAAACAAGAAAGATGATGAACCGGGCGTTGAAGTTTCCATGTTTCTAAGATCCATGATTCAGGTATTTCCAATGTTTTCACTTTTCAAACCCAGCCCCGGGCGTCGAATCCTAAATGTTCAAACCGGGTTGAACTTGGGTTTTTTTTTATGTCGCATGCTGTAGTACCCTGCACTCTAATCAGAAATTCCTGTTTTGTTCCTTTTATATTTAATTTTTTTGGGAGGCTTGGGTGGTATAGAGTATGTTGGTATTTTGCTTTGTTTGTTCCTTGATTTCTAATTGTGTGCTTGTGTATTGTTGAAGACATAATAAAATGTAGTGAGGTCGAATCCCACCACCACACATTTATTAAAATTGTGCACGGTCATGCTTTTGATGGAAAAATATTTCGGCTAACACACCTTGCACGTTGAAGACACAATTTAAGCCATTGTTGGGATCCATTTTAAAAGAAGTTTTGGGGGAAAATGTATATTGAAATAGTGATTCTTTAAAGAATGTGTAGTGTAATATTACTTTATCAGAGAATGTGTGGTTAAAAGGAGTAGATAAATGATATACATGGTGGCATCTCTAATATCAAAATTTTAGACTAGTATAACTGTATGTGGAAATGACTTTATCTGAGGATATATGGTAATTTGGGAGATCGTTTTGATATTTCTTGTGTGGTTGATGACAGAAAATTAATATGTTTTGGAGCTTTGACATTTTGTTCTTCATCATGTGGGATCTTATGCAATTTTTGTTGCAGTATGATCCTTGAACTTATTGGATTTACTATTTTTCCTTTTCTGTTTCACATCACATATAAATGTAATGAAAAACCAAAATAAAAAATGGATTCTCTGTTATTTTCATAAGCAATCAGGCACCTGGGACTTTTGTGTAATTTAATTTATGAAGAAAAACAAAATTTCTTTCAGTAATTCTTATTGTTTTGAACCTTAATGATTAACTCAATTCCAAGAAAAAAGTACTAATTTTGATGCTATTTTTTGTGTTTGATGGTTCAGTGTATGGTTTTGTAAGTGAGTTTCGTGAGAGCTATGACTTCAGAGAGAATTAATTCATTGGCCTCCTTGGCGATGATTGGTGAAGGTAGAGTGAGCAATTACTCTCTGGGCAGTTCAAGAATCAGGTCTCCAGACAATGTTGATGTGGATTATGATAGTGGACTTGATGGTACAGGTTTACAGTCTGCGTGGGCTTTTCAAAGAGTGCCTCTTACTTCTTTTTCGAAACCTGCCCCTTCAAAATGGGAAGATGCGCAGAAGTGGATAGCAAGCCCTGTGTCTAATATATCAAAGATCGAACCGGTTGATCAAGGTGTTGGATCACGAAAGCCAGTTCATTTTGGACGCAGTAATCAACAGCCCATTAAGGTTGTTGTTGAAGTGCCTGATCAGAGATTATTGACTACTGAGGAGCCAGATACTAAAGGAATTGACTGGAGTCATGCTACTATAGAGAATGGGGGGCAGAAGTCTGTTAGTTGGGAGGTTGGCCCGTATCCAAGTGAATCATTTAGCAAGCCAGTGATGATTGAAAATCGTGTAAAAGAATCGAGTAAGACTCTTTCGTTGCTCTTTTAACTTTGTGTTGTTGTATCATATCGTACATCTCAATATCTATGTTTCATGTTTCTATGTGTACATGCCTAAATGTCCAGTTTTTATATTGGATTCCTTGATTACAGGAAACCAAGTGCAGATAGCACATAAAATTTGTGCTCATTGTAGTAGGACCACTTACTAGTCATGGTTTTCTACTTATGTCATCTTTCATATTTTTTTTTCTCAACAAAATATTTTGATCACTATTTTCATATTCTTATTCTTGATCTCGATTCTACCCTTGTTTTCTATTTTTAGGTGATTTTCTACACATTTCGCGAACACTATTGTTTTGAAGTTTTATATGTTGACAACTGTGACACCACTATTAGCCATTATTTTCTAATTTAGGACCAAAAAGCTAAAGTTTAGGGACCAGTATGTAAAATTTGAAAATTTCAAAGTCTAAGCTGATATTCACCATTCACGGCACAGTTCATTAGGCCCCAGAAACTGAAATTTTCGAAATTTACAGTTTGGTCCCTGAACTTTCAAACTATCACTTTTTGGTCCTAAATTCGAAAATAACGTTACTAGTGCGAATTCGGGGTGTTACAACAGACTTGTCATGATAGGGATTCCTGAAATCTTGATTTATTCTTTTTGTTTTGCATTTTTCTTGCATTGTTACTTTCGTTGTAATTAATTGTGTTTGATTGATATAATTTTTCACCTGGAAAATGTTGAAAGTTTGGTCTCCGTTTGTCTTTGTTTTGCATGAAAATTGTCCATTAAAGTGATAATTGTTTTTACTATTATATCTAGAATTTGTTCCAATTGCCAAAAAAAAAAAAATTAAAAAAAAATCATAATAATAAAAATATTATACCGAATACCATTCGTTTGACTTTGTTTTCCATGGTAATTGTCAATAAAAGTGATAATTTTTTTTACCATTGGGTCTATAATTTATTCCAATTGCCAAAAAAAAAAAGAAAGGTGGAATTGTTTTTCCGACCAAAGTAGTGGGAAAAGATTTTCAAGGATTTCCAAGAATTAGGGCTGGGAAATTTTTGGCAATCAAACAAGCAAATTTTGGGGAAATAGAATTAACTTTCCATTTTCCATGGAAAAGTTTCCAAATCAAACACTGCCTAAGTGGCACTTAGAGATTATGTGCAAATTCGGAATTTCTTAAAAATTCTTGTAAGCATTACAAATTCTCGTTAGATTGTTAACATTGATTTTCTCTGCACGTTAGTTTCTTGCTTTTATCAATTCAGAAAAACAGATTTACTACGTTGATCATTTTGGTTCAACGATGATGACAAATTATAAATTTGAAATCTCAGTGTTTTGATAATGTGAACACATTAGTTCCACACCCACATGATGAATTTTTAGAACTTGATCAAGTATAATCGTCTGTTTGCAGTTAACATGAACCGCCATGATTCATCTGTTTCTATCCATGGTGCAACTGCTTTTATTCCGC
Source organism: Osmanthus fragrans (assembly GCA_019395295.1). NCBI lineage: Eukaryota > Viridiplantae > Streptophyta > Magnoliopsida > Lamiales > Oleaceae > Osmanthus > Osmanthus fragrans. The sequence continues at coordinate 30,264,003 of CM033342.1, read as the reverse complement.
CACCAACTGCTAGATCTGTATCAATGAGAGATATGGGCACAGAAATGACTCCACTTGCTAGCCACGAACCTTCCAGATCTGGAACACCTGTGAAGGCAACAACTCCTACACGAAGCCCAACTCCTTCTCGACCATCATCCCCCGGAAGAGCTTCAACTGTTGTCTCTCCTATTGGTCCTCAAACCAATCCATTGGGTTCTAACAGACGAGAGTTGTCTGAAAAGGAGCTACAAATGACTACACGAAGGGAAATTATGAATCTTGGGACTCAATTGGGTAAGATGAATATTGCTGCATGGGCTGGGAAAGAAAACGAAGAAAAGGATGTTTCTAGTTCACGGAATGTTTTACAAAAAGAGCAACCAACTTCAAGTGTCGTTGAAACTCGTGCAGAAGCTTGGGAAGAAGCTGAGAAAGCCAAGTATATGGCCAGGTTATTTTTGTGATTTTCTTATGATCGTAACATTCATTGCGCAGCACCAAGAATTTAAATTCGTGCTTTAACTCTATTTTAATCATGTGTCCCAAATTACATTAAATCTTGAGAAAGTGATCTAGTGATATTGAATTCTCTGCATTTTTCTATTCAAAAGGTTCCTAATATCCGTAACTCATCGGAATTGGTTAGGTGACAGGATGGTTATTCTAGCTCAGTTGTGCTATAATATATCTGTTTTTTCAGGTTCAATCGTGAAGAAATCAATATACAGGCATGGGAAGATCATCAGAAGGCAAAGACCGAAGCTGAGATGAGGAAAATTGAGGTACATTGTCTTTCCAGCCATCAAAGATTTGTTTGTTAATACACACTGGTTTGTTTCTTTAATTCAAGTTTTACTTTGCATGTGCATTTTAAGGGCCATTTGGCTTGAGTTTTGAGTATCCAAAAGGAGCTTTTAAGACCTAAAAGTTGCTTTTGGACCTATTTGACTAATTCTATATAAGTGATTTATCCAGTTAGAAAGAAGAGCGACCAACTTCCTCTAAAATCACTTCTGGAATAGGAAAGTTTTTTGGAAATTCGTTTTCAAATAAAAATTATGGTAGTTTTCTTAGAAAACTCTTCTACCGAAGCAAAAGCCATGTCAAAAGTGTCAAAAGGGCCCTAAGTCAATTATGAGCATTTTGGGGTGGCTTATCTTAAATATAAGCAACAAAATGCGTATCTTTAATGTGAACCCACCTACCTTTAAAATAAGCCAACGTAAGCTACATATTTGAAGCTTATCTTTAAGATAAGTCACCCCAAATATGTTATATACCCTTGCCGGAGTGAACGCCTTACCTTCTATTATGGAACTCGAAATTGATGCTTCGCTTTTTGTTACTGTTGTTGTTGTTGCCACCACTGTCAGGTATATGTTAACCAATTATCCAGTCAGGACCAAAAGAAAAGAATTATCATTGCAAAGGATGACACTACATTTATGAATTCCACTTGACTATTGTTTCAGGCCTCCAAACTGATCCCTATTTAAATTGAATTACAGTGGTACAGTTATTCTTAGAACTGGTCCAAGCTATGTTATTTATTTTTAAAAAGATTCCTAAGTTAAAACTCTCCTCCATTTTAAAGACTATATTTCCACATGTTGCAAATGTGGTAAGTTTTATTGCCATTAGGGGTATGCATGTTGTTTGCAGGACTTTGAACAACAATCTTTGATATAACTAGGGGTTCGGGGTTGGAAAACATGAATTATTTTACAATGGAGATGGAATTTTATTTTATATGAGTGTCATGCCTCAATATGTTATGCTCGGGTGAAAACTGAATTGGATGTCGAAAGAGAATGTAGGAAATTAATAGAAGAAAAATGGAGAACAAGGATATTTTAATACATTCTTTGAATTAAATTATGTTATATAAGGTTCCTCCTGTTGGTTAGGCCTTGTGTTTGCTACTCAATGGTCAACAATTCGAGTCTCCTTAGGCCCACTGAGGTGAGTATCCAACTGTAAACTTCAAGGCCCCGTGGGATTTGTCGAGGTGCACGTAAACTGGCCCGGACATCCACGTTCATAAAAAATAAAAAAAAAAAATATAAGGTTCCTCCCAAAATAGTGCACCAGATTACACAAAAATGAAGTTGAATATAGAATACGATATGAAAAGGAACTTACAAATTTCACGGTAAAAGTTTGGATGCTTAGGTGTTGTCCCTGGTCAGGTCAACCAGAGGAACTATGATATGCCATTGTCGTCTCATAGGTTTAGCAATTAAGTCAATAACAAACAATCTTGAATAGGTCTTTCTTCTCTTCAGTCAATAGATTGCCTTGAGCATTCCCCATTCCTATATCAAATCTTGTGAAAAGAAAACAAAGAATAAAATGATATAAAATGTCCTAAAAACCCCATACCACTTCAAAGAAAAAAAAAAAGATGAGGAAATCGATTAATGTTACATGATATTAATGATCAAAAGTTTTCAATTTAATTATTGTAACCATAAACGTGTAATCGTGTGAATAGTACTAATTAATTCAATAAATGAAAAGTACTTAGAGTTTGTTTAGCACAGCTTTTTTGAAAATACTTTTTCCTTAAGCTCATTTTTAATCACACGTTCTCCCAATAAAATAATTTTGCATATGAATGCCATAATTTTTCCATGCATTTTAACCATATATTCTCCTAAGAATCATTTTTCACTTCAAATAATAGCTCCATGCCAAACACTTAGCTAACAACATTCATCATTACCGTTGGTTCAAGAAAATTATAAATATATAGTGGAATTTGAGGACATAGAGAAGATATCATCTGGTATAGATAAAAGAAGTTCACAATTGTATTATTTTTTGAATAGCTCGTGCCACATATGGTCTTCTCTTTTTTCCTCTTTCTCTAGCAGCCGAATTCCCCTTTTCTTTTTTCGCATTTTCTTGTGCTGAGTTCTCCCTTCGCAATAGGTGTTAGTTCCCTTTTACTCAATTCTGAGGCTGCATGCAGCGCAAATTTCCTTCATTTTCTTATTTTCCTAGTTTGCTTGTCATTTCAGCTGCTTCCCTTGTGTTCTTTCTTTTCCTATATTGATTGTTTTAACTGTCCATGCCTTGATTGGAATTTTTTCTTTCCTTTTGCATCTTCACTTACCTTATTCCATTAATTGTGGGCTTTTTTATTTCTTTATAGTTTATTTCTTCTACTTTAATTATTGACCTGCCCCCAAAAAATAACAGATTAAATAACTAACACATTTAATAAAAGTAACTGATAAACTAATATTAAGGGTAAAATATGTAAAGGGAACATTCTCATCATTTACTAGGCAGCAATAAATCGAATTTGAATTGTTGATGGTCCCAAATTAAAAATAAGCATGTTATTAGTAGATGTGGGGAATTTGGTTTTCTTTCGTCTTCTCATATATTGACTTTCCACATTACGGCATTGGATATCGTCTTTTGCAGGTGGAGGTGGAAAGAATGAGAGCAAAAGCACAAGACAAATTGATGAACAAACTGGCTGCTGTACGTTGTAAAGCTGAAGAGAAGCTGGCTGCGGCAGAGGCAAAGAGAAACTGTAATGCTGCAAAAACAGAACAGAAGGCAGAGTATATTCGCAAAACTGGTCGCTTTCCTTCTTCATTCTCCTGCCGCTGTTGGTGCTTCTGAACTGTTGCTCTATTGTATTTCTTTTTATCGAACTTCTGTCCATAGTTCATGGTATTCATGTGGTTTCTCCGTCCTGCATGCCTTTCTCATCTGTTTTATAAAATTTTGGGTAGTCTTTTATGCAATTCCCTTTTTGTACAAATCGCTTGTCTCCATTAGATGGGCACATCAGAGATCGCTGAGGCGTCCTGTACTGTGAAAATTTGGATATTGAACCTCCATGATAATGGTAGTGGATTATCTTTTAAGTACACATTTGGTCTGCAGTATTGTTTTTCTCCTTTATATTGTTTAGCATGGTCTAACTCGGCTTACCAAGTGCGCTGGAAGTGTTCCAAAACAGCATGGGACATTGAATGGAATGCCCAATGGTTTGAAAACCGATCCGATCATCAACCTGGAAAAGGTCAAGGGTCAAAAGGTTCAACTGAGGTCAAATCAGATGCAATAAATACATACAAAAATAATGAAATACTATGAAAACAATTAAAAAAAATTTTTTTTTCATATTAATAATTCAAAGTAATTCTATTTTTGTTAATTAGATTCATTAGCCTACTATTAGTTTAGATACTTCAAAAATTAAAAATCAATATGTTAAAATAGTTTGCTTTATTAAATTAAAATAGTTTAAACTTATAGAAAATGATATCTACATTAATATATTAATAATAAAGTGTAATTTAAGTTACATTTGAAAATTAAATAAATGAAAAGATGAAGATGAATATTACAATTTAGTTAGTTGGGATTTAAAATCAAATTAGTCAATTAGGCATGCATTTGGAAGATGATTTTGATGAACATTTGAACATTTTTTTTGATATGCCACAATGAAAGTTTATGAAACTATTGGAAAGAAGTGCATTTATTAAAGGCACTATCCCACATTGTAAGTTTATGAAATTATTTCAGAAAATTGCATCTATAAAAGGAAATCATCCAATATTTCTTTATAGGCCTTTGAATTGTAGTTTATGAGCTCCATTCATTTAAGTTAAAAAAAAAAAATAAAATAAAATTGGAAAAATCACAAAATTGAGACCGGTTTATAGGTTTATGTTTAAATAGGTTGGTTCAGGCTAATACCACAAATAATCGTTGAATTTTTCGTCAAAAGTACCCAGGAAGGTCACTGAACTTCAAAACGTCCATAAACAGTCACCGAATTTTGTCAAAAGTTTCCAAGAGATCACTGAACTTTAAAACTTCTCTAAATAGTCGCTGAACTATGCAAAAGAATTTTAAGAGGTCACTGACATTGACAAAGTTTAGTGATGTATGAGGTTAAAATTTGCAAAGTTGAGTGACTATCTAGAGAAGTTTTGAAGTTCAGTGACCTCTTGGAAACTTTTGGCAAAGTCCAATGACTATTTGGAGACGTTTTGAAGTTCAGTGACTTTCTTGGGTACTTTTGGCAAAGTTCAGTAACTATTTGGGGGCATTAACCCGGTTTGTTTAATGGATTTTAAGCGATTTTGTCATAATCGGTTAATTGAGCATGATTGGCTTGATTTTGGGCCTAGTTCCCGATTTTACCGATCGAATCAACTGGGTTAGGCCGATTTTGACAACATTCGAAATACCATTAGTTAGAGAAGGGGTTTAAACTATGCGTAAGATGTCCCTGAAACACCTAAAAGAATCCTGAATGTATCTTGAAGGTGTTTGGTACTTGGGTTTTAGGTGAAAATTGACGGATTGGTTGAATGTGAAATTAATAATGAAGTTTAATGATCCAATTGAAACTTCATCGCAGTTCATTATATCCAATTAATACAAACTAAAATTTAGCAACTATAGGGAAATTTCTCTAAAACTTCTTTGATCACAGATGAAATTTACCCGATTAGCATTGTGTTGAAGAGAAATATATACCTAGTTTGAAAACTTCAATGAAATGATATTAAAATAAAATTAGTTACTTACATCTTTAATTTTGTACCTATATAAAAATTATATTATTTTAAGGAGAATAGAGAAAAATGTGAGTGTCTTTGTCCTCCAATAATTCTATACACCCCTTTTTCCATGAACTACGAAGCAAAAAAATTCCTCATTAAAAGTGATATTAAAGTATTGAATAATTTACATACACTTAATATAACCTATTATGGATTGAATATTATGTTACTAACTATAAAAACGAGTTAACATTGTTCAATGTCTTCTAACATTGTGTGTGTACACACATATTAAGTGACTTGACATACTGCAAAAACAATAACTAAGTTTCGCAATTTGTTAATTCAAACACAAAGTAATTAAAAAATTAGAGAAAAGTATCAAAATTATATTATTATTTTATCAAAACCCGAAGCCAAACAATGATTGTGCGGCTACTGTTATTTAAGCCTAATTCACACTTTAATCATGATTTCACTCAAGGTCCCTCAACTTCTAAAAAAAATTAAAAAGGCACCTAAAAATAACTAACAATAAAAAGCATATTAAAAATCACATAATTACAATATGAAGCAAGCCATATCTACATCAATCTTCATCATTTTCCCGGGGTTGTAAAAGACCCATGTTCGAATCTTGTACTAGGTGATGAGAACCAAATAGCAAAAAAATTGTTGAACTCAAGAAAGCCAAAAATAATCTCAATTTTGAATTTGAACAAAAAAAATGAACCAAGCAACCAAAAAAATACAATAATTTGTCAACCTCCTGATTACACAATCCGTAATTAGCATTAGGTGTTGAACGCCACAAGATCACTTTTGATAAATTCGAAATTTGTTCAAAGAAAAACGAAGATTGAAAGTAATAATAGTCTCTTAAATAATTTCAATAATGTTAAAAAGTTCCTACAATGAAAATATGAAATCTTATTTATACTAACTTATAAAAACCTAAGAAAAAAGGAAAATAAGATCAGTAATATCTCAAAGATTCGTGAAAATAGGAATCCTAGTCAAAATAGAAGATTCTCTCCAAAATGAAAGCTTTGGCCCGAGTTACTTGCGGTCGCACAAGCCAAGAAAATTGGCTTCCTCTGTTTCGGTCGACCACCATGCGACCGCATGGTGTTTAACATTATGCGACCTGTATAGTGTTAAAGCATAGATCTGCCTTCGATCACTTGTATCATGTTGATCCAATGGTTTCAGCTCTCGACCCCAATATGAAACCTGCTTCTTTTCTTGCGTAGATCATGATGTCGTCCATCGTTGATTGCACAAGTAGCCCCATCGCTTGATTTACTCGTTTTGCACTTCAAACGTGTCATTGGTCAGCCTTCGACAATCAACGGATCTCTTTCTGAGCTTGTCTTCGTTGGGCTCGACTCTTGGATCACATCATCCCCTCCTTTTTCAAAAGGATTCTTCATCGAATCTGTACCTGCATCAAAGAGAGAGAGAGAGAGAGAGAGAGAGAGAGAGAGAGAGAGATCAGATACATTAAAAGTTGCTGAAACGTTATACTTACATAGAAGATCTAATTTGTATACGTTGTCATTGATCTTCTCCAGGACTTGAAACAGTCCATCCCCCGTGGTTGCAACTTCGATTTCCTTTGCTCTGGAACGCGTTCCTTTCCGAAATGTATCCAAACCCAATCACTAGGTTCATGTCACGCTTTTTCGGACCTTGTTTGCTTGCAATGCAAAGTGTTTGTTTTTGTTCTCGATTTGCAACCTTACTTTCTCATGGAGTGACTTCACCAACTCGACCTTTCGTTTACTATCTAAGTTACCAAGTTCATTCACAGGGAAATGTATTAAATTCAAAGGTGTTACTAGATTAAAACCATTTTCAAACGGTAAAAATGAAGTGGTAAATGCGTTCTATGAAATGTAAACACTTTTCCAAGCTTTTCAGATTCTTGTTGACCAAAATGCGCAACAGTTGTGTCATAGTTCTATTCACTACATCGGTTTGTGTATGACAAGCTGTAGAATACAACAATTTGGTGCCTAACTTACACCCACAAATCCGCCAAAAGTAACTTAGAAATTTGACATCCCGATCCGACACTATATTCTTAGGTACCCCATGTAAACGCACTATCTCCTTAAAGAACAATTCTGCAATGTTAGTGGCATGAGTTTTATGACATGGTATGAAATGTATCATCTTGTTAAACCTATCCACCACTACAATGATAGAATTCAGTCCTTTCTTAGTCCTAGGTAAACTCAAAATAAAGTCCATTGAAATTCCCATGGTTCACTAGGTGTAGGTAACGGTGTATATAAACCTTGCGGTAAAACCTTAGACTTAGCCCGTTTACAAAATATGCATCGACTACACACTCGTTCAACATCACTTTTCATCTTAGGCCAATAAAAATGCTCCCCCAACATTTCTATAGTCTTCTTAACCCCAAAGTGTCTAATCAAACCCCCACTATATGCTTCCCTCACTAACAACTTCTGCATGAAATAATTAGGAATACAGAACTTATTTTTTCGAAATAAATACCCATCTTGTTTAACGAATTTGCCTATAGCCCCATTATTACATGATATGTATATATTTGAAAAATTCAGGTCGCCCTCATAAATGCCCTTAATGTACTCAAAACCAAGTAATTTAGAACTAAAAGAAGTTAATAGCACATACCTTCGAGACAATGCATCCGCTACCACATTTTCCTTACCTTGTTTGTACCAGATGATATAAGGGAATGTCTATACGAATTACATCCATCTTGCATGCATTTTGTTTAATTTACCTTGACCTCGCAAATACTTCAATATTCTAGTCATGAAATCAACTTCTTTAGACTTAAGTGGTGTTGTCATGTCTCCGAGGCTCATACAAGTTAATATAGATCTTTATCATAAGTGGGATAATTGAGCGTTGCTCCACTTAACTTCTCACTGAAGTAGGCTATCGGCCTACTATCCTACATTAAAACTGCTATAATCCCTATTCTTGAGGCATCACACTCAATCTCGAAAGTTGTCAAAGTTAGGGAGTGCTGAAATCCACACAAATAAATATTGTACATGCTCTTGTTCATACAAAATGAAATCCTACACTTTTCTTAACAATCTGAGTGAGCAATGTGGTGATCATACTAAAGTCCTTTACAAAACACCTATAAAAAGTAGCTAGGCCATGAAAACTTCTTAGTCCAATTATGCTTTTAGGTGTTGGCAATCTTTAATAGCTTTTATTTTCTATTCATCTACTTCTGCACCATTAGCACCAACTACAAACCCAAGAAAAATAACATTTTTCATACAAAATGTACATTTCTTAAAATTGGCATAAAATTGTTCATTTCTTAAAATCACAATGTGATTCATTAACCGCATGAAAGTGGTCGGTGCATTAGTGAGTCCAAACAGCATTACTAATCATTCATACATATCATATTTAGTTTTAAATGCAGTCTTCCACTCGTCACCTTCCCTCATTCGAATGTTTACTCTCTTCATTTTACGTTTTCACTGTGAGTGCACTTGGAGAATCGTATCAGATGGCATAAAACAACTACGCTTAATAATTTTTGTCTTTATAATTTATTAAGCCAACATAGACTCTGTTTGAGTCCCATTATTTGTGAAAAAAAGAGTTTTATAATAATAATTTTTTGAAGGATATACGGTTAAAAAGTAGGAAAAAATTTTGAACTTACGGGCAAAATTATTTTTATTGAAAATGAGTTTGGAAAAAAAATGAATATTTAGATGGTAAAACTCAAAATATTAATGTTATTCATAGTGAAAACTACCAGTAATCATTATATCTACTCATATGAATAAATAAGGGATTACATATATGCCGCATAGGATGACAATCGGTAATTCTCACTGTTAATAGCATTACTCAACTCACAAAAGGGCATAATGTGGAGGGAGAATATATATATATATATATATATATATATATATATATATATATAAAGGGTGCTTGAAGCATCAAATTACACTTTATAAGAAATTGAGTATATACTAAGGTAAATAACATTATTCCAGACTAAGGTAGATAGTGTATATTAATATTATGGTGGATTAAAGTAAACTAATGCGATTGCAGTCTTTATAATTTCTTAAGCCAACATGATAGGACATAGGGAGAATATACATAAAGGGTGCATTCGTAACATGTGACTAGATTGTGTAAGAAAATAAGTAAAAAATAGGGTGAATTAAGTAAATATTATTATCGTGAATTAATATGGTTTGAGTCTTTATACTTTCTTAAGCCAAAATGATAACATAATGCGAGGGAGAATATACATAAAGGGTGTATTTGATGTATCCATATACGCTTTACACTTGTTGGCCTTATCAAAGCCCCATTCCGTATTTTCAAGAATGGAGTTATCAAATGCTCGACTTTGAAACCTATTTTGGATTAAAAAAGAGCACACTTTAAGCACTCGATCGACAAATGTGTTTGTGCATCACCCAAAAGCATGGGCGGACCTAAGGGGTTCCCACAGGGTCAAGTGACCCTCCACTTATTTATTTATAAATTTAAAAAAAAATTGTTTTGTTTTTTTTTTAGAAGGTAACTTATAAATTTTGATTATGGCCCCCTAACTCAAGTCGTCTGAATTTTCCCCTGCCCAAAAGGTTAGGAAAGTCTTCATTTTTAGGTAAATAAGTCCAATCATTATATATATAAACTTTTGAACATGTATTTGGTGCTTCCAAGATTTGAACTATTTCATTGTTGGTTCTATATGTCTGTCCGTATATGTTGATGCAGTGGAATTTTATATGCCTTTCCCCACTCTATATATTTGTATGTGTGTGTCCAATTATTGAATCACAGGCACGTTTTTATTCTCAATCATCTCTGATCGTTTAAAGTCGTGTTTGTGGTCAAGACTATTTTGGGCGGCACCAGCTTGCACAATTCTGCATAATATGCCAACTTTACTGTTTTGTCAATATCTAAGGTGGCAAAGACTGGGACAAATAGGACTCAATTGGATGACCCAACTAATAATGATTTTGTCCCAGCTAGTCGAACCGAAGTTGATTAGGCTTGCCGTGAAGTTCATCTAGCATGTCCTCGACCATATACCAGAGCTCGGTTCATACGACGTCAAGGGGGACCTGAATGAGCCGAGTCAGCCGACTAAGCAAGTATGGTGCCCCAAGCAAAACTAATTATTGGGAATTGAAAACCGTAATTCTATATCATCAAAATCAACAAAATCATAGAATTTTTTTTTTTTTTTAAAAAAAGACACAGAAGAACATGTTTATAAAAGTTCGCTTCAATGTAAGATTACGTTCTCGTTCGTGTACTGACTCCACACTTTGAAAGTAATTATGCTCCATAACAATTATTGCATTCAACGAGAGTCCAACAACTTCTTAAAAGAACTCGAATGTACATTATAAGTCTTTCTCGAGTAACATTAATGCGATAAATGCTAATCGTTAGGACATGTAATCGGATGCCAATTATAAGGTATTAAGGCTACTTATCTCATGTACAAAATCACCGTTAGGGGCAGGCCACCCTATGCATTAGGGTACCTGGCTGTGGCATGCAGGGAAATCCACATGCCACCCGTCCTCTATTTGCCTATGCACAGGGACAGATTTAAGGGAAACTGGGCTGAGCCCATTTTCAATTTTTTGTAGGTAATTTTTTTTTTTTTGTTACTTATTAGCCCGGCTTAAAAGTTTTTTTAGTCCGATCTTGTATCCGCATCTGCTTGTGCACTTGTTCATGTTGATTTTAGTTTTTCACCTCTTTTCAGATCAAAACAATTTTGTAATTGTAAATATGAATTGTTGTGACTTTAATGAAAGGTAATGTTTCTTGGTAAAGCGTTGTTTCACAATCTATACGTAAGATTGGCGATTTGTTGATTGAGAAATACTTTGATATGCATGTTGACATTATGTAAGAATAATGTTTTTCCCCTTGATTTTCCTGCATTATAAATCTATCATTTGCATCATTTTTTTTTTATAACGTATTGGTTGTTGGAAATTGGTTTGAAAAACGATCGAAAATTGGTTAAGTATCGAAAATCAAAAAGTGTGATCTCGAGTTAATTTCGACCAAATATTCAGACCCATTTTGTTTATGCAAATGGTTTGCCGCTCTGTCGCTTCGCTACTCCGAAACAGAGATCGACCTGCCCGGTCAGGTCGAAGGGGCAGCACCCCTAGTGGGGCTCGGGGTAACGCCCCCAAAAGTGAATTCTAATTTTCACGTATATTTGACATCTCGAAATCAATTTTGGATGAATAAAAAACTGCGGTCAAAGTTGAGGAATTTTAAAGGAAGCCAGATCAGATGAACAGGTGTTATCACTCGAGCGAAAGTGTCAATTGAGCGACGAGCCAGCGAAATGTTTTTGTTTCTCACACTCGAGTGAGATGTTAGCAAAGTGAACCGAGACTTCTGTTCGTAAGATTGCGTGATTTTGTATGCAATTTTTCACCCACAACACTTCATCTTCTACATAAAGAATTCTATGCACGACCATTTAGCATATCATCTCATACTTTGCATTGAGAAATCTTCAAAACTCTTACAAAACACTCTCTTCTTCATATTCTTGCATTTCCCGGTATAGAAAGAAAACTCCATCGAAATTCGTTGGGATTTGTGATTTGTAGTGCTATTACCACAATCTGAATCCATTGTATCTTGAGAGACCATTGCTGTAAACCGTAAGCACCGTTGCGGGGCAATATTGTCTTAAAGTGAAAGTGTCACCACTTGCCTCGTATTAATATTCTTCTTCTTCTCCTTTTCTGATTTTACTTTCTGATTTTATTGAAGTTGTTATACTTCATTTGCCTTTCATAAACTGATAGTTTGATTACGTTCCCGCGGGTTGAACTTTTAATTTTTATTCATTACTTACAAACAATCATTTACTGCTAGTTATAAAGTTTGGAGAAAACATTGGTTATACTTGGTCATTCTTGAAAGAAAATATATAGATATCCTTCATCCTTGGTAGATTTCGTAGATGTACAACATAGACAACATGATTTTTTGTCCCTAATGATCATTAGATTAGTGGCGACAAATAATGTCTTAAGGAAAGCTCAAATATGTGTCTTGAAGATTGTTTTCTTCATTTTTCGAGATAGTTCGACATTCTTTATTTTTCAACTTTCATCTAATCCTTTCTAATATTATTTGAAGTCTTCTGCGGTGCTGCTTGGAGATGTCCCAACACCACCACAACATAAGAAGATCAATAGATCTAAGAAATCACATCAATCGAATTAGATCAATTATGTTATAAAAGTTGCACATATTTGCTGTGAAAAACTCTTGAGCACTTAAATGTGCATAGTATGACCCTAGATTTAAACGGAACCACTAACAATCATAGAATTTTATCTTTTTATAAAATTTGTAACGTTAATAAATCTCTCTCTAACAACATTTACAGGGTAAATTACACTTTTTAGAAAATATATATAAATGATTTTCTTGAATAAACAAATTCAGAAGCATGCCTAACACTTTTTCATTTTTTGTTAAGTCATTTGGCCCCCATTTGGTGGAAATTAAAATCAATTTTTTTAATAGATTTTGATCAAAATTAACGAAATGTGTGATTGAAAAGTTATGGAATACCATAAAATATGTGATTAAAATTAATCGTGACTTTGACTTAGATTAAATTTTAATTTGTACTAAACTTCGACGATAATTTTTACCCCCATTAAGTCCTCATCATCATGGGAGGTTTGGATTTTCCTAACCTAAGTAAATATGAACAAAGAATACATTACATTCAAATTAGTACAAAGAGATAAGGGAAGATGTCATTTTAATACTCTTTCTAATGCCATTAATCTAGCAATTTTGTGTTAATTCACAAAACCTCATAATACCATGAACGTAGCAATTTGTTGCATCAACACATCCATTTTCTGTCGGATTTGTAATGTCTTTTTTTGTTGCTGAATCTCTTCCACCAGAGCTTCGTCAACACCTTCTTGTAGTCGTCAAGAGTTTGATACCAACTGATGAAATCAAGAATGGAACAAGATCACAATCTCGTTGACTCCATTGAACACTCAAGGCCACGGCTTCGTCTTTTAATTTATTGCCTTCTATTAGTTGGGTTTTTTGGCTAGGTTGACAGTTCGCAAGCGGAGACAGCATCTGTCTGTTTGTCCTCTAAGCAACCGTCCCAACTAAATTGCTTAATTTCATTAAAAACAAAAAAAGTCAAAGATCATGTGACGTTGAATTGTCTTTTCTTAAGTATAATTTGGTAATGCCTGCATGTTCTTTTCTTATTAATTACGACTTATTTTTAAATTAAGTGCATCTATGAATATATTCGGAAAACACCAGATCAAGACACTCACATAACGACACAATTGTCGAAATTTGGCTGTTTCTTTTCTGTTTTTGATCCTCTTGTTGCCGTCTTGCTCCTAACCCTATAAATACCTAGCAATTCTATTAATGCAAATTCAATAAATAATAAATAAATAAGAGTAAAAACTTAGCGACGATGGTCGAGTCTAATCCCCCTTTACTCCATGATTACTCCCAAATGCTTCGCCAATTCGAAACAAGATTGTGCAGTTCAAAGCAAGATTGTTAGTGATAAATATGATGGATCATCAGAATGTGAACTGCCATTAATAGACCTTAGAGGTCTGAAAAGCCAGAATGAAGAAGAGAGGGCTTGTTGCATTGAAGAAATAGCACGTGCTTCGTCCGAATGGGGATTTTTCCAAGTAGTAAACCATGGTGTTAGCCTACAACTCCTTGACAAGATGAGAAGTGAACAAATCACATTGTTCAATGCACCTTTCGAGAGAAAAGCCAGTTGTGGCCTTCTGAATAATTCGTATCGATGGGGAACTCCTACTGCAACTTGTCCGCACCAGTTCTCGTGGTCTGAGGCGTTTCATATTCCCCTAACAAAGATTTCAGAAGAAGACGGTTATGGACAGTTCACCTCTTTAAGGTATGTATCTTTAACCACATCTACAATAACATACACAGAAATGATCTCCTACCCATAGTGGATAGAAGTTATACGTCAGCTGTCAAGCCTATAATTTTTAACAATTCAACGTTGAATTGTTAAAAATTGTAAGTTACCCACCATGGGTATGAGATCATGTCTAATAACATACATATATTAGTCATGCATGCCATTCTTAATTCTTGAACCACATAAAAGATGGTGCTTCGTTTGAGAACTCATATCTTGAGACTCGATTACTCGTGTGAGATTGTTGGGCTCTAGTACCATAGTAGGGTCATTTATAAAAGATTTATTTTGTTAGGTGAAGTGGTCCAAACCATACTTTATAACTAATGTTTCTATGTAATATTTACAGGGAAGTGATGGTGGAATATGCAAGTGCAATGCAGGAACTGTCAAAATTGCTGGCTGGAGTTTTGGTAACAAATTTGGGTCATGGAAAGGAACTGTTTGATGAACTATGTGATGAAAGCACATGTTTTCTTAGGTTAAATCACTATCCAGCTTGTCCAATATCACTCGAGCTATTCGGTTTGGTTCCTCATACAGATAGCGATTTTCTTACTATACTCCACCAAGACGAGCATGTGAGTGGTCTTCAACTCATGAAGGACGGGAAATGGGTTTCCGTCAAACCTAACAAAGATGCCCTCGTTATCAATATTGGTGATCTTTTTCAGGTAACTAATTAATGTCCTCGTAAGTTGATCAAATCTGTTATCCTCAGTGGTGGATCCAGAAAAAAAGTTCACGACAGGCTAATGCACAGCAAAATAATAATAATAATAATAAAATAAAATATAAATAAATCGCACATAATTTTTTTTTACTTAACTCTTTTTTTAAAAAAAAAATGAACATTTGAGTTGGGGACAAGCTGTAGCACATGCCGACCTATCCCTGGATCCGCCCCTGGTTATCCCCGTTTAACGGTCTCGTCATCTCGCAATAACAAATAGTAAGACTTCATTTCAAATGTATTATCACTTGTAGTGCAATTCGTGTCATCTTACTATTAGTATCAAATTTTTAATGGAAACCATCAAATCTGAATTCATACCAAAAGAAAAATCAGATAATTATAATAACCAACCCAAAAAAGAGGTTTTATGGCTACAAAGTGGGAGACAATGTTGAGACTTTAGAAGGGAAGGGAATATGGCTAATCTATTTTTTACACACAGTGTTGAGCAATAAACCATTTTTTACCCTGTTAGTCATTTTACTCAATTCCATCTTTAAAAAGTAACAGAATTTTAACGTGGCAAATAGAAAATAGAAATCTTACGTGGAATAATTTCAAACATTAGTCGAAATAGCCTTTCACATGGGACAAATAACGACCATTCAAATCAAACCCTTTTTTACATTTTTGTCGTGGAATAATTTCAAACATTAGTTGAAATAGCCTTTCACATAATAAATAACTACCGTTAAATCAAATCCTTTTTCACAATTTTCAAATTTTTGAAGACAAAATTAGGATAGGTTCATGTCCAAACTGATTTTTAACAGAGCACCCATAAGTTATGTAATTAATATCTGAAATAAAAATTATGTAATTAAATCTGAAATATGCTCCCCCCCCCCCCCCCCCCCCCCCACAATTTTGCCCCTGTTGGCCCCATATTCCTGCAATCTAAATTAAAAATAAGCAAATAGTGACTTCATTTTGTTCCCTAGTCTGTCTTTGTCCAAATTAAATAATTAAAATGTTCCTCCAACCCATTGATTAACAAATCCTAATTAACAAGTAGTGTCTGCTCAAAATCAAACTTAAATTATTGTGTGGATAATTAATTAATGTTAAACAATTAAATTTAAGCATTATGACTTATTGGGTACAAGTCCTAAAGTGTTCGAAGAGTGTCAAGATCAGATATGAGTTGAACATAGACACGCTGACATAATAGAAAGTGTCCGTTTCCAAAATAAAAAATTTTTTTTTTTTTACTCCTCCCCTTCCCTCCATTGATGACTAAGTATATATTCTTAATTCTTAAATAACATGTAGTGTCTTTTTGTTCAAACATGCATGGATGTGATAAGTCAAGTCAAACTTAATTATTTTAATTTGGACAATTAATTAATGTTAAAAAAATTAATAAATTGCAGGCATGGAGCAATGATGTATATAAAAGTGTTGAGCACAAAGTGATGACCAATTCAAGAAAGGAGAGATTCTCAGTGGCATATTTCCTTTGCCCTTCATATGATTCGATTATTGGGAGCTGCAAGCAGCCCTCTCGTTACAAAACATTTACTTTTCGCGAGTACAGGAACAAAACTCAACAAGACGTCAAATTAACTGGCCGTAAAGTTGGCCTCCCAAGATTCTTACTCGATTAGAGTTGTGAACTCATAATCTGATGATCGATATACATCTTTTTGCAAAATTCTGTATGTATCTACGAAATCTTCAGTTCAATATTTTGGAGATAGATGGGAATTATATATTAACCCTTTTATCTGAAGGCCCATGTTATACCACTATTAAGTTGAATAAACACAACCATGTTTTGTATAATTTACAAGATATTATTGGAAGTATAAATATTTTTACATGTAATTTTTGAGAAGTTTCATCTTTCTTTTTAATTCAAGTTTATTTTGAGTCAAATAATATCTAGTTGACCGTCTAATTAGAGGGTATGATGATCACAATTCTGTAATGGTTAATTTAGGCTAGATCGCAACTAGATTTGGTGGAGAGTTCGATATTACAAAACAAAAACAAGAACAATAGTTTGGTATTCGATCTCCCTCGGCTACAGCACTCAAAACCAGGCTTGTGTCAAGTTTGAAGACGAGGCAAAGTAGCTTTAAAACAACAATTTTTATGTATTTCAATAATAACATCTTATTCAATCAGCATAAAATGTTGCTTTAAACCAACAGGAACTAATCGGAAACCAGAAATACCACTACAACCACATGATAAATTATACAAAATGACCCTACCTACCCCAAACTGACACCACATCAGCTTCCTTATTTCAACTCCAAAGTAGGTGAACAAGTGAGTGATTGTCTACAATGAGTAGCACTTAACCAATTATCTAGGACCCACTTAGCATATACAACTTTTGTTTTTACTTTTACTTTCAGCTTTTGAAGAATGTTACTTTAATTTTTATTTGAGAACTATCTTTAAAATCACTTTTTATTCTAAAAGTGCTTTTAGATAAAAGCGACATTGAACCAGCTTCCTCTAAAAACTCTTCTAATTAAAAAAAAAAAAAAAAAATCATAAAATTAGTCAAATAGATCCAAAAGAAGCTTTAGAATCTCAAGAGCTCCTTTTGGTTCTTCAATAGCCATGCCTAACGGATCCTTAAACTTATGTGCTACAATGGTTAGCAAGCAGGATCACCGATTATGTACTTAAGCCATATAATCTCAAGATATATCAAGAATCAACATCAAACTCGAAGACTTTTGAGTCCAACAAATTCCACCAGTACGATTCAGGAATCCATCCTATTTGTTACTGCACCAAAATGTAGAAACCTATAAAATTTCCATATACATCCCACCTATACCTGACAAGAACTGGATTTTATGGATCAAAGAAAAATCTTGATGCACTAAGGCAGGTATAGAATCACTAGATGCTTCAAATCTCCCTCTTATATCCTTAAACTGTAATTTTGCTATATAAACAAATAGAATGGATTTTTCAACTGATTAAGCTTTTCATGATGATTCTAAAAACCAATATGAAAAGGTAAAGTAATTTATTTCTTTCTTTTCTATGCCATTAACAGCCATGACAACGATATCCTTAAGAGACGATCAGAAATCAGAAAGCAAATTGCTTGTAATTCATGAGCCCAAATTTGCAGCCCTAGTTGCATACTTGTATTGTACATCATTTTGTTACAATTTTAGGTTTTAATGATCGATATTCTAGTAAAAGAATAGTAATATACAAGGCTAGTCAGAAGATGTACAATATTTGCTCATGTAAATACATTATTTCCAACCATTTTTCCCGGACTAAAATGCTGCCTAGGATAATGGTTCCTATATTTAAATAAATATAATTTTTCCACAGATTCCCGCCGGGGGGGGGGGGGGGGCGCTTTCCAAAGGAACAGCATTTAGATATCAAAGTAATAGACTGAAAACTTAATGTAATAATTGGAATTCCATACATATGCATTCACAAAATGGTGTTTTTGTCTATGAATATAAAAGCAAATGCTGAAAAATTGCAGGCATGCATTAAGAAAGTTCTTGACAAATTTTGCATCTTCAGTGCTAGCATCATTATTCCAGACAAATAGGTAACCTAAATGGAATTGCATGTACTTGACTTTTTTGAATAATCTTGTTAGGTACAACTTAAGTAAAAGCATCTATTGTACTCAAAGCTACCACAGCACAAGTGTGGGGACTAAGTACAACTTGTAGAAAGCACATAAGATGGACAAGGCAGTTCTAAAAGAAAATGGAACTTTCGTATCACTCATGATTGCTATCTCTAACTTAAATCCTAATCCTATGAATCAGTAATAGTCATGCCATGAATCCACAATGTGCTGAAAACTATGAAAGCTGTGGGACAACATGCTATGAATCCACAATTTGTAAAAATCTAGGTTAAACGAAGATTACTGACTTAAACTTCTTCTTTTCACAAGCTGTTGAAATAAGCTGTGAATCCACAATTTGTTAATTTTCATAGGTTGAACATGGATTTCTAAAAAATTTAAAATCAGTAAGACAGTTGTGTACTTCCATAGTTTGTATTACTCGAGTTGTGGAAACATGATATCTATATAAAATTTGTTGAAACCATAAATACAATCATCCACAGGTTTCTTCACCTCACGAAGAAAAATTGCCGATTTAGCCTTTAAACATTGGTTATGCCAACAATCCCTTTTTTTTTTTTTTTTTGGGCGACTGGTAGAGACAAGATCCCTCCCTCGGTCAACCCCTGAGGAAGCCTTATTTGTTACTAACTATTGCTCTCTGTAACATGATGCTTACAATGAAGCCTTAGTTTTTTGGTTGTCACCTCCTCCTCAAAAGGAGCAAAAATGAATTCGATCCAACTGTATAGATACACTACATAGTTCCTTGAATATAAATATTCAAGATATTTGCACAAGATACTAAAGTGTCAAGAGAATGATCATATAGATGCCCCATTATAATATGTTCAAGGTTCTACACTATCTCATAACGTTTTAGAAGCTTAGGTGATTGATATCCCTTAAGTCTTTAGTTGACTTGGGCAAAGTTTACAGAGTGGGTCCACGCTACTCTGAACTTTACATGCACCTTTAGTTATGGGCAATCTGCCTTCGGGGCAACAGTTGATTGTTGTTGCCTCTGGCACGGGCACCCACTGCATGACAAGGAGGATTGGTTAATGAGTTTTCCCTCTTAATTAAAAATTTCCTTTCAAAATGCAAGCCAGACTCCCTAATTGCTTCTCAGAATTCAAATAGATACAAAATCATCTAATCTTTACTTCGTTGAAATATTTATTTTTATATAACTAAAATAATAGAAAATTGTGGATTCCAGAGACAACCTAACTGGAATAAAATTCCCTACTCCAAACAATTATTTGAAGACACTAAATGAGAATATTCGCTTGTAATAGACGCGAGCACATAAAAAGACAGGTTAAATTTTACTAATTCTTCCTTTTCTTATTTCTTTGCAATATGAATGGTGAAAGACTTCTTTTTTTCTAATTTCTTTGCCATGGTAAAAGAATAGGGGCACGTTTAGCAGGCTTTTAAAAAATCAAAAACTGCTCCTGAGATTAAGAAATTTTTTTTTTTTGAATATATTTGGGTAATATTCAGGATGCGCTTCGTCTCACTAGACTAGAAGAGGTTTTCGAGAAAGTTAATCTAAAGTAGCTTCTTTAGGAAACTCTTCTACAAAAAGTAGAGGCAAAAATAGAAACCCTGCCAAACGGGCCCTAAATCATGATACAACCTGACGAATTTATCTCCATGTCCCATAAACTCAATTAGCACAAACCTTTCTACCAAAAAGATGATTTACAATACTCCATTGACATCTGTTACGCATCATAAGATGTCAAGGTCCCAAGGAGAGACACACTGCCAATCGTGTACACAAACTCTAGGTTCAAGAAACTACTAGTCCTGATAACTTCCGCTTTTCCTCCGTTCCCTTACTACTGCAAACTTTCCAAGTTCTATTGCGCTACTTATAATTGGAAACTTTTCTGTCATTATTACAGGATATTAAGGTTAGAATCTTCTGAATACTGTAATAGGTGCAGGCGGATATTTAATGAAGCGTGACCTATAAAAAGTTCAAAAACTACCAGAATTTTCAGCTGTCCTGAAAGATATACAATGAAATAATTCCTCAATATGAAACTTAATCTGATTATCAATGAAGCAGAATGCAATTATATGTTTATTCCACTACTCAAAATGATAAAGTATAGAGACAATGTAATTATGCACAGTGAAGTGCCTGATCATATAATTTTACAATTATTTAAGCTCTTCTCAGGTCAAAAGAAATCCTCGTAACAACAAACTGATTAATGTCTCTTCTGCGTGAAAGAATTTCTTTTTAAACCTCTCTTATGCTTAGCCTCTGTTTGGGCTCCATTTTAATGTGATTTTGGGAGAAAATATATTTTGGAACAGTATTTTTTGGAGAATGTGTGGTTAAAAGACAAGCAAAAGTTTTAGTTTTACGTGTAATATTAATTAATAAGAGAATGTGGGGTTAAAAATGAGTTTTGAAAAAATATATTTTGGAAATAATGGAGCCCAAACAAGGGCTTAATTGTAAGAGAAAATTAAACAACTGAAAAAAGAAACGAACAAAGACATTCCGTTAAATGATGGTTCGATCTGTGAAATGAAAACAGCATACTAGGCCATAAATATATTAATGAAGGCATCATATCCTAATGTACAGATATAATATAATTATATAAATCTCTCATCTTTGTGAGAATTTGCTATCATCATAATAATATCCCTATTAGACCCAACAGCAAAAGGCTGTACAACTTCCAAACTAATATGTAAAAAGAAATAAATATGCATACCTCAATGAAGGTGATTGCAACTTCAAGTCTCAAGTGAATTTCGATGTACCATATCATTCAGTCCAGAAACATAGCAACCTTGTCCTTGAGGCTGCTCTTCTTCTTTGTCAAAGGAGCCTGTTCTTCCCTAACAACAACACTCTGTTTTTGTTTCTTGATTTCATAGGCAAAACTCATCTCCTCTGAAATTAAATTGGTTTTCTTTTCGTCTTCTTGGGTTCTCTTGAGCAGAGGACCCAAAAACAAATCCAACATGTCCTGAGTAGGATCTCCTGACAAATTTTGCGCAACAACAATCTCTTTAGTTTTTGAAACACAAGATGGAACCAACTTTTCATTTTCCATTATTGCAGATTGAGAGCCATGGCATGAGCCTCGTAACTCAGTAATTTCTTCAGATTGACCTTTCGATGATGATTGTGTAGGCGCAACAAATTCATCTTCTTTGACATACTAACAAAGAGAAAACCACAACATAGGTTAGTTCTATATTTCTTTTTCCAGGTTTTTTAAATCTTAATAGCTTTACTAACCCAAAGAAAGTAACCTATTTTTTATTCATTTCCACAAACATAGTGATTTGTTGATGAGAAAAATTAAATTACCTCTTTGGCAATGCTCATTAAATCTTCCATAGTCAAATCCTCATCATTTTCTATTTTCTCTCCTTTCTCAATGATTGAAGCTTTTGCTTTACTTTTTGGCTTTCTGGGAGGACGTTCAGTTTTCTCTCTGTCCCCATTTCTTAAAACATGACCACCAGAATCACCATCTTGTCCAATGAAGTTTCTTCTCTTCTTTCTTCCGGACGAATCCCCTTTTGAGTTGGAGCGGCTACTACAGGCCACCTTCTCTATCAATTCTTCATTATTAGGTTCAGAAATGTTTCCATCGCTTTTAAGATAGACAATTTGAAATATTGACATAGAAATGAAGCTCTTTCAATAAAGTGTCCCCTTTTAAATGGAATAACATGTACCGCTTAAAAGTTGAAGTTTCATATGTTAGTAACTGTGAAAATTACATTTAAAAGTCCGACAGAAATTTCCACTTAATGAGGGCTCATCTTTAGCCTGCACCTTTGTTCTTTTCTCTTATATCATTTCCAAATTTTAGCCCATTCCACCCCCTTCGTCTAAAGGCTCGTTTTTATTGAACAATACTCCGTCTCAATACAAATTATTTCCCTTTTGAAATCTCCATATTCAATGATTTTTTACTTCTTTTCAAGAATTTCATGATGGATATGATCCATCTCACTATCTTCTTCCTCATTTTTATTTTTATCTTTGTCATTACGGAGAATGAGAATCTTTCGACATAATCCATGTTAAATATCTTAATAGCTTTACTAATAAAAAGAAGCCTACTTTCTATTAGTTTCAACAAACACATTGAATCATTGATGATTGTGAGTAAATTACCTCTTTAGCAATGCTCATAATGTCTTCCATAGTCAAATCCTCATCTTTTTCGCCAGTCAACGAACCTTCGATTTCCTCTCCATTCTCAATAATGCTTGAAGTTTTTGCTTTACTTTTTCGCCTTGTCCCAGTAGTACTGCATGCTTCATCAGTTCGATGCTTTCTAGGAACTACCCATGATAAAGAACTCTTCCTTTTGCCCCCATTTCTTATAACCCCACCTTGTGAATCACCATCTTGTCCAATGAAATTTTTTTGCTGCTTCTTCTTTCTTCCGCACGAATCCCCTTTCGGCGCCTTCTCGTCCTCGTGTTCTTCATTATTGGATTCGGCATTTTTTCCAACTGGGTCAGCAGCAGTAGCCACACCCATCATCCATATTGGCAATCGACGTTTGCTGCTATCTACACATCCAGAATCCATTTTTATGCTATCAAATGCACAACATAAGTCAACTGCCCCTACTATTAATCGATATCAAGAAAATTTCCCTTTAAATTACGATCCCGGATTAGAAAAAATTAGACCTCTCTCTGTTCTCTCTCCTCTTCTCCTCTCTTCTCCCCCTCTTTCTGAATTTTTCTATTGTACCCTATTGGGAAATTTATGGGAATTTGGCGAAAATGGTCCATAACATTTGTATTCAGTGGAAAACCGGTCCCTAATGTTTGTTTCTTTGCATATTCCTCCCTACCCCTTGTGTTTGGTGTGCAATTGGTCCTTTTTTCCCTTAATTTAAGGGAATTTTGCACCGGGGGTCTGAAACCTTTTTAAAAAGTAATCCCAAACTTCAGCAAAAATATGCATTGTAAGGGCATTTGGAATTTGGATGGAGTTTGTAAAAAATCCGTTTGTTGACCAAATACATCTTTTGTCAGTTCCACTAGCGACAAAAAATATGACTTTAGAATTACATTTGTGGGGATAATTTTGAATAAGAAATTTCACCATTTTAGAGATCTGGTTGTCTCGTGGCACACGCAATTGCAACATGACTCTTCTTCATATTGCGCTCTTGGGTTTAGCCCATTTTCAAAAGAAAATATATATTTTGTAATAGTGATTTTTTGGAGAATGTGTAATTAAAATGTAAGAATTTTTTTTTTTATTTGGAATTATGCGTAAAATCATTTTATTATGAGAAAAAAGGAATTTGAAAAAAAAATGATTTTTTGAAAAATAAGGCTGAGCTTCCGTTTGCTTTTTGAAACCAATTTTTTTGCGATCTATCCTTGATTTTTTAGTCCAAGTGATTTATATAAAATTGGTGAATAAAAGGGTAACTATTTTATCATAAAACGTCTGGCTTAAGCAAGGAAAAATATCATTGATTTTCATTGCAAAATTATTTATATTTTTTTTTATCTTTACATTTTAAAAAGTATGACTTTACTACGGAGCGGCAAATTTAAAGGCTCGGAGAGAACATTTTTGGTTTTTGATTATTGATTATAGATTTAGAAATATTCTACATGTTTTGAGATAATTTTTCGTGATTTCCACTAGAATTCACCACAATTTTTCAAAGAATAATAATTACAATTTTTTTAAAGGAGTTCAATAACATCATATCAACATGACGAGTGGTGTTTGATAAGTCCATTTTCACACATTTATTAGACGCTCTCATAAGCTATTTATATTGATTAAAAGAGTGGATATCAATTCACAATTGGGTAATTTTGACTTATGTAGGTCATAAACACCAAAATGAAAGAGAACAAGACAAAAGTAAATGAAAAGGGATCAAAGGCATAAAAAATTGTCAAGTTCGGGACCAAAATGCATAAGTGTATAAAGTTAAAGGACCTTAGGTGTAATTTATGGAGGGCGTAATTGAAATAAAAATTAAAATTTGAGGACAAAATTATATAATATTAAAGTTTAGGGATCTTGAGTGCAAATTGCTAGATGATTTATGTGCAAAAAGAAAAAAAAAACCTAAAAAAAAAAAAACACGTGCGTCAGTTGGCAGATAGTTCGCGTTTAGGCGCCACTTTAAGGCTCGGGGACCGTTTTGTCCACTTTTTGAAACTCTGGGGACTTGAACTGAAATTTTTGGATAGGATATTTTAATTTTTTTTTTTATTTAAGGTTTTTAAAAGTCTATTTGGCTCAGATTAAAATTTGATTTGAATCTAAATCAAAATCAAACAATCGATATTGATCACATTTTTATGGATCTCACAACTTTTCAACCAAAAATTTTAAAAACTTCTATTACAATTTATTAAAATTTTTAGTTTTAATCCATATCAAACACTATTTAAGTGTGAAAAGAGGGGTCTTCGTCTTGCTTCCTTTGTCCTTCCATTGCATTTTCTTTTCTTTCGCTTTATTTTCTTCATTTTCTCTTTCTTTTTGTTTTCAACCACTAATTTAATGCGTCAAACACTATCTAAGTGATGATGTTTTCAAAGAAGTGATTCTAGGCAACATCGTCAATATTAAAGAAGCAAGTCTTTTTTTTTTTGTTTAAGGTCTTGTTCGATAAATATTTAAATTCAATTTTAATTAAAAATATAACAGTTATGTTTGACTTTCATTTCGCTCATGAGATCCACTAACAGCTAATTTTTCAATTAAAATCTAATTTAAATTCCCACCAAACACGCTCTAAGTCTGTTTCTATTTTAACTTTGTGGATAACTACCGATTTTTCAAAATACACTTTCAAATTTGATCATTTATTAAAAAAATTAGTCATAAATAAAAATATGATAATAATTTATTTTAATTTAATATTCCTTAATTAAAGGAAACGGAAATGATAATTTATTATATTCAACACATCTTTATCAGTTCCTAAAATAAATGATTCTATTATGTTTTATAATCAAATTTCATATCTTCATTCAATTATCAATTTATCCAAATTAAATTATTCATCCGAAATCACCGAAAGATAGGAGATCATTGTTATCAAATTCCATATCTTCATCCAAAATCATCACCATCTTTATTGGAAATCTAATTAACGAAATGTAGAAGATCATCGAGATCACATATTGATCATCATCACAATTTTAGCTTTGAAATCACAAAATGATAAGATTAATGAAGTCGATCATCATCATCATCATCATCACTTCGAAGAGTAGAATTAACTAGTTTGAAGTCATACAAGTTGAAGATTACTGTAGTAAAAATTCGATCATTAGCCTCACTCGAATAGAAGAAATTTTAGATTTGAAGTCGCAATCTGGTCATGAATAATTCAAATTGGAAACTCTTTTAATGTTTACTGATTTCCATAAAAAATTTTTTCTGATTCATCATGGTTGAAAGCACTAATTTATCTTATATTATTTCGACAATGCAATTGTTGTGTTCATGTTAAGTATGCCACTTTCTTATGTATTAGTTATAGATGTAGAATAGTTTGAAAATGAAATCGATGTATTTTGAAAGTGAGATTGTCATGTATCAGTCACGAAGACACAATTTCTTGTAGATTGATATTTCAGTTTTTGTTAAAGGACCGTGACCACGTGTTAACTAACATTGTTGTCGTTTCTAACTTACCGGATGCATTTTCTGTGATGTTTGTAATCAGATCGGGGTTAACAGTGATTGTTTGTGATCATGTCTGTGTTAATTTCTACGATTTGTGACAAAGTCTATGTTAATTGTAATTGTTTGTGTCTTAACAAGAATCAGTATATTTTAAGTTTTTAATAGGAATCTGTTTGTGACCATGTCATAAATTTTTAACAAGAATTTATATTTCATAAAATTCTTGAATTAATATACCTATTAGATGTGTTTCCTGTGCTGTTCGTGGCACGTGACATTAATATATTGTGACATTAACGTTTTGAATGTACGTTTCATGTTAGTTTGTGCAATATTTGTACGTGATCTATTATGTTTGTGACTATAACATATATATTTGCATGTATGTACCTATGTATTTATGAGATTGTGACATGTTACCAATGCAGAATGTGATCCATAACCTGGAAGGCATTGATCTGGGAGACGTAACAACCAAATATTATGTCTAGATGTGAACTGTCATCAATGTAGTGGCCCTTCTAACCTATGGCATATATTTGGTTGTTACATTCTAAATCGATGCATTCTAAACTATAATTTTTAGATCATAGCTCTCTTTGACTCAGCAACCTGTAGTATCTACAGGAAGCAGTGATGGACCAAGACAAATTATTATTAAAAAAAAGATCGAGTCTAAATACCTGCACCCCAGATTATAGGTTTAAGGCATTTGTACAGTCCAAATTATAGGTGGACTGTACAAATGACAGTCCATTCACAATGAGGGGGGAGCGCGCCAATAAAAAAAAAAAAGCGCGGGTCCCCTCTCATGTGAGGGAGCTATCACCCTTGCTGTACACGAGACTGTACAACAAGGACGGCTCCAGATTATAATATCAGTCGGTCTTTATTATATAAGTCTACATAATTTCTTAAAGCACCAACAATACATTACTTATATGAAGTTTTATACTATTTCAGATTAGTCAGCAAAAATTTCTTTTAAAAACATCGGTGATAGCAGTCAAATAAATGAGAAAATCCTCAGGTGAACATGGTAGTTGTTATATCCATAAATTACGTGGTATACGCGTGACGAAGGGGTCACATATTGACCGACGTGGAATTGACTATTTAATTGATTGAACTCATTTAATTAAACAATTGCATTTTGGGCTTGGACTTGGTCGAAGAATGTTAATTGATTTCTCTATTAGTGGAAATGGAAGGTTAGAGATAATGAATTTTGATTTTAAAATTTTTCTCTCTTCCACCAACGTAAATGGCGGTAACTAATTTTCATTAGAATAATATATTTATTAATAAATGCTAAATAAAAAATTAGAACCTGACTTATGAAAGATTAAACTTCAGATTTGATTAATGAAGCGGAATCTTTATAAACAGGGCTTCGTATAATTTCCTCATTGTCAACAGTTGGGCATGGCCCGTAGATGTAGGCGGTTGCCGAACCACATCGATTACACATATTTTTTTTTATGCTTTTTACTTGTGCACTGTCCAACCCAGTTAACCTATCATCCAACTCAGTTAGCCCATCATACGATGAATTCTTGGCTCCGTCCCTGTTCCCATTTTTCCTCTATAAAAATGAAAAATATGATCGTTATCAATCATATTCAATCACTTTTTTTTTTTTTACTTTTAATCTCTTATGTGAGATCATAACGATTATATTTTTCATTCTCATTTTACAAATAATATAGCTCAAACGAGTCCTAAATAATGTTGGCGTGGCCACGTGGATGTAGACAATTATATTGTGCAATTATCATTAGTATATTTTGTTGTCGTAAATCAATTTCGGGTGATAGAGAAATTAAAGTTGAAAATAAATCTCTCAAAACATGGAATGTCAAGGAATTTTAATATTAAAATATGGTGAAATATTCAAGTAACCTGGGTAAGACGTGTGACTGAATATTCTACAAATTGTTTAAATGAAAAGTCCTGCCCGAATTAGTGCAGAAACGTCATTCAAGACATATCCTTTGTCTAATAGACACGTCTCTTTAAAAATGAGAAAAATTGTCACGTTTTTCATATAGTCGTTTTCGTTTGTCCACATATTTTTTTTTGTCTTTTTATATATGACCACATACAATTTCAGAATTAATCGTTTCAATTTCAACCACTCGTACTCCGTCCCTCCATTGTTTTCATATATCATTAGAATCCTAGAAAGTTCAGCGTATGGTTCTAGTTCGGTTTCAATTAAAGGGAATACGAAATGTTGTCTAGTTGATTGTTCTCGTAATTTGAATCACTACTATTATGAGAAGTGATCGTGATATACTGAGAGACTCTGAACACTCGAAAAATGTCTTATCGAAAACTTTATTGAATTAATGGGTCTTCTACATTTCTCCTTCTTTATTTATGCTTTTGATACTTTGCTCATATAGATATAAAAATACAAGTTTTGTTTTCCATATGTAGTGAGTAATTCGTTTTGTTATATGGTCTGTTTGATACACACTTAATTTCAATGAAAATGGAAAATTAATTTTACATTCAGCCAATTTGGGTGTTTGATTGCAGCAATTTTCTTGGCTAATCACTTTCCCAGCAATGGTAAGAAAATTTATCCTTTTAATTAATAATTTTCATGAAAAATAAAGTCAAACGAATGATATTCGGTATAATTTTTTAAAATTTTTGACAATTGGAACAAATTTTAGGCTCGATGATAGTAAAATTTATCACTTTAATTGACAATTTTCATGAAAACAAAGTCAAACGGATACCCAAAGTATTACATTTTTCAAGTGGACAATTATATCACTCAAACACAATTAATTATAATTTTCAGTAAAACAAATTTTAGACAATTTAAATTTTTACAATTTATTTTCTTTTTATTCAAATTTCACATTTGTAATCAAATAGACCCACGTGGAAGGAAAAGTTAAAATTCACTTCGTTGCAGTTGGCCAATTATGTGTTGGATGGAGTGAGTAATTCATTTTGCTCCAGGTGGAGAGGAAAGGTTGAAAGTAAATAATGTGTCTGTTTGTGCCCTTTTTTTATTTTTATTTGTTTTGTGTGTAAAAGACATTTTAGAATAGTAGATTGATGGAAAATGTATGATTAAAAAATAAGAAATTTTTTTGAAATTGTGTATAAAATTATTTTATTGAAAAGAGTGTGGTTTAAAAAAAGAGATAGAAAAAATGTATTTTAAAAATAATAGAGGATCAAACAAGGACTATATTTCACTTCGTTGCACTCAATCAGGTATTAATGGGATGAAGTGAGTGAAGGCCGTTTGTCATGATTTTTCCTTTTACGTTTCATAGAAGAGCATATGAGATAATTATTTTAATTTTGTTTTGAAGAGTGATTTTTAAAAGAAATTTTTATTTTGAAAGTACTTTTAGGGAATCTCAAATTGATTAACTTTTTCTGAAAACTTTTTTAATTAAAAGTATTTTAATAAAATTGACAAATCAAATCGAAAAATAACTTTTAAGTTTCAAAAGCTCATTTTAACTTTTTTTAAAAATATTTCAAACTACCCTAATTAATTTTGCTATAGGTGAAAGTAAAGGTTGAAAGTATATTATGTTTCACTTCATTGCACTCGGCCTATTATGAATGGAGTGGGATGGACTGGTTTTAAGATTTTGATTACAACTTCTATCCACTTAGCCAAATCTTTTACTATTAAAATGACCACGTGCATTCCTTTAATTCGAACGTGTATCTCTTTATGCATAGGCAAATAGAAATGACCAAAATTTGAGTACATGGAATAAGAACACGTGATGGTTTGATAAAATTTTGTTAATTTTTTAAATAATTGGTCTTCAGCTTTAACCACATATTTTATGAGATCTACTATTTTTATAAATTTTTATCCAAATATTTGTCAAACAACCCCTAAGACCAGAGTTTAATTGATTAGTAAATATCTAACTTTCCACCATCGAAATTATCGAAATTTGCTATTCATATTTCTCTCTCACACTTATTAGTTTTTAAGTTTATAAATTGATCAAATATAATTTATTTCTATGCGTCATAGAATTCATTGCTTATAATCTAAAAAAAGATTTATCAACCCGTTTGATTCTCATTTTTAGAAGAATGAAAATGAAAAATATAATCGTTATGGACCCCACATAAGAGATGAAAAGTAAAAAATGATGGCTTGATGTGATTGATAACGGTCATATTTTTCATTTTTAGGATTGAAAAATGAAAAACAAACGGACTCCAAATATGATTCAAGCTGATCCCAAAAAAATAAAGTTGTGTCTAGAGCGAAGAGAATGGGCTTGATCTAAGTATTACAAGATACAATACATAACTCCTACATATAATAATTAAATTTTAAAACTAACAAATTTGTCAAATTAATTCAAAATTCAGGTGTTAATTTCAAATAATATATATATATATATATATAAAATTAATTATCCCTGCCCAATTAATAGTATCCCACCCTACCCCAACTTGTAATTTTTTTTTCATAAATTAAAATTCTTTTAAGGAGATTACACCCCACTTCAGAACCACCTTCATTCACCCCACCTCAACTTCACGCCCACACTCCACCCGAACCTTTAAAAAAATTCAAAAAAATTAATACGTTTTTGGAGATGACACCCAGCCCTCACGAAATTATCTAAGATTTATGACTAACTATGTTATCTATGACCATGTATTTTTTTTTATCAAACCTGCGTTATAATGTGACCAAAATTTTCTTCAGTATGTCAATCGGTGACTTGATTAATCTTAATTGTGATGGGGTGTGATCAAATAAGAGTCAGTCACAATCAATACAAGATTGGTCACAAATCAGTCACAATAAACACATATTTGATCATAGAGGATCGTCACAAATAAATCTGCACACACCACAGACGAGCAACACCAGTCACCACTACCATTACCCCCAATGCACCACTGTTACTACCTTCAAGTCAAATTCACAACCATAGATAATACCTTCACCTGAAATCCACAATAACAATCACCACTACAATGTCAAATCCACAACAACAATCCACCACTATTATATTACCATTACCTCCATCTACAATCTCGTTTTTCGCCTCTAACTTCTCTATGATGACTACCATTTTCCACTCATCACTTCTTCCCAAGTACCCATGCTCAATCATGTATCCCCCTTCCAAGGCAAGCATGCCCCTACTCATAGCACCCACAGTTTAACCATTACCCCAAATCGCTGAAGTTGAAATAGTTAATTAAGAGGAAGCCTTCATTGCCATGGTGAAGAAATTCGATTGGACCGACTTATTAGGCGACTTAGTCGATCTTGTTGGCATCCGTGCAAGAGAACATGGTTGTGGAGAAGAAGAATCACCATCGAGCGATGCGCACTGCATCTACAACAATGTTTCATCACTACATCAACCACTAGATGAACGAGAAGGAGACAGACGACAAAAATTTTTTTGTTGTCCACCTCACCTTCTTGGCATTACAATGGAGGTGGAGAACAAGGTGGAAATTGGACGCCTTTTGGATTTTGTAGTCGACGATGGGCGCGATCATCCTCGAGGTGGTCGGAGTTGATTATGCCGGGCAAAGTCGGCATAGGTAACAGAGAGAGATATATGTAAGGTTTGGGTTGTGTGGGGGGTGGGGTGACGTTGGGTAAGGTCTCGTTTTTGTATGGTTTATGGTCGTTTGTGATGGGCGGTGTTGGGTAGGGTAATTTTGTATTTATACCTGACATTTGAAAGAAATTATTTGAATCATGATTATTGAAATGTACAAATAAAATACAGCGTTTCGTGTAAGTTCCTTAACTTTAAAATTCTACCGATAATGGACCTTTTTTTCCCCCCTTTTGACCCAATTGACCACAATAAACTCAAACAAAATATGAAAAGCCCAATAGTTAATTTAACTTATTAGATCATTGTGCAAAATACAGGTTTAGATTTTCGAAATGAATGAAAACTTCTCCAATAAAAAGTTACAAAGGGGATGCAAATTGCATCTTTTTTTTTACAGAAAAAAAAATAAAATAAAATTTTCAATTTTTTTGGATCTACAATAGACAAAAAGTGGATTTAAATCTTTCATTTGAAGCATGATTTGAATTAGATCCACTGGGATGATGCAAAACTAATTTTGAAGATATTAAATTACACTCAATTTTACACCATCATTGAAGATACTCTAATGCCCCTTTTTGAACCGTAATCTTTAAAAGTTGATTACTTTTCAAATTTATTTTTAATCGTATATTATTCTAATAAAATAATTTTTCTCGTAATAAAAAATTTTCATGCTTAAATACATATTATTCAAAACATCACTGTTAAAAAACCTATTATCCCAAAAATGGGGCTCAAACAAACTTAATATATTAAAAAAAAATTGCTCTAATAATAAAATTGTGAATTGGTCCAAAGCTTTCGAAAATTGAAAATTAATTCTAAACCTCACTTTCCAACTTAGCCTACGCTAATCATTAATAAATTAACATGAAACTTCGGGTCTGGAAAACTCAAACATGCTCCTTTTTTTTTTTTTTTTATGACATTTTGATCTCCAAACCTTTAAAACGGCACCAACCCTACTAATTATTCTAGCAATTGCACAGATAAAGTTATACTCTACGTATGATGCAATTTCTCAATTTGACATTTAAGTATAAAATTAGGGATATAAGATATTTCAAGTTGGAAAGGTTTTAATACTAAAATCTGACATGAAAAAAAAAAGGAAGGAAGAAAAAATGGTATACGTAATGCTGTATTCATAATGTGACATATTTGTCCTTTTCAACACTCGTTAATTTAACACAAGTCTTTAGGACCTATTTGATGTAAATTTCTGTGGAATAGACATAAAGAACCGTGTACCAAATAGGGACTCACGATTTTGGTGTGTGAAATTTAGTGGCTAATGCAGCAAAATTCCCTAAGAAAAATGAAAAGTGAAAATTGTAGCAACGGTTCCTAATATTTTTAATTTTTGCAAATTTTATTCTAACATTCAATTTGTGCCAACGAAGATCCATACTCTTCCATAAATATGCATTTGGAGTCTATCTGGACGGAAACAGTTCATGAAATCATTAGTTGACCAAAAAAAGTGATTTTTGACCAATTTGAATCAAATTGAAATGGGTAAAATGGTAATTTTGTGTACTTATAAAATATTAACAATTTAAATAATAAAATTAAAGAGGGGAAAAAAAAAAGAAATCTACCCCCCCCCCCCCCATATTCATCTTCTCTAACTAACAACATTGATTTCTAGCCATGAGACCGAACATCGACAACAACTAATATGCCGCCGCATCTTCCGTGACCAACGCTACCACCCTCCAACCCCAAAACACACTCCATTTCGAACCATTCCCAACCAAAAATCATTTCAGGGTTGGTAAAAACCACCTTCGACCCAATCCTAAAGGGTAGTTCAGTTGATTAGGTTTTGAGTTTGCTCCGCAATGGTCACCAGTTTAAGTTCCCTCAGGACCATGAGGTGAGTATCGGGCTGTAAATTTCAAGGGCCCGTGGGATTAGTCGAGGTGCGCGTAAGCTGGCCCGGACATCCACAGTCATAAAAAAAAAAAAAACGTTCGACCCAAATTAATTTTTTTTTTTCTTAAATCCGTTGAAGTTTTGTAATAATTTTGATTTTCAGGTTTTGATTTTATGAGATTCAACCGTGGTTGTGTGGGGATTTGACAATCACTAGTGATGGTGGCGATTGGTAGAGATTCAATTGTTAGATTTGGTGTTGATTTTGGGGTTTGTTTATTTCGAAATCAACAGTGGGTGTTGGGTTTTTGCTGGGTTTTGAGAAGTTTCGAAATTGTAGAGGGTTTCGAAATTGCACAGGATTTAACAACCATTTTACTCTTGGCCGTGGGTTTTCATTGCAGGGGTTGTTGGCATTTGAAATGGTGGTGGTGGTATCGATTTAGGTGCGACATCGTGTGGGTGGCGATGATTGCCACCGAAAGTGGGCGAGTTTTCTTGGTTTGATTTTTGAGTATTGGGTGAGTTTTCTTAATTTATTTTCAAATTGTACAGTGCCAAATGTGAAGTAGACTGGAAGGTGGATGTGGAAGGTGCCGAAATTGCTAGTGGGAGGTGGTGACAAGAGTCGTGGTGACAATGTGGGTTGAAGGTGGCGACGGTTGGTTGCCGGAGAAGAAGAAGAGAGGCAATTTTGATTGGATTGGAGTGGAGGTGGAAGGTAGAGTATTTTTTTGTTGTTTTTCCTAATTTTGTTTTATTTTTTATAATATGGAAGTAACTAAGTTACTATTTTACTTTTACCAAATTTGGATAAAATAAATTTTTTTGGTCAACCAATGGTATCATGGACGGTTTTCGTCCAGATGAACTCCAAGTGCATATATATATATCAACGGTTACGGACCTCATCTATCACAAATTGAAAATTAGGATAAAATTTGCAAAAATTGAAACGATTAAGGTTCGCTGCTGCAATTTTCCCAAATGAAAATGTAGCATTAAGAAAATTTTCTAATAATTGCTGATTGTTTTTGAAATGAAGAATAATACAGTACATCTTTTGAAGTTTTTAAGATACCACATAACTATTATTGCTGTCTCCTATGATAATGAAGCAGGAATCTTGAAAACAATTTCTCTTCTTCTTTCACCCTCCTCCAACCTCTTTCTCTCTCTCCATTCTTGTTTTTTTTTTATTTTTTTTAATTATTTTTTGGTTTTCACAAATTCACATTCTTCTGCTACCATATCGAGTAAAAATTGAAGAAAAGAGAAAGATTTGATACTGATTGGGCTAATTTATTCACTGTATATTTTTACTCTCGTGATATGATACGAGCTAGTAAATGCAGAGTAATAGTGTAAATTTCAAATCGGTGGAAGTGCGGGGAAGTACCTTTTGAGATCTGGAATGAGCCAACACAGCATTACGGCATCGTCTCCATTTCTGCTGACCTGGAGGTTGTGCTAGGGTTTTTTTGCCGCTTCGCATCCCCCCCGCCCGATTGTCCAGACCCGCAAATGACGGCCACCACCAAACGTGCTTACAAGCTACGTATCCTTTTTTTTTTTTTTTTGCTAAATTCCAATCGAGAAAAGAAACTGCGATGAATTTGATTGGATCTAGAGGGAAAAAAAATTATGCTCTCGATTGCATTATTCTGTTTTCAATTATTAATTGTATCATTATTGATGTTAAGGCAGTTCTTGTTCTGCTTGGATAGTTGGATTACATATTTTAGTTAACATTTTTTATATTACCAAAGACCTGAGTGGAAGAGCTAGGGCTTCATGTGCTTAGGAATGAATTTTATGAAATAAGTAATTACCTAAGTGTATATTTCTTTTTCCTATTCTTTTGAGGTTTTCTTTCTTATGCTTTTGTGATTAGGTTTTTGAAACTGATTGGATAGAAGTTTAGAATTGATATTGGAAAATGGCTAACGAAGAGCCCATGAACATGACTGTTTACTAGTGCGAATAAATTGAACTGGAATGTGGCTGCATGGTTTTGAGTAGACAAGCAAAAACTTTCGAAGTCAAACCATTGGTAAAATTAGCTAGGGGTGCCTTTAATAAGAGCATCACAATTTTGAATCACTGAGAAACTGGGGAATCATGTGCAGCTTCTGTTTTTGCTGGTTTCAGCTGTGAAACATTGCATGTACAAAAAATACGTTAAACTGTGTAGCTCAAGTATTAGTTGGTAGCCTTAATGGTATATTCAGAGGAATTTGTAGCTCATTCTCTAAGTGTGAACTGCTTAAAGATTGGGAGGAAATCATCAAGGGTTCTCGTGACTGGAGGAGAAGATCATAAGGTCAACCTTTGGGCCATTGGCAAGCCCAATGCCCTACTGGTTAGTTCAATTTGCACTTTGCCTTTTTTCTTTTTGGGGCCTTCATATTATCTTATACCTTGATTCAACCTTCGTATATTAAACTGTACTTTTTTGGGTTCTACAAACTGCACAACAGGGGGCAGACCCTTCCCCTTCCCCTCCCCAACCCCTATCTATAAGACACGGACTTTGACTACTTGCAGGCAGTATGATAGCCCCGTAGATGATCTAAGGCCTTTATAATACCCATGGTTTGAAAAAACGTAAACGGGTACTAAGGCGATTTTTCGTTATGAGGCGAGGCGTAAGCCTTGAGGCGGATTGAGGCGTAAGCCTCACAAAAAACAAATTTTTTTTCCTCCAAAAACTTCATATGTAAAATTAATCAAAAATGTTATTTGATTATTTCTATTTTGTAAAGTTTTGAAAAAATATTAATTTCAAAAAAATGCTATTAAATTGTTCTAAAATTTTTATGTATATTGATTTTATAATTATCTGTCAATCATTTTGGCCAAAGAAAAATCATATTTTTAGGCAAAATAGTTTGCCACTTTGCCACTTCGGGACTTCGAAACGGGGTTCTACCTGTTCTTCTTCCCATCGTCTTCCTCCCCATCTTCTTCCCCAACTCTGTCATTTTCTTTCTTCCAACCTAGAAGCAGAAATCCAGAAATTCTGCCAGACCAGAAGCGCAGAATGCCAACATTTCAGCCGAAAAAGCGTGGTTAGGATGCGCGCCTTTGAGGCGCACGCCTTGAGGCGGGCTCCTTCAAATTTAGAGGCGTGCGCTTTCAGATTTGAGCCTCAAAAACACCGCCTCGAGGCATCTTCCATGCGCCTCACCATGAGGCGAGCCTTGAGGCGCGCCTCAACAGGGTTTTTTCAAACCATGATAATACCTGCATCACCTTTTTTACACCTTAAGAGAAACACGCCTTGTTTCATACTGAAACTATGGATTACCGTATCTGATAGTTGCTTGTTTCATAGAATTCAACTATTTTTACCCTTTTCTTGGCCATCACGGTATTTATAGAAGCATTATTGACAACGACACCTTGCCCCTTATCTTTTCTCATTGGTTATTGTACCCGTGGTTCACTGCCTAGAGTTTGTCGGGTCATT
This sequence comes from Osmanthus fragrans, assembly GCA_019395295.1. Classification (NCBI taxonomy): domain Eukaryota; kingdom Viridiplantae; phylum Streptophyta; class Magnoliopsida; order Lamiales; family Oleaceae; genus Osmanthus; species Osmanthus fragrans. The sequence goes on along the minus strand of CM033342.1, from coordinate 30,226,512 downwards.
CAAGTGGAGTTGATTCCGTAAGCTTTGATTCTTCTGAGGTGTTGGTAGCTGCTGGAGCAGCGAGTGGGACCATTAAGCTTTGGGATTTAGAGGAGGCTAAGAGTATGCATCCTGTATCCCACTTATATATGCATGATGGATTGTATTTTAACATTCCTTTCAAACAGAGGAAAATCACTGTGTGTTTGACTTTGCTTTTTCTGTGATTGATAGTTATTCGCACTCTCACTGGTCACCGCTCCAATTGTATATCATTGGACTTCCATCCCTTCGGGGAGTTCTTTGCTTCTGGATCTCTGGACACAAATCTTAAAATATGGGATATTCGAAGAAAAGGGTGTATACATACATACAAGGGTCATACACGGGGTGTTAATGCCATCAGATTTACACCCGATGGCCGCTGGGTGGTGTCTGGTGGAGAGGACAACACCGTGAAGGTCAGATCTTTCAATTTCTTGGTGTTCTTTTTCCTTTTGGTTTTCCCATCCTTGTGCCTCTGATTTATCTAGGAGAGATAGGGGAACTTGAAAATATTCACTGCTATACATCTTGGTGTATTTTTTGTACTCTCTTCTCCACGCGTAAATCATTATCACATGGTCAAATGTCTTGTTTTTGCTAGCATACTACTAAAGTCTCAGCAAATTACCTATTGAAGGTCTTTATTTATTTTTTATATCCCTTTTTCTTCAATTCTGGGATGAAGCCTTTTTATGATTTCGGCCCTTGTGATCATAACTGGAGATTTACATGAATTTGTGCCCTGTTGTTCCTTGTATTTTCGTTCCTCAATATAAATTCCTGTGACAGCTGTGGGATTTAACTGCGGGCAAGCTGTTGCATGAGTTCAAAAGTCACGAGGGCCAGGTTCAATGCATTGATTTCCATCCCAATGAGTTTTTGCTGGCAACAGGTTGGAAAACTATAGTCGTTGTATTATAGGTCTGCAAAACTTATGTTCTCAATAGTATGCTGTCTGCCAACTTCTTTGATTTACTGCTTCAGCAACTGTACATCTCATAGTGCTGGTTTATATTTTCAAAATAAAAATTTGATAAATCACAATGGCGGTTGAAGGTCCTGAACAGTAGTATTACTAGTAGGGGCGTTGCAACCAAAGCATCATAAACATTTCCATTTAAGAGTACGCAAAGACAAGACTGAAGTGTAATTTTGAAATTGTAGGATTTTGAATAAAAATCTATAGTATTTTCTATTTTTCTTACAAACAATTGCTATCAGAATAGATTGTATCCAAATATGTAAGTTTCATTCTTCAAGTGTTGAAGTTGACACCACTAGTTGAAAGGCAGTGGAATAATTTGTCAATTTTATACGCACAACATTGCATTTTCGTAAACTTATCTGGAAGTTTACCTTTTTTAATTCTTTAGAACTCATCAATTATACTGTACTTTAAACCATATTCAGGGTCTGTTCCTTTTATAGGACTGGTGTAGCCTTTCTGAATGGGATTTTCAATACTGCTGGTTGAACATGTATCTTATTGCGAAAGATGAAAACTATGAAAGGAAGAAGATATAATAAGACATGAGAAGGCATTAATGCCTACTGCCTAGAGTCCCACATACCCATGGGTTTCTTGATTGCAATAAATAGTGCAGAAATAGCTCTAGGAGGATGTAAAATGTTCCTAAACCTGTTTACCATTACGTTGGAGTATTTTACATAAAGAGTTTTTAAAATTCTGTCTTGAGTCTCCTAAAACTGTCACTTAAGCATTTTAACTTTATGTTTTTCTGGTAAAATTGGATAGAACTAAAAAAGATGCTAAATATGAAGATACTATGAATTATATAAATTGAGTCTCACCACTTCTAGCTTTTGAAAAGGTTCTACGATACTTGTGAAGGGAGGAAATAGATATGTAGAAAGTTTCTATGTTATTCATTTTCAAAGCTACATCATGGTTTCATATAAACTCACTTCCTTATTCATTTGATTTCTCTCATGAAGTCACATATTGATTTTCATTTCCATAACCTTAATCACACCGTTATTGAAGTCTGCTACAATAAGTAAATTTTTGTCACCCTTATGGTTGCTACATATTAGAATCTTAGTCTGGGTTATCCACTCGTTCTCTGTTCTGGTTGAAAGGCTTTCTCATAGAAATCTGAGATAGTTACTTTTTGACATGGTGTTGTATCCATACTCTAAGAAAATATATGCCCATACAGAAACTTGAGGTTTATATGTTTTAACTCACTCCTGAACCTATATTACATTGAGTTTGAGAATCAATTGTCCCTTTTTTTTCCTTTAAAGCTATAGAGAATCATCTTTCACCCACCGTATGTTGTAGCAAAAGATGCTTTTCTAACTATGCCTTGATTTAGTTTGTAGACCTTTACTCTGCTGTATATGTATTCATTCAATTAGGTCTAGTCAAGGTTGCCTTTGCTGATCTCCTAATAAACTTTTAGTGGCCTTTCTTTTGGCAGGTTCAGCTGACAGGACTGTTAAGTTCTGGGATCTTGAAACGTTTGAACTAATAGGTTCAGCTGGGCCTGAGGTATTTATTCTTTGATGTCCTTGATGTCTTTCCCTACTAATCTATGCTTTTTACATCTTATCATGGGCCAAAATTTTGGTTTTGCCTTTAAAGTTTGACCAAACTCCTTAATTATCTGATGAGTTTGAAATAAACTGTTTACTTGTTTTCAAACCAGTCCACAGGTGTGCGTTGTATGACTTTTAATCCTGACGGGAGGACCCTTCTCTGTGGCTTGCATGAGAATTTGAAAGTATGCTTTTGTTTGCTTTATGTATATTAGGAAATAATATATTTATGTATTGTCATTTGTCTCACTTTTTCTCTACTAATTTGTGTATCTTAGGTCTTTTCATGGGAACCAATTATATGTCATGATACTGTAGACGTGGGGTGGTCTAGATTATCGGATCTCAATGTTCATGAAGGGAAGCTTCTTGGATGTTCGTATAACCAAAGTTGTGTTGGAGTATGGGTTGTAGACATCTCGGTATAAATGAATATTTTTCAGTATCTATTGTCTACTGCTCTTAATCTTCTTCTTATTTGATATTTGAATTGATGATTATTTTGTGACCATATGATTTTGGCAGCGTATTGAACCATATGAAATTGGTAGTGCTGCTCGTTTGAATGCCAACTTAGAGCCTAAGTCTAATTCTGATGGTTCAACAATACTTACTGAGAACACTATTAAGGGCAACTTGGGCAGGCTTTCCATTTCACAACATTCTGATTCTGCAAAGGAAAGTAGACCTCTTGCAAGGCTTTCGGTCTCACAGAATTCAGATCTGAATAGGGACTCTAAATCTTTTGCATGTAATTCTTTACGATGTCTCCTTGTTTAGGATTTGTGGTTAATTTAACCTCTTTTTCAGATTATTTTTTTTAGACTTCTTTAACAGCATGATACGAGTATTTTATCCTTTTCTGTCAGTCCATTTTCCTTCTCTACTTAATTTGGTTCTTAAGATGTATTAACGTTGTTGTATGTGCTGCATGAAGCTGCTGTATGTGCCCCTGCAACTCCACAAAGGGGAAATCTCAGTGTTGTTCCGAGAACCACTCAAATCAATTCAATGGCAGTTTCCAATGTGACAGCCCCCAAGAGACATCCTGTAAAGGTCCAGTCAACACCCAATATTTCAGTGTTCAATGGATCAGAAGTTATACCTGTGCTTGTGCCTAGAAATAATCCGAGAATAGAGCAGGCTGCTGAACAAAGAAAAGAAGGAGCTCCACTAAGAACACTGCCACTATCTATGCAGTCAAAAACATCTGATGATCGAAAATTTTCATCTGTCAGAGATGACTTGGAGAGGTCTACTATTTCTTCATTGTCTGAAAGTCAGGACCCAAAGGCTATTGATTCTAGTGAGGTTTCAGATAGGAGTACCTTTACTGAAGTTAGGAGCTTTATTACTGGGGTTCCTGCAGCTGAGAGAAATGCCAAGGATGATAAGCGTATGCTTTCTGGAAAAGTTGAAATAAATGCATCGGTCGACGCTCTTGCCACATGCCACCGTGAAAGTTGTATGTATCCCTTTTCAGCACATCCTTCACCTTGTGTGATCCACGTTATAAATATGTACTACATCTTGTCTTATCCAGCCTTTTCCTTCCAATCACTTTATGATTACGTGTTACATCTTGTCAAGTGCAGTGGCGATGGTGCCACATAAAGCCTTGTTGAGGTTCATTCTAAAACTGTTTTTATTATGGACAATCAAAGCTACAATGAGGCCTTGTTTGGCTCAGGTCCAAGTACATGGATTTTCTTGTGGGAATCAATGAATTTTTTGGATTTGGTTGCTAATACTAATATCGATTATGTCCAACTAGTTGTCTCTCTTGGTTACCTGTTCATGCTGTATTATTAACTGTTTGTCATTGAGTTCTTTTATTATTAGTCTGCGTATATCTTTGAGTATAAATTGTTTGCTCTATTTGTTTTGTTTATCAGTTTTCTTTTTGGTTGCAGATGAATTTCATGGGAACAACATGCATGGGGATACCAATCTCATGGAAAGTAAACGAGGAGGTATAACTACCTTTTCTAATAGATGCTTTAGCAAGGAATTAATGACCCTTTTCTTAATGAACACAGCTATTTGTTCTGTACCAAATTTAGGTAGAAAACGACTTGCTGCAAATTGGGAGAAGAAAGACATAATATCTAACCATGCAGTTCTTGCTTCAAGCACCCTCTCTCGAAACTTACCTTCTGTAAGTAAACTCTTACTTTGTTACAATGATTCTGGGTTTTATTCTCTTCTATTTTCATAATAGTATTTTTAATGTGGCTGGTAAATTTTTTGATAGGATAATGTGGCTGGTAAATTAATGAGTTGTTCATTCAAGTGCCTACTTTAATTATGCTTATATAATTAATTTTCCAAATTATGTTTTATTCTTTTTTACCTTCAATTCTAGAAGTCTCTAATTAAATCAAAATGTGGACTTTTCAAGACACGACCACATATACAGCTGCAACATGTTGTGGGGGTAGGGAGGAAGAAGCTGAAGCATTTGTTGCATGTCTAATGTGTAAAATTGCCAGGAGAGAAAGGGGACGAGAAATTTTTAAGGAATAGAAAAAATTAGAAATGGGACTGGGACTGGGACTGGGGGTAAGCAGATGAATACTATCTGTAGTCATTGTTGAAAGGAGGAATGAGAGATTTTGCTTAGTCTTTTGTGGCTTGGTGCTTTAGTTTTGCGGCTTCCTGACAAGATTTAACGGAGATCATTTTTTTCCTCGAATTTTAGTTGGGAGCTGATTGGCAAATATTATTATTATTATTTTTTTTTTTGAAAGTACATTAACTACATTATTTATGAAATTGTATTCTCCATAATGCTTTGTGATTTCCCTTTTTTTTAGTATCATAAGTTTATGCTTTTAACCCCCAAGCATACAGTTATTGCAATGCAAAATTTTAGCTGATATCTTACATTTTACGAAAATATGCATTTATGTGGGTGGCAGATGTGTAAGCTGACTTTATGTTCAAAATCTTGACCCTTCTGTTCTCTGATAATTGCTTAGAGTTTTTCAAGGCCATTTCAAGTCACCCTAATGATATTTCTTAATTTTTTCAGTATTTAATTCTAGCTCGTGTAATATAATTTAGTAGGTATTAGCACTTTCTATCTTACTCTCCATATTATGAATCGCTCGTGTGTTTCTTCATGTCTACCATGACAGAGAGGCTATCATTCAACAGGCAAAAATGAGTCAGTGTCAGCTAATGAGGAGAATGCTATTGCTGACTTGATGGAACAGCACGAACAATTTGTTGGTTCAATGCAGTCTCGTTTAGCCAAACTACAGGTACCTCTTATGGTCTTTTATTTCATATCTTTATTCTTAGATTCATCATGCTGTTGTACATCTATGCGCTTTTGAAATAGAGAATCTATTTGATTTGTTCAGAACGATCTGTGCACACGGATTTTGGGATTATCCTCAGTCCAACAAGTTACTTTTCAGGCAAAATAGTATTGTGTACGAAGATCAAGGCCCCTTTCAGTAAATTATTAAACTCACACAAAAGATTATTTTGTGAAACTCAGCATGAGGAGAAATGAACTCTCATGTTACTCTGGGTTAGTTAAAATTTTTGGAAGCCAAACTGATTATACAATTACAAGTGGCAAACCCGAAGAGCACGATATGTCACCTGCAGTGTTGGCATTTTTCAGCAAAAAAATAACAACATTCCAACATTCCAACCTGCAACATCAGTTTAAAATATCATCTGAAAAGGAATGAATGGCAGATGCAAGTTCCACCCGCTATACAACCATAAAATGACGTGGAAAGAAGTAATTTACCCAATGAGGCTTGCTTCTAACAGGAGATTATGAATTCTATTCTGAGGCATCAGTATAAAAAGCAGTGTCAATGCATGATGATAAGTGAATAATTGCTTATACTTGGAAAATGAACTTCACTATCTGAATGGTTCGACTCAAGGCCATGGTGAAGATGAAAATTGGCTTGGAACTTGAGCAAAGCGACTCTTGAAGAAATTCCTCCTTACCTTTTCTTTCCATTTGTAGATTGTGATATGAAACGTTGTCTGAAATAGAATTCATAAGATACTTGTGGAAGTTAATTTGTTTTAGAAAAAGCATAATTCAGATGCTCATTGCTGCTGATAATGCATTCTGCTTTCTCATGTTCAGTTTTGCTTCTCATTACCTGATTAGTGTAATTGCAGGGTGAGTCATTATTGTTGTGTAATGTCATAGGTTCATTTTATACTCTTTCTTCATTACGGTAGTCAGGAGGGCAGGACTAGCATGGGGGAGGTTTGTTGATTCCATTTTCTTAATTATAATTATAAGCCCCTGTTTGGTGTGGATTAAAATTTAGATTAAAATCTTAGTTAAAGTCAATAATTAATTTTAATCATATATTTTATGGGACTTTCAACTTTTTTAACCCCACATTTCATCAACTTTTATCAAAATTTACTAAAAATCTGATTGTAATCAACACCAAACAGGGGCTAAATGTGGTGTTGAGCACCGTTATGATAGAAGATATGGATGTTCTCAATCAAATGAACAACCCAATATAATTTAGGACCAATGCAACAAATATTGGTGGAAGTTTAAATGCATTTAATACTTGGGGAGGGGGGGGTTCACACTTGTGTTTGTCCTGGATACTTTTACATTCTTGAAGTGAGCCGTAAGATGTATGAAGAAATTGTCCCTATTAAAATTTTTTATTATTATTTTTTCAAGGAAACTGGTCTCTTGTCGTATTGGGAATGTGGTTTGAATTTAGCTATAGAACCGTTTAATCAGATCTCGTCTCTTTGCCAGGTAGTCCACAACTACTGGCAACGGCATGATATCAAAGGGGCCCTTAGTGCAATGGAGAAAATGGCTGATCATTGCGTAAGTGTTGTATTTCTGATTCTGTATGTGGGAAGAAAAAGCAGTTTATTTCTCCCCTATTTCACCAATAGCTGTACCAATGTAATGTAAATTTCAAATTTTCAATGCAAAATGAAATCTCAATCTCATATTCTTCATAATGTTCTTCGGAATGCAGGTTCTTGCTGATGTATTATGCCTTCTAGCAGAAAAAACTGATATTGTCACATTAGATATTTGCACACGTCTTTTGCCACTGCTTTCAGGACTACTTGATAGTGAACTGGATAGGTAAACGAAATTTCTACATAATTCTTTAACATCTCTAACATTTGCATCCATTGAATACTGTTTGTAGAGGATATTTGTAGCTGAGGTGATAATTAACAACCAGCTGGTTTCCTGGCAAAGCTGATTATTGTTCGAGGAGATTTAGATATTCTATGATAAATATTGTTCTAGTGAACTAGAAGCTCCAGTTTGATTCCTAACCTGTATATTTTATATACCTATCCCATTTGCCTTGTGAAACATATTATCAGATATTCAAATGTGGAAGCAAAATTCCCAAGATGAAGCCACGTGTCTGTATTTCTAATAAGAAATACCTTAGTAGAGGTTAAGTTCATTACTAGGCGTGCCATCTTCCTTAGTTTGTTTAGGGTTACTCTCATATTTTCGCTGGTAACACCTTTGCTCTCAAGAATATTTAGTTTACTCATTGGCAACTTTTTTGGTTTACAGTTTGTGGTAATTGATGCAGTAATATACCATGGTGATTCTAGCTTGACCGACGACCAGTTTTCTTTTTCCCAATTGTTAAAAAACCAATACTAGCTGGTGCCTCTCATGTCAAATCTAATGAACTGTTCATCTTTAGGCATAAAGATATTTCTCTGGAGATGCTGATTAAACTGGTCAGAGTATTTGGTTCGGTAATATATTCTTCATTGTCTGCACAATCATCTGTTGGTGTGGATATTGAGGCAGAGCAAAGGTTTGCTTGATTTTTCCCTAGCTATTTTACTCAGTTGATTGTATATTTTGCCCCTGACTTCTATTTACTTTCGTCAAAAGGCTGGAACGTTGCAACATGTGCTTTGTGGAACTCGAGAAAGTCAAGCGTTTCCTGCCCCTACTTACCAGGTGCGTGCGCTTCCCATCATTTACTCTTTCATTTGGGACAAAGATTACATTGATTCGATATCTGTTTGGGTTGTTTTTTTGCAGAAGAGGGGGTTCAATTGCCAAGTCTGCACTGGAACTGAATCTAGCACTTAAAGAAGTTCAGTGAATGAACGAGAGACATACTATGGATACTGCTTCTAGAGACTGCAAATTGGGAGATGGTAATCCTGTGTGTATATTAGTATCAAGTGGGATTGTTAACTACTAATTCATTCATTTTTAACTGAAAGTTGATAGCTGAGGGACAATCCAACTCGCTTATCGCCATTGAACAATTACCGCACCTAAAGGTGGCCGGGTGGAGGTGAATCTGTCTCACCACGTTCTTGTCTAACCCATCGCAAATATCTACTTGTTGATTTGTAACTGTTGGTTTCTTCAAAAAAGATGTTAATTGGCGTTATTAATTATGTAACAATACAAATGTGTCCATAGCTTTTTCAAATGATTGAAGTGTCGTGTTGTTATAGTTGCATATGTGCTAGAGTTTAAAGCACAGGGCAATGGAATTTACTTGTAGTTTGATCAAATGATGAAAGTTCAGAGGAATCAAAACAGGCATTGTATTCTACTTAAAATGGCTTCTTGTTAGATATTATTCCCTGTTTGACAACCATTATTTCTAAAATCTTTTTACTTGATGCTCGTGGCTGTAATTTGAGTGGCCATTTCGAAGTGATGTTTGCCCCCCTATCGATCTTCAGCTTTGCCATAGGAATCAAGGTTTGTCATTGTCTGGCTTTTATACACGTGGTCTCAAGTTATTTTGTTCCTTGGTGCTTGGTTACTGTTAATTTATTTTTTATTCACACATTTCAAGAGATTCGTCAATTTTATTCACTTCGGTCATTGAGCTCTTGTAAAAAAAAAAGTCATCTTTGATCTCTTACACTTTTCCCATTAGATTTCAACAATTTCTTCGATTTTGAGGGCGTATTCGCACTTCTAGTAAAATTTGATTTAAATTTAAAAAAATTTTGAAATTATAAGAAAACATGAAAAATCATGGTTTTTGAGAATGGCCTGATATTTTCGTATCATAATTTGAAAATCTCATCCAACCTAACTCTTTTTTCACATTGTCATTGGATGAAAAAAATTTAATTGACAACTATAATGCAATGGATCTTCCATAATCACTGTGTAACATGTTAAATTACCATTATGCTACACTATAATAGTGTTAAAAAAATATTCAGTTTTACCCTTTAATCGTATATCATTGTCATGGCATTTGATTTATCATTTTCATTTTTAGAGTGAAATGTAGCAATTGTGTAGAAGATCAGTTATGGTATGACTATTACTCAAGCAATAATGAAATATTATAGAGTGATGAAATTTAAAATTAAATCGAAGTTTAATGACTTAATTAAGAAATTAAAGTTTAAGACTCAATTAAAAATTTGCAACCTTATATTAAATATTTATATTATAATGAGGATTGACCGAAAACAAGGTTGTGAGACCACTTCTGTCTAATAATATGGGGGTTAATGAGATTGATTTTTAAAAGTTAATTACGAGTAAAACATTTGTAGAATCTAGGCAATAAGCAAACTCAAATTAGGGGGGGGAAAACTAGGCAAATAAGGAAAAAGAAAATCAAAGAAGTATTGGACAGAAATAAGGAAAATGAACGAGTGCCTAGATGAATTGAAAAGTTCGTGATAAGACTATTCATTTAAATCATGACTACAAAATGCGACATATTCATTTAAATCGTGATACCACAAAGTGTGACATCTTGAAATGTTATTTGAGAAACAAAAGGAGTTAGAGATGTAGAAATATTACGTTTTGAATGTAACTAGATTTAAGTACTATAGTTTGAATGTTATATGTATACATAAACTATCTTATATATTTGTATAAAGCTTATTTACCAGAAGATGTTGACAGAAGATATTGATATCCACTTACATGCGCGTGGGTCGTAGGTGAATAAAAAAGTCCAAAAAAAAGTGAGACTTTTCATTGTGAGTAATTTGTCAATATTTTCTGTACGAGTAATAACGTTGCTTATACTTTTCTCTATTACTTTTATTGAAGGAGTTGACGAGCAATTACTTGAGGACTTAACTGTAATAAATGAAAAAAAAAAAAAAAACTCTTCGTGACACGAAGACCATCTCTCCGTGTCACGGAGAGTTTTTTTTTTTTAATTGCAATGAAATAAACCTGAACCACAAGCTGCCATAGTTGACTTCCTTCTCACACACAAATTGTTGGCTTTGGTCTATCTGTTCTTGAAGCAATTTGCCTCGTGAAAGAATCTTTATTCCTGTAAATGAACAAATCAAGTGACCTTTTCTTTAACCTCCAGGCTGCTGCTTCATTTTTTTTTTTTTTTTTTTTTTTTTTTTTTGTGGAAAAGTAAGTCAAGGCTAGATATTTTGGTAACTCTTGAATTAAGTTTAAAATTGTACATGTATAATAAACGCAAAGAAATAAGAGAAATACAGTTATCACCGCTTTTTGCATGACATTTTTGACCAATTATTTATAATTTGACTATATCCCTTCCCATTTTTCTCTTCTTTTATTTTTCACTCAATTTTTTGTTTCTTATGAATTTCAATTATTCAACAAAAATGGCTATTATTTTATCATTAAATCCTTAACTTCAAGAAGATAATATGATGGCATTAAAATTAATAAAATAAAATAGGGACAAAATTTGTCTTGAATGAACAGTAATTATTATTTTAAAAGGGATAAAATACAAAAGTCTCGATCTCCTGTCTGGACTGGACAGTGTAGTCATACCCTGGAGGGGCAGGAGATGAATTCCATAAAATACGAATTTCACTGAACCAGCGACAATTTGTGACCGGACCGGTTCAAATACCGTTTTGAATGTTGTGCATCAAAGTCGTCCTCAATAATACCCCGTCGTTCATTTTCTAAACCCCGTAGACTCCAAATAAAAATGCAGCAGGCAGTAGCACCACCATCACAGGCGGCGGCGGAGGGAGATGCGCCGCCGAAGCAGGTCGCGCAGGCCTTGGAGCGTCTGGGGCAGGCTAGCCGCCTTATCGCCGACATAAGGCTTGGTGCAGATCGAATGCTGGAAACTCTCTTTTTCGTCGCCTCTGAGCCCTACCACCAGCAATCCTCTAAACCCTTCAATTTGATCCTCAAAGAAGAGGCCTCTATGCGCCAGTATCTCCACAACCTCCGCATCCTAGGTATGTAAACGCATATGCATTTTACAGGCACGTTTATAATTATTGGTTTATCTTTATATTAAATTCAGTTATATCTTTTTGTAGCATTTTCTAGTTTCTTATATAACTGTCCATTAAAAGGAGATATTTTCTCAATTTTTGTTTTAGCTACTGCAGTCGCTGAAGCAGCTATTGGACCAACATCAATTTATAGTAATAGAGAATCAACTTGTATTAACCAATCAAATTTGTTGAATAAATAGTATTAATTATTTTAAGTAGAAATTCTAATAATTTTAAGAACCCAAGAGAAGTTTTTAATGTCCAACATATGTGTATGGTTCATATTTCTGGAAAGCTTGTACCCTGTGGATTGCTCTGGAATGAAGTTCTGGATCTTTAGATCTATTTTTGGGATTTTAGTTTAACTGAGGCCCATGCTACAACTTTGCTTTGGTGTACCTTAAACAGTCACGCTTCAACAGAGATACCTTGAGATCAACCTTTCCAGCCTTCCTTTTCTATGTATATTGAAAATTCCATGAACGGGGTTTCAACTCATTTGAATTATTAGTTTGGTGAAAGATAATTTGGGAAATTAGTCTATTTTAGAGCATGTAAAAGAATGTAACATGTGTTTCCAGCAGCTATGAATACAAGTATTGGATTACAGAAAGTTTTAGAAAAATGACATGTTAAATAGTCATAGCGTGCGTCTCTTGTGTTTACTTGTACAATTGCTTTAAGTATTTTTTCAACAATGGGGATGCTCGTCAGGGTGACGCTTGATGGAGTGCTCTATTTCTTGCATAGGCTAAGGTGCTCATTGTGATATGATTAGTGATGTTGGCTAATACTATTATTAGCTTCTTTTCTTCTTCTTGATTTACTTGTTGTAGACTAGCTCCTTTTGTCCTCAGTCATTTATTTATTAATTCTTCTTTACTGAAATGCAAAAGCCCTAGCTACAAAGTAATCTGAGGTTCTGGACTTCATATAGCTGTTGATATAGGAGTTTTTATTTATTTATTATTATTATTATATATATATATATATATATATATATATTATTATTATTATTATTATTATTTTGTTTAAAAATCAGGGAAAGTTGAAATATCAGTAACCATATCAAAATCTTCTGAATTTGATACAAGAGTGTATATAGCAATACAAGTTATAACGGTGCACGCAAAACACACGGAATGAAAAGTACAGGTATAGAAATGCAATTAATAAATTAAATTGGCTGACGACAAAAAGAAGGGAACACAAAACTAATAATTTGACAAATAATTGAAACCAGCAAACCTTCCATCTGTAATAATTATTCATGGTTGAACAATGGCACAATGGTCTAAGTCCATTGAACTTCTATTCTTTTTAATAGATGAATTTTGGAGGATCAAGAAGATAGAATGAACCAAAACTTAGAATTTTGAGTCTGTAAGTAGGAACACATTGATTATTTCGTCCTCGAGTAGCCGAGAAGCCAACTGGTTATGGATAGAAATTATCTGGATTGATTGCTAGAGAGTTGATAAAATTGCAAGTGGGTGTTGCTAACCAGACCCAGCTATGAGTATGGGAACAAACTCAACTTTTACTACTTTGCATTTCTTCTGTATTCATCTGTTATTATGGCTTATGATGAAGGAGTTTGACAGGCATAGTTATTGTGGAAGGTTGTAAGAAATTGTTCTGGCTCTTACATTATTTTATTACAATTATAATTTTGAAATTTGAGTTACTCTTCCACATTAAAGTTACATAGAAACTAATAAGTAGGAAAATGGCATATTATTTTAGTTGATTAAATCACTAAGCCCTTTGACTCGCTTTAAATTAAAACTCTTCATTTCTCACACTTATTTTGAAACACTCATTCACACAATGAAATATTTTGCACTTAAACTCAAAATTTTTCCTACTTTTTAACCACATATTCTAAAAAAAAATCACTATTCAAAACATCATTTTCCCCCATTTATCTATATAATCGCCATCAAACGGGCTAAATTAAATTTAACAGAGATGGTTATAAGGTTATGCATTATCCTGAGGAAATCAAAATACTTCCCTATATATAAACACGTGCATACTTACTATATATTTTTTTCCCCACGGATTTATCATCCCTGGAGGGAAAAAATATAAAATAGAAATACGAATGTCCACTTGGATAACAATTATTTTGCAGAAAGTTGGATCATTTGATTTTTACCACCTGTCAATCACTTGGACAAGTGATCTATTAGGGCACGTGACTAAACATCGATTATGCAATGTTTCAAGAATTATTTAGAAAGAAGAAGATTGAGTGTCTATTTATGACATGCACAACTGAGTTAAAGATATGTCAAACACATGACATGTTTTACTCAGCAGCTGTTGACATTACTGTTTAATGCTGAGAGTCGCCATCTTTTTATGAGAGAGCATTATAATCTGATTGTGTGCCTACTAAAACAACATTTTCAATAAGTAACTTAATAGGAATCTAGGGGATGCTCTATTATTCCATATCTATTTAATGTCTAAATGTTTGTTCTTGGGAGTAGCACCAAAATTTGGAAATAAATGTATTTCACGACTCTTCTAGAGTTCATGCTTCTAGAATAAACACTGGAAAACGAGTTTGTGATCTTTATAACCAAGTTACAACTTTTTTTTTTTAATTGTGCAAGAATTATTGTCAAGGGAAATTCTGAACTACCACTTGTTGATTTTGCAAGTTTCTTGTTCCTCTCTGGTTTTTTCTGTTAACCCGCTTATGATATAAAAATATAAAATTACCCGAACTCTAAGTCTAATCTACAAAATTAACTGAATGTATTGAGTTGGTGAGGTAATAAACTTTGAAACCTTCTTTGTTTAAGTTATCTATTAATTCGTCTTCATTATATCTATTAAAAGGCCTTTAATGGTGCTATGTTTAATAACAGTGGGTAATAGAAAGGTAGACTTCTCACGAATATTTGACATTTACCTGTTCAGATGGCAGACAGCATGTATTTTGATTCACAGAGAAATCAGGCACAAAATATAATCATATTTTTGCAGTAGACAAGACGACGTATGTGCTGCTGGTTTTGGATAGGAATCTTCTTGCTGTAGTTAGACCTCTACTAAAAGTTGGATTTCTGTTCTCCCCGTCCTTGGAATCAAGGATTAAATCAAAAATATAAACAATAGTAAATGGGGAATGGAAAAGAGATAAGAATGATGTTGCCCCTCTGTTGGTATTGCTACCACCTCATTTAAAATAATGTAGGGAGAATCTAAAATCCTTCACATATATTGAGTTGCTTAGGGTGCCTACATTTTGTTTCCATTCATAGATGAACTGTGTTATGTTTATGCAAATGACTCAACAGTTACAGCTCGCAAAAGATATAAAAATAATTGTTAAACTGAAACATTGATAGTGAACTGCAAAGGTGTTTTGACTGATTTTACCCTTTTGGCTTTGTACTCTCTCTTGATATGGTGGTTATAAAATTTCTTCTTACCCTCTGGATTTTTGTAATGTAGATAAACATAGCAAGTAAATTCCACTTTTTTCCCCCCATTCACGAAAGATTATTTTCACATGCAGAATTTGCAGGCCTGATTTCAGTGTTCTTTTTCTTTTGTTAGGAAGGCAGCTAGAAGATTCTGGCGTTCTGAATGATTCTCTTCGTTCGCGAAGTAATTCTTGGGGCCTCCACATGCCTTTGGTATGTCCAGATGGTGCTGTTGTTGCATATGCATGGAAGCGCCAACTTGCTGGCCAGGCTGGTGCCTCTGCAGTTGACAGGACCAGGTAACCTTTTTGATTGTTTGATCCTCTTACTAAGGCTCTACAATTCTGATGCAATATTGACTAATGCAACTGTAATATAACTTGACTTAAAATAGAGTTTAAGAAAGAGAAGTGGTATGATTTCAAAAGAAGGTGATCATTTTTATCAAGTTGTTATATGGTTAGTACCAAATGTATGAATAATGCAACTGTCAGCTCTAGTTTCTGGAGTGCAGTATTTTATAATGAAAGGGAAGTTCTTCAAGAAGTGTTTCCATCATTCAATAGAGAGAAGTTATTTGTAGGGCAATTGGAATGACTGACTGAATGTGATCAGATTCCCTTGTAAAACCTTTACACTAAACTTGGGTCTGCAGCTGTTGAACTCCTAATTGGTGAGGAGATGATTTTATGTGCAAGCTGGTGCTCTCTGCTGTGTTAGGTTTTTGGTGCCTTCACAGTGGGACAATAAATTTAAGTCGTTGAAATGAAGTTGTCTTCCTAGAACATTATTTGATTTATAATATTCCAATTATACTAGACAGGGTAAAAGTTTAATGCAAATATCTATTTTGCTTTGACAATATATGGTTTAGGGTACCAGGCTTTGTGGATATGTTAAAGACTTGGTGGTGTGCATACAGTTGAAAGTATTTGTGTATGGATTTAATAAAGACGATGAAGTTGTTGAAGAGAGATCTGTAAAAAAATTGAACAGAGATATTCGAGAAAATATGAAACCTGAAATGGTTTGCGAGACCCTTTGCAGAGAGTAATACTGAATTTCTGAATTAGTATTATAGGGACAAAATTTCAGACCCTGCTAGCTTTTTGTTCTGCCAAAATTGCTGGATTCTTGTGAAGGAAAATGTGCTGAATGCGTTGAAGAGGTTTTATGCTAGTTAGAAGTTTGGGAAATATGACAATTCTTTTTTGTTTAATCCCTAAAAAAGGAGAGCTGAGGATAGAATGAAGGAACCATCTGTAAGTTGAAGCAGGTGATTGGCCAACTTGTGTTTCAAAATTAAGAGTACTTTTGTGTTATTGATGTATTTAGATTTGTGCTATAAGGCAATAATGTATTAATTAGGGATTGGAGTCAAATAATAGTGCATTTTCTTCAAAACTTTTGTATTGTATCTGTAAAATGGTATGAGAGAATGTAAATCATGTTACTTTGTTGTAATTGATCTGGCTTCTTCATTTGAACTTGTATCATGTGTCACAAATCATATCCAGCTCTGTTGGGTTTGACATAACTTGCATATTGACCACTAGTGAAATTGGTATGACATGGTAACCAAAAAACTAGAGTAAGATAAATAATGTAATATGGAGTTTCCATGTGTCTTTATAGTACTTCAAGGATCACCTTATCTTCCTTGTTATTTATTTCAGTAATGGATGGTATTAGTGGTTATAGTAAGAAGGGCTCAAGGTGTGGGAGCCATGAAGCATAGACAGTCTTACTTGGGTGGTGTGTCGTGTTGATACCGACACTACTCAAACACCCTAGGACATGTCTTTGACACACCACATTTTTCATATCATCTTAAATTTTCGACACTCGAGGGATACTTTATGACTCTCCTCGGGCCTTGTCCGACATGCCTGGTGGCATGCCCTATATATTGTTTATATTATTTTTCTAGCAAGTGAGGAGCATATTCTTTACCCATGATGGCCGTGGAAAGTCCCATTTCATAAATTTTGGTATTTAAAATTAAAGAATTTTTTAATTATTAGAACATTTGTCTAAAATTGTCAAAATCATGTTAGAAAAGTTTTACAAACTTCATATCTAATTTGGTTTACATTTATATACATATTTCTTTTGGGAGTAGTAATATATCGTTGGACCCAAAGTTATTTTAATATATCAAATTGCTACTCTCTGATTTAAAAGATTTAATTAACAAAAATCAAAACTAAGAAATGCATTGATTCTATTAAAAATAAAAAAGTATAAAAATAAAGATATACTATGCCCTTGTTTGGGCTCCATTATTAAATTCAAAATGTATTTTTCTCTCTTTTTTTCAACCACACATTTTCCAATAAAATAATATTATATGTAAATCCAAAAAATTTCCTTCTTTTTAACCGCACATTCTTCAAAAATCAATATTCTTAAATACATTTTTCCGCAAAATTTGATTTTAATGGAGCCCAAACAAGGACTATATAAAGTGTACTATTTCAAAGAATTTAAATCATGTCCCGACGTGTATGCGTCCTACATTTAAAAAAAAAAATAACGTGTTGGTATGTCCGTGTCGTGTGTTCGTGTCCTTGTATTTAGATGGGGGGTTATTGGGAGCATCAAAATGGCAACATGTGTGAAGAGGTCATTTACTACTATGTTAATTTCACATTTTTTTTTTCTATACTTGCAAAGTCCAATTCAGATTAAATTAGGTTTGTAGTTTGTACTTTAGCTTTGAAATTGGTTTTGACCTGAAGATTGTTGCTTGTGTTAACGAGATGCACAATCAGCACTATTTTTGTATCAATTTGGGTTGCAAAGTTGCATTCTGATTATTTGGAAGGCCTCTAGGTATAAAATGAAAAGGGTGTATGGATAGCTTGCTGCAAGCTGGAGAATCAGTGCTAGGAATCAAGCCAAGGAAGTAAATTGATGCTTAGACGCTTACTTTATCCACTCTTTTGTCTAATGCTACTTATTTTTTAATCCCTGCATTGTTGCCCATTTACAATAGCTATAGAGAGACTTCTCTCTGGGAAGAATCTACCCAAGGGATTTAAGTATTGCTTGGTGTTGTGAAGTGGAATAAGGTTTGCATATCTTAGAACTTAATCGAGTTTTTACTTGGAAAATGGTTGTGGAGCTGGTGCTCGTCCGGACCAGAAAGCCAGAGATCCTGCACTTATTATGGGTCAACTTTTGCTTTTCTCCTGTTTTCTGGTCAACGATGGGACTCGCTGTTAATTGGTTATACCGTTGTCATTGGCTGGTTTCTATAATCTTTAGAACACATTGATAATTTTTCTTGGTTGTAGAGTTGAAGTTAGTTAATGATGGAACAAGGAAAACTTAGCTCATGCTTGAGTCTTTCAATCTCTGTAATTGCCATTTGTTTTATATTCATTTATCTGGTGCTTTATTCTTTTCAGCATATCACATCCTTACATATCAATGGTTCTATGCGCAGGTTGGCTCTCAAGGCTTTTACAGATCAAAAACTGCGATTCTTTCCCCACCTTGCTGATGATTCTGATGTGGAACCAGCTACAAAGAAACCTCGTGTTCCCCTGGTATCACCAGCAAACCTCCAAGAAGAGCTAAGTGATCAAAGGACAGTAGCTGATTTTTTGTCACATTTGGAAAAAGAAGTTCCGCATCTCAAAACATCTACTTACCAGCGGTTGGATTGGTTAAAGCAAGCTTTCTCACTGCCATCTGCTGCGACTCAAAGCAACATTGAGTCAATGAAAGATCATGGATTTCACAGTGCAAACCAATTAAGACAAGGATCTGCTGACCTTGTTGCTGCCGACAAAGTAGCTGTGATTGAGTTGTTTTTTCCTTCTGTTTTCAGAGCCATAATATCATTACATACAGCTGGTTCCATGGAACCTGATGCAGTAGCCTTCTTTTCGCCGGATGAGGTGAATTGACTATTAATTGAACAAAAATGCTTCTTTTTTTCTTTTTGTAATTTTGATCTTAGTTAATTATTAATGGAATGTGTATGTGCACTTCAATTACGAGGGCATTCCGGAACTTAATTGTTTCTCTTTATTATTTCAGATTAGGGAAAACAGGATATGAACTTTGGAATATAGGCAAGAAAAACAGTAGGAATAGTCATTGTACAAGGTTTAAAAGATGAGAGTGTAAAGTAATGTGGGTTGGGAAAGGATTATATTAGTTAGATTGCATATAAGAGAAGAATCTATTAGTGTTATTAGTGCGTATGCTTTGGAGATAGGATTAGATAAGACATCAAAAGAAACAATTTTGGAAAGACATGGATGGGTTTTTTTCTGCAATCTCTATTCAGGGGAATGTCTTTTTCATGGGATATTTGAAAGAGTACATGGGGATTTCAGGTTTTTTGGGATCAAAATGAAGAAAGTGATACTATTTTAGACTTCGGGAAGCCTTATGATTTGGTGTTATAGAATATTGTCAATATAAAATAAAATAAATGGGTAAAGTTCAATAAAATAAAAGTTATTTACTGGGAAGGATGAGTGACTTTATGTGAGATGGTAAGATTCCTTACGAGAACTTGACAATGCTCCGATATCAAAGTTAACATAGTCTGATGCGGCTGCCAAGGATCTGAGTTCATTGGAGATTGATCATGTAGTTACTCTAAATCTATAAGGAACAAGGCAATTTGATTTCCTTGGAAATGATTCCTGTGGTTACTCTAATTCTACAAGGAACAAGGCTTAGTTTATTGTTCTTGTATTTCACAAACCTTAGCATCCGAGAAGCTGAATTGCTTCCTGAATTTGATATTGACTATGTTTGGTTAAGTTTACAAGTCATGCTTGTAATCAAATTTTCAATCTTAAACATGTAGTAACTTTTTTTCTTCTTGGCACAATTTTTTATCGAGATGTGTTTTAGCTTTTTATATGTAGTTATGTTTCTCTACCAAGAAATAAAACTAATTCTTGTCCCAAGATTTTGGAAGCGCTAAAAAGATTATTATCATTTGAGAGATTGTTGATACGGATATTTGTACTTGATTGTGAGTCCTCCATCTTATATTTGTACTTTCTTCATTGCCATATAAATTGAGGTGAGACTTGTAACTGAGGTATTCTAGTCCTTTTGAAATTGTTATCATGAAGTAGACTGAATGGCAGAAAGCAATCATGTCTTTGTGTTTATCTTTTTATTATCTTTGTCTAGTTTAATCTTCATTAAATTATAGTAAAATTTGTTAATGGGCTACAGAAGGGAAGTAAAAGATGAGTAAGCAATCCCTATCCCTTTATTATACGACTTCCATATAAATTATGCTCGAATGTTTCCCAAACATTTGATATATTGATGTTTTTCTGTGTATGTAGGGCGGAAGCCATATGCATTCAAGGGGTTTTTCAGTACATCATGTATTTAGGCATGTCACGGTAATATCTTTTTAATGCCTTTCATTTTTTGGCCCCGTTTAGTGTATTTACATTAAATTTATCGTATCTTTGGCATTGGACAAATGCAGCAACATGCTTCTATGGCTCTGCAGTACTTTGTGAGCGTGAAACCTGAAGCGGCCTTGCATCTTTTATTGGTATTCTCCGAGAACTCAAGGTTATGTATGGTCATTTTTTAATTGGAAGAGTTAAAGCGAAGAAGTTGTAAGCATTATTTTCTGTCATCGTAGGAGTGGATATGCAGTTACCGGAGTTTATTCACGAAAGTTTGTAGCAAATGTGGGCGGCTGCTGGTGATGGACAAACAGGCAGCTTTGTTATTACCTCCCGTCAGGCGCCCTTATCATAATTTTTCGAAAAGCTCCTCGGATGACATTCAGACATTCCATATTGCCTGCTTTTTAGACAAAGAATAGATGCATGTATTTTTTTAACTATCCTTTTTCACCAAACGCAGGATTTGTTTTTCTGATTTGTCTTTTGTCAACTAAGAATGTATATGTTTTATCCTGTTCAGAAAAAAGAAAGTCTATTTGCAGAACGAGAGAGAGCAAGCTTGGAAAACTACATATTTGCCAGCAAAATTACGTTTGTTTAGCAACGGAAACGAGGGTATGATTGGTAATTTGACGTAATTCTAGAAATATTACCAATGACGCTAATTCTAAAAAGTGCGTCTATGCACGAATTTTGGCCTTGTTACATACAGTGACAGGAACATGGGGGAAATTTTATAAGTAGATGGAGTATATTCTTTCAGTAAATTTATCATGGGAAATTTGTAGCGTGACCCGTCACTTGATGCTTAGCTTAAGTTAAGCATCGGTGCTTGGAAAATCAAATTTGTATATGTATTGTGGGTTCTTTTTGAATATGCCTTTATCAGAAAAATAAACATGTTCTAAAATAGTAATGAATCATTGTACCAAATTCCTTCCCTTTTCAAATTCGGCTTCACGTACAAGAATTGTTGCCAAAATTGTCTTTCCAAAGATCAATATTTTCTTCCAAGTTCCAAATAGGACACTTCGAAAAGGTTAACTGTGATGATTATAATATGTATTTTACTTCTTATTTGCAATTGAGACCTTTTTACTTTAGACACTTTACAATTGAATCCGAACCATTGCAAAGAGAAGTAAAAATTTCTCAAATTTACTTAAAAAAAATAGCCTAGATTTTAGAAGACCAACCGAATGATAGCTTTGGGAACTCATTGCAGTAGATTTGAGTAATCACACAAACTATATCCTTTAATTTGCATAGATTTGTGCTTGTATTGATAATTATTTATTTGACTAATTTGTTAAAGTCCCTATTTGGTTTAAATGAAAATTAGTTTTTAGTAGATTTTAATAAAAGTTGGTTGAATATGGTCGAAAAGTTATGGATCACATGAAATGTGTTGTTAAAATTAATTGTTGACTTTGACTTAAATTTTAATCAGATTTTTTAGTTGAACCAAACTGAGGCTAAGGTTTAAATACATATTTCGTCACTAAAGTTGCAGGAAAAATTAAAGTTCATTCTCTTTTTTTCCAAAATTAGTCACAATTATTTTTTAACAAATCCACTCTGATCACTGTTAATGAGAATAACAGCAACTACCACTGTACCACATGCAGGTTGTTAACACCACTATCTATTAACAAAACATTTAATTTCAGTGTCATGCAAGCCTAAATCATCTTAAAATAGGATTGACAGAGAGATCCAATTAATTTTGTTACCACTTCGCCCCACTTGGGAGTCACACGTGAGCCACGTAAGACAAAAGACCACATGCCTTGAATTGTTGAATAATGATAATTGCTATCTAGCATCACTGGTACCACAACACTCATTTATGTGTCATTAAATGATAAGCTCAATGAAATGCAGAATTAAGTTATTCGTTCAATTATATCTCTCATTTAATATTACATTAGACCACTTAGATCACGTTTTAACACCAGTACTAAATAGCATTACTCTAAACAATGAGAGCCTCATTTGTGCATCGCTAATGTCGTTTTATAAAGTTCGAAGATAAATATCCCATCCCCGACAAGGAAGGATTCATCAAGGGGGTTCATCATCTAGCAAAGGCAAACCTCTTGATTATGTAAGAAAAGATGGACATCAGCATCGCCATCCCTAGAAGCAAAAGGATGCAAACTTATTTGCCTTGAAGAATACCCCTATATCTCATATAAAGTTAAAGCAAGGGTGGCGAAGTATATGTCATGTGACGACATATTTCTTGCTCTAAATAGGGGAACAATGGATTAATCTTTTTGCCACGTTGCAAAAATCCAACCCCTAGCCTAATCTCTAACCATGTTGTTTTATATTGCATAATTATATTCTTATTTCTGACAACTAACTTGATTGTTGAATTGCAAACAACTGTCGGACTATCCCTTTAACCGTTGTCTTTGCCAGCTAACAGAACTTGAGTGTGCAAGCATCCGAATTATAACAAGTGGATAGAGATGCGGCAAGGAAATTTTGTGATTGACATATTTCAAGCCTTGTTCAACTCTGATTTTATTATTTATCGACAAATATGAAATTTAGGTTTTCACATCTCATTTTTTAGCACGATTACGGTTGTATGGCAAGGGATTAACATTCAGTTATCACATAACGTCATTAACAGCATACACGTAGGATTTGAGATTAATCTCACCAACACACTAATCACATTTGAACCTTCTAAGAAATTTTACTTAACCGATTTAGAATAAAATAAACTTTAAGGACCAACTTGAAATGCTCTCATAACTGTAAGGACCTATATATTTACGACTGACGCGTAGTGTAAAGGTTTCGTGCATCATGGCATAACCTGTAAACGCATAGAAAAAATCTGCAAATTCACATATGCTTTGCGCGTTAGGCCCGCGTACCTGCCCGTCTACACGCAAATGTATTGATGTTTCCACTGCAAAATTATTTATTTATTTATTTTTAAAAAAAATAAATAATAATAAAATATACATATAGACTCAACTTAAACCAGAGTATTCAAATTGATGCACCACCAACAAAGTGAAAATATTCATCGCTTACATCTCAACAGAACTTTCAAATATAAAAAAAATATTTATGTGACAACAGCTTTCGCATTCTCGACAAAGAAACAACCAACCACCCGAGTCGGTGGCGTGCGCTCTCGTTATCACACACGAATGCCCGAACGCCAATTTCAATAGAAAGTTCGATTCTACTTGAAACTACTCATTTTCAGATGGTAACGGAAAATTTTCGACAAAATCCTTAATAATATTTTAAAAACTCATAATTTCTTCTAGAAAGCATTTCTAACAATTGATAAAATGAGTCACTCCCCGAACGGACTGCAATACTTGTATTCAAGTCAAATTTTCTTAACGTGCCAGGATATTTTAAATTTAATTATTGAATAAAAATAATTTAATTTCTACTTTTGATTCATATCGAAGACGTTTTTACGTTGGACCCGGTGAGGGGATACCCAGTCCACCGATCCATTGACCGCCTCTCGTCAAAGCCTTTGATTGTTTGATTTTTTCAGAATTATCGTTCATATTCTATTCCCCAATCCCACGCTTTGGTTTATTTTTACCATTTCAAAATTCAATGGTCAATATTCAAATCGTTCTTATTATTATTATATTATTATATTATATTATATTCCAAATTATTAATGTTCCTGAGTATTGAAAGTTTGAACCGTGTACCGACTACCGAAGAACGTTTATATATATACCTACTCAAGTCTCATTCCTAACTACAAAATTGAGAAAAACCCAACAAAATTTCAAGAGCTCTCGACTAACCGATTTCTAATCGAATCCCATAGAAAAGCCTAGCGGTATATTGGACTTGGCTATAATTAAATTTCTTGAGTTTTTAATCATTTCATTTAGTGTCATCAAATGCTTTCATCATGGAGAAGGAAAAAAGCTGCACGTCGTGCTGCGAAAAATCACGATTTGCAGAAGAATGGGAGCATGGAGTTGAGAATCCCGGACCATTTTCGCTGTCCGATATCACTGGACTTGATGAAGGATCCGGTAACGTTGTCTAGTGGGATGACATATGATCGAGAAAGCATCGAGGCGTGGTTTGAAGCCGGTAACTCTACTTGTCCCGTAACTAACCAAGTCTTGAGAAATCTTGAGCCTATACCAAATCATGCCATTAGGATAATGATTCAAGACTGGTGTGTGGAGAAAAGGTCTTATGGTGTAGAGAGAATTCCGACTCCTAGAATCCCAATAACATCGGATGAGGTTTTGGAGATTCTTTCAAAAGTTGAGGCCGGTGATGAACAGGAATGCCAAGAAAACGTCGTGAAGATAAGGTCATTAGCTAAACAAAGCGAGCGAAACAAGCGATGCATTATGGCGAATGGCACCGGGAGGGTCTTATCGTCCAAGTTTGATGCCTTTTCGAGAGATTCTATAGACAAAAACATCACAATCTTGGAGGAAATCATGTCTACTTTGACAGTAATATCACCTTTTGATGATGAGACAAAGCTTATTCTTGGATCAAAATCATCCTTACGTTGCATAGTTTGGTTTTTGAGGTGTGGAAATTTGTCGGCCCGGACAAATGCAGCATTAACACTAAGATCAATTCTTTCATCAGATCAACAAAAAGTTCGAGAACTACTTGATATCGAAGGGGCTCTAGAAGCCTCGGTGAAGCTGGTGAAAGAGCCCATTTGCCCTACTACTACAAAAGCTTCATTACTAGCCATATACTATATGGTTTCGTCGCCAAATTATCAAGACGATGTCATAAAAAGATTCGTAGACATAGGGTTAGTCGAAGTTCTGATAGATACGCTCGTGGGATGCGAAAAAGGCGTATGTGAGAAGGCATTAGGTGTTTTGGATGGAATTTGCAATTCTAGTGAAGGGAGGGAAAAGGCATATGCTAATGTTCTAACTATGCCTGTTCTAGTGAAGAAATTATTACGCGTCTCGGATTTATCGACCGAGTTTTCAGTTTCAATTATGTGTAAGCTTGGGAAGAATGAAGATAGAGAAGAGAGGGGAGTGATTTTTGAAGCTGTAGAATTGGGAGCTTTTCAGAAGCTGTTACTTCTCTTACAAGTTGGTACAAATGAGAAAACGAAGGAGAATGCAACACAGTTGTTGAAGTTAATGAATTTGTATAGGAATAGGGTGGAGTGCATTGATTCCTTGGACTTCAAGGACCTCAAAAGGCCATTTTGAATAAAAGATGGGGTGGGGTCGAAAATCTTATTAGATTCCGTCTCTGACGCCGATATATAATAAGTTGAGTTTTGCTACAAGTATATTATTCTTGACATTAAATTTGACATTGCACTCACATACAAAAGGTAGAGCCCACAATTAAAATAATGGTGAACTTCATGCATTGTGAGTACAATGTCAAAGATAGTGTACAAAAATAATATACTTGAAGATTAATTCTAATAAGTTCTACCTAGTTCTGAGGTTATAGCATCGTCATCACTTCAATTCCGATAGCCGAGTTTACATAAGTCAGAGTTTGTTATTTTTTAATTAATTATTCTATATATACATGTATAGAAATACACAGAGGAAAAGTTTAAAGATTGATGTATTTGTTCATTATATATTTGACGTCATTAGTGATTACCGTAGGGGGGAAAAAAACTGATATTGGCTGATTGGTTATAATTTAAAATTTTGTTACTTGTACAATATTAGTTGACAACAATGATTGATAATGATCTCACATGAAGGGGCTCACGATTTTTTTATTCATTGTGGGCTCCTTCCCATGTGAGTAATTGTCAACCATTGTTGTCAACTAATGTTTAGCATGGTTGTATAATTTATCTCTTATATAATTTGGTTTGATATATGCTATTTATCAATGTTCTAAAATGTGTAATGCATGGTAATACATTTCGATCGAGTATTAACATCAAGAATATGAGTGCCCATGTGAAGCATATTCGTAATTCACGTTTTCCATTTTCTAATATTATTTTAAATATTATCAAATAATAAATAAATAAAATAATGCATTTTTTAAATTGATGAGTATAAGTTACTCATCTAGAAAACACCTCTAAATCATAGTTTTTTATCTGTTCTTGTGCACGTTTGAACATTTTGATGTGTGTGTTCGTGCCGTTTTGTAGCTTAGACAACTTGGGAGAAAATAATACATTTTGGAGCTTGGATTGAGGTTAAGGATTAATCACAAAAAATGGGGCATGAAATGTTGATGAATGAAAGGAAAAATATGTTGGAAAAGAGGCTTGGAGAATGGAAAAAGAGAAATGAAGGTAGCAAACTAGGTGCCACGATGCCCACCGTTGATTAATTAACAGGAACTGTGGCGCCAGTGATGGGTGCCACGTTACGGGTTGAAGATTTGCGAGATTTTTAATTATTTTCTCGGCTCAACTCGCCTCCACTCCCCCCCAAAACTCCACTACAATAAGTGAGACAAAAAAGAAGACCTAAAGGACGGGATCTAGCAGCCAAAAAGAGAAGTGAACACACAACAAAATCTGAGAAAAATCTGGAGAACTGGAGATATTTTGAAGGAGTCATACATCAAGAATTGAAGAAAATCAAGCTAGGAGGCGAGAAAGTATCGAGGGGAATCAAACTGGAGTTTCAAAAGAGTTTTTCTTCTTTTTCTCCTTATGTTTTCTCATATAGATTATATTGAATTTATGAAATTTATTATGAACTAAATCTTTAGATCTAGGGTTTGATGTAATCAACTTGAAACGTGTTTTGATTCCTATATATTTAGCTCTTTTGGATTTTTTTTGTTAATGTATTTATGTTGTTTGTGTGTAATGCGTTCAATTAATTGGCCACTAGTTGAATGAATTGATGCGTAAATTTCGGCATTCGCGAGAGAAAAATTTAGGTGCGATATAAGAACAATATAACCTAGGTTTCGTTGATTTTGAGAGAAAGTACGAACTTTTGAGACTTATTTGAATTAAGAACCACGTGCATCATAATTTCTATACATTTAATTCAAAATAAAAATATTGGAATTAAACTATAGAGATATGTTTTATTTGGCACTAGAGAGAGAGAGAGTAGAATTAATTTTAATGTTCTTGCCTATAAATCAAGAAAAATCTGATCGAGTTAACATTATATGTTGAAAAATATTGTCGAAAGTGCAATGAAATCATTCCCTAGACTTTCATAATTTGATAACTTCTTTAAACTTTGCTTCCGTTCACTTGTCATTTTTATTCCATCTACGTTTGATTAAAATCACTATATTGATTCAATTTTGATCATCTAAATAAACTGAAAACTAAATAATTATAGTATTCGGTAGAAATAAAGTATCATTCCCTGTGGGTTCAACATTTTTAATTACATCACTTTATTACAAAACTTGACACCGTACACTTGCGCTAATTTCAAGTTATATAAAACACGTCAACTTCTTGGCTTGTGGACAAATGCCTCCAGACCTAACCTCTCAGCAAAAGAAGAAATTCTTACACGGTGCCAAATCTTATTTATGGGATGACCCTTTACTCTTCAAGAGATGCAGTGACATGATAATCAGGAGGTGTGTACCTATGGAAGAAACAAGATCGATAATGGAGGATTGTCATTCCTCACCCTATAGAGGTCATTTCGATCCCCCCGTACTGCTTCTAAGATATTACAGTTAGGGTTTTATTGGCCAACACTTTTCAAAGACTGTTATGCATTTGTGAAGATATGTGACTGTTGTCAACGCACTTAGAATATTTTAAGGCGTCATGAGCTACCATTAACTAACATGCTTGAAGTGAAATTGTTTGATGTTTGGGGAATAGACTTCATGGGCCCTTTTCCACCATCTTATGGCCAGTTGTATATTCTTTTTGCTGTAGATTATGTCTTAAAATGGGTTGAAGTCATTGCTATGCTAACAAATGATGCAAATGTAGTTTTGAAATTCTTGCAAAAGAATATATTTACTCGATTTGGCACACCTAGAGCAATTGTAAGTGATGAAGGTATACATTTTTGCAACAAACTTTTCAATTCTCTCTTAGCTAAATACAATATCAGACACAAATTGGCACTTGGCTATCACCATTAATCAAATGGACAAGCAGAGGTATCCAACAGAGAGATAAAGCAAATATTGGAAAAGACAATAAATACCAACCGCAAGGACTGGGCGCACAAACTAGATAATGCCTTGTGGGCATACCGAACGATATTCAAAACACCAATTGGGATGTCACCTTACCAATTAGTGTTTGGGAAGGCATGCCACCTGCCGGTTGAATTGGAACATCGAGCCTACTGGGCTGTGAAAAAGCTGAATCTCGACATAAAATTAGCGGGTCCACAACGCATGTTGCAACTTGACGAACTTGATGAAATTTGAAACAATGCATACGAGAATGCAAAGATATACAAGAAGTGCACAAAATTGTGGCATGACAAGAGAATCTTCGCAAGGGAATTCAAAGTAGGAGACCGAGTCCTTTTATTCAACTCTCGTTTGAAACTTTTTCCTGAAAAGCTTAAATCACGGTGGGCGGGACCATTCGTGGTTCGTAAAGTGTTTCCTTATGGTTTAGTGGAGCTGGTAAGCAATGATGAATCTACATTCCAAGGAAATTGACAATGCCTCAAACATTACTATGGAGTGGAAGATCGAGATGTGGAGGAATTTGCCATCAAAGAATCAACCCAAAGCCCTCATCTATGTCGAACTAAAGACGTTAAAAAAACACTCATTGGAAGGCAACCCAAGTTCTATCCCTATGTTCTCATTTTTATAATCTCTTTTTACAGAAATTTTCCACATTTTAATTGCTTCCGTAATAGTTATCTTTTTTTTTCGTTTGTTTTCATATGTATTTTTCTCAAGTCGGGAAGCATCAAACCTCACGCAATACTGGGGAAGAATCACAATAGGGATACATGTATAAATTTTTTTTTTGCATTTTTTTACAGAATACTACACGCCACAGCGCTGTGTATTCTTTCTTTTTTTAATAATATGGCATTTTTTTAGAACCCTTGACGCCGCGGCGAGGGGTTCCCTACTCCCCTTTATAAAAAAAATAAAAAATTGTTTTCACTTTCATTTTAAAACTTAACCCATCCCTTTCACCGGTTCCTCTTTCCCCCTCCCCTCTTCTCACATTTTCTACTCACTTTTCTATCACTTTGCAATTATCCATCTTCCTTACACCCCCAATCTTGTCACCCTCTTGCTATTTTTCCTATTTTGCACAAATTTAAAGGATGTTAGGGCACACTTTACTTAAGGTAAGGGTTTTCTTCTTGTTCCATTTTTCTTGACAGCATTGGTACTTTTGATGATAGTTTTCTTGTGTGAATCCGATGCTATGTGGTCATGAATGCCTTGGCATATATTGTGGGTCTTTAAGTTGCATAATGCTTGTTTGGTTTTCTTGTCTACAAGGTGTTTGACAAATTGTCTAAGTGAGTTCTTTGGAGGTAGTTGGTTTTCTTGTATACAAGGTATTTGGAAAATTGTCTACGTGCGTTCTTTGGAGGTAGTTTGCAAGTGTAGCTTTAGCTTGGGTTTTGATTGTGAACACAACTACTGGAAGTGCAAAGCTTCAGTCTTAGTTGGGCAGTCAGCATTTGTAGGCAGAATATTGTGCTTTTGAATTAGCTAAGTTAACATGCTGCCTTTGCAACCTGGAGATTTCTCCATTCATCTAGTAAATGAGTTTTATGCTAATGCCAAGGAAGACAAGGATTTCAAGGTATTTGTGCGGGGTCATTGGGTTAAGTTTGACGGTATCTCTATCAACCGATTCTACCACACACGTGATTTACCCAATGACGATTATTCCAGATTACAGGATGAGGGGGTTGACCCCACTATCTTGATTCGCACACTGGCATGCGAAGGAACTGAATGAAAACGAAATGCAAGTGATGTAACCTACTTTCCTGCCTCGTGCTTGACAGTACATTGCAGGGTTTGGCATCACTTTATACTTGCTAAACTGATTTCCTGCAGCAACATCAGTGAAGTCACAAGGGAACGGGCTACATTAAATTATGACATTTAGAAGGGGTACTCTATTGATGTGGGCAAAGTCATTCAGAACAGCATCCTACACATCCTAACAGGATCAACCACAAGCAACTTGGGACATCCCTCCCTAATACATGATCTCTGTGTGCAGAGGGGTGTAGCCACACTAGAATCTGATGAAGTCTTACACCCAAAACAACCTCTGACACGAGAACTCCAGGATAAGGTAGTGGGGCATCGAAACCGAATCAGCACTTCTCAACCAGCTCCAACTCCTTTCCCACCTCCGCAGCCTGATGATGTTACTGGGGCCATACTCACGCTTCTTGAGGCCATGGACTTGCGCATGACCAGTTGGCAGAACGACATGCAGGAATAGCTGGACCACTTACAGTCTTCCATCTATGATCAGTTTAATTACCAGAATGATTGCATGGTGATCATGGCATCCGATCATCCTAAACTCACATTCCCTCCGCCACCGACACCACCATCACCATCAACATCCCAACATCCAGCTCCACCGGACGGCGATGATGACAGTTATGTCCTCAAAAGGTATTCATCCTTCTTTCCTTTCTTTCTCATTGGGGATAATGTGTTATTTAAGTCTAGGGGTGTGTCTTATAACATATTCGTATGTTAAAAAAAATCGTGTGTTAAAAAAAAGAAAAAAAAAGTATGAGTTGGATAACATTGTTGGCAATGATGCATATATTTGGAAACATGAATCGATTCTGCGTTATGTATAAGTTATGTGTTTGAGTGAAGTCTTATTTATCCTTACAAGGCGTGACAACTTAATTGCACGTGAGTTAAGTATATCACTGGACTAGAATATGCTGATTCATAAATGAGATAGATTGATTCAGTGACCCTAGAAGTCTAAACCAAACAAACAATGATGTTACTATATCCTTAAACCAAATCTAGGATGTTTGGAATGGTTGAACTGTTGTAGGGAGACATGGAGATAGATGTGGATTCCGGTGTGCAAATATTTTGTGTGGACTGTCTGAAACTAATAGGATGAAAATTAGGTGAAAAACCTTAAGTTAATGGTCGATTTTCAAGAATGAGTGTTTAATAAGGGGCATTGCACTATCATTGCAAAAGATCCCAATGAGGACAATCATAATAATCTCATTGTAAAGCGTCTCTTTGTAACCTTTATAACTCGAGTAAATAAGCCTGCAATGGTTTAAAACCTGATACCCTAAAGTCATCGGCCTAAAACTCACTATAGGGGTCATTTAGAAAGCTTAAAGAAGAGACGTCTACACGTAATATTTTTAAAAAAAAACTGAAAAAACAGGTGCATAAAACAGAAGATGCACCACATGTTGTGATCAAGTCCCGAACACTTGTTTTAGAGGATTAGACTTTTAATAAGATGTTAATAACTTGGTTGAATCCTAGAGGTTGAAGCAGTAAAAAATAAGAGAAATCCTCATCTATCGATGTGTTAAACTGCAGTTAGTAAAACCCAATCAAACTTGAGTGGTGTAAGAAGTTAGCTTTGAAAATCAACTTTAGAATATACCTCAGGAAGTGAGAGGAAAACAAGTTTGGGGTGTGTGAATCTCATGAGCGACGTAAGTAAATAATTGACTTTTAAGGTCGGAGACCGAATCAACCTGTGATAGTACGATGATGTATTTGACTCTTTACACACCTACACATATGTTTTGCATTGGAAAGGTAAGTATTTGACTTTCACATTATAGTTTTGAAGTAGTTTATAACTTGATACCATGTAGTCAATTATTAGCCGTAAAACGAGCTATCCAGCTAAGTTATGATATTATGTCTTGTTTATGTGTCTAGATTAATCATGTTTTTGTGTGTTTTATGTTTGCTCGAGGACAATCAAAGAACCAAGTTTGAGGTTATTTGATGAGTATAATTTACTCATCGAGCAAACGCTTCTAAATCAATGTTTTTGGTTTGTTCTTGTGCACTTTTGAGCATTTTGATGTGTGTGTTCATGTCATTTTGTATGTTAGACAATTTGGGAGAAAATAATACACTTTGGAGCTTGGATTGAGGTTAAAGATTGATAAAAAAAAAGGGGGGGGGCCATGGAATGTTGGTGAATGAAAGGAAAAATATGTTGGAAAATAGGTTTGGAGAACGGAAAATGAGAAATGAAGGCAGCACCCTGGGCCCTGCAGCGCCCAGGAACTTGGTTGATTGAGGTAGGGAGGCGCACATCGATATTAAACTAACGTGGAGTTGGGCGTCGCGCTGTGCACCACGGCGCCTAACATTATTAATTAACAGGAACTGTGGCGCCATGACGCCATTGATAGTCGTCGCGTTACGGGCTGAAGATTTGCGAGATTTTTAATTATTTTCTCTGCCCAACTCGCCTCCACTTCCCCCAAAACTCCACTACAATAAGTGAGACAAAAAGAAGACCTAGAGGATGGGATCTAGCAGCCAAAAAGAGAAGTGAAAACACAGCAAAATCTGAGAAAAAATATGGAGAATTGGAGATATTTTGAAGGAGCCATACATCAAGAATTGAAGAAATGGAGCCAAGAGACGAGAAAATATCGAGGGGAATCAAACTATAGCTTCAAAATAGTTTTTCTTCTTTTTCTCCCTATGTTTTCTCATATGGATTGTATTGAATTTATGAATTTCATTATGAACTAAATCTTTAGATCTAGGGTTTGATGTAATCGACTTGAGACGTGTTTTGATTCCTATATATTTAGCTATTTTAGATTTTTTGTTAATTTATTTATGTTGTTTGTGTGTAATGCGTTTAATTAATTGGCCATTAGTTGAATGAATTGATGCGTAAATTTCTGCACTTGAGAAAGAAAAATTTAGGTGCGATCTAAGAACAACATAACCTAGATTTCGTAGATTTCGAGAGAAAGTATGAACTTTTGAGGCTTATTTGAATTAAGAACCATGTGCATCATAATTTCTATACATTTAATTTGAAATAGAGATATTGAAATTAAACTATAAAGATAGGTTTTACTCGGCACTCGAGAGAGAGAGTAAAATTAATTTTAAGGTTATTGCCTATAAATTAAGAAAATCTGATCAAATTAACATTATATGTTGAAAAATATTGTCGAAAGTGTGATGAAATCATTCCCCAAGCTTTTATAATTTGATAACTTCTTTAAACTTTGCTTTCGTTCACTTGTCATTTTTATTCCATCTACGTTTGATTAAAATCACTATATTGATTCAACTTTGATCGTCTAAATAAAGTGAAAACTAAACAATTATAATACTCGATAGAAATAAAGTATCAATCACTGTGTGCTCGACATTTTCCATTTTATCACTATAGTACAAAATTTGACACCGTACACTTGCGATAATTTCACGTTACATAAAACATGTGACATAAACTTTATACCAATACTTCAAATTTTCAAAAAAAATATAACATAAATATTGATTATAATTATAAATACTATAATTACTTGAACTTTATATATATTCTTCAAATTTTTAATAAAAGTATAATGCTCAAAATCATAAATACTACAATTACTTGGTAATAAATTCTTATAATTAGATTAAATATGAACATCGACTTAAAAAAAAATCTTAAATACTGTTTGACTATTTATGGCATTCTAATTCAAACTCATCTTCATCTAAGTTATTTCACGTTATTCGATGTAAATTTCTCTTCATCGAACTCCCTTATTTCAACTCGAATTTTTATTACCTCTTGTAGATGGTAGGATATCATTATTAACCTCGTCATCATCTTCACAACTATCAACAATCCAAAATTGTTCATTACTAGCATTACTTGCTAGCAAAGTCGGTTATGAAAATTTTGAGCCCTAGACAAAAAAAATTACAATGAGACCCTACACATAAATTTTTATTTTATTTTATAAGCGTATTAGCATCAAACTTGCTCTAAACAAACAATTTTCCATGATGAGGAACATTATACCTATAGTACTCACTCGCCATTTGATTCGTCCGAGAATCAATTTTCATGTTGAATAAGGAAAACTCATATATAACCATTAAATAAAAAATATTTTATGATATACTACAAAAGTTTTTGTATATCATATATACTACATATAATATAAAACAACACCAAAAATATCTTATTGTAACTAATTAGTCCTTTTGAATTTCCTTAAACCTTTAATTTAGTCTTGAAATGTTCAACAAATCAAGCTAATTTATGCTATTTTGCTTTATTAAAAATTATTCATTTTCCTTAAAAATTAAATTTACTTTTAGGGTGCGTTTGATACGCGAAATATTTTCACATTTTATCCGTTTGATAGCATTTTTTTTCCATGGAATTGGTTTCCACCTAATTCCAAGGTACAACCACTTGAAGCGTGATTCCCTGAAATTCAATGACTTGTTATATGGTGGGAATTGGTTTCCACATTTTTTTTATTTATTTTTTTTAGCAATAGAAACAAATTTTAAGATAAAGTGTAAAAAAAAATTATCCATTTAATTGACAAATTTCATTCAAAACAGAGTAAAACGTAAAAATAAAAAATAAATTTTTTTTTGGCAATCTAAACATATTTTGTCCCCAATGGTAAAAAAAATTATCCATTTAATTGAGAATTTGCATAAAAAACAAAGTCAAACGTATTATAATAGAAATATGAAAAATTATACCAATCAAACACCTTTAATTCAATTCCCGGTAAAACAATTTCCTGCAATTCAATTCATTTCTATCCAAATTCCACTTTTGCTATCAAACGGACCCTTAGAAAAAAAAAAAAAGGTGGGTACTAAAAATGAAACTAGAATGTATATGAGTACCAAATGAAATTTGAAGATTTCATAAGGGATAATTATTTTAGGCTTTTTGAAAATTTTGAGGTCCCCTTATGCCTTGAGACCCAAGGTCAGTGGGCGAGAACTTGGGCTTGCTTGCTAGTAAAATTAGAGAAAAACTGAAGGAGGAGACTCGGGCTGCGTGTAGATAATTTGCAACTCTAAGAAAAAAATTGTTTTGATTTTTTTTTAAACGTCAAAACCCTACAGATTGCTGTATATATTTCATGGGATTGGATGATTTGGAATAATTTTATGTTTGTTAAGCTCAATTTTTTTATAGTTATAAAAATGGACCCATTTTTGTTAAACTAATTTTTACACAATTTTTAATACAAATGCATATGTATTTTGATGTTTAAGCATGTATATGTGGTCAATGAAAGTTGACGGCATTATCACTTGCAAACCCTATAAGTGAGGCGTTTCGATAACGTATTGAGCATGTGTGAATATATACAAATCATATGCACGTATTTTAGGACACTGTTATTTATCCATTAACGTTCTAAATTATTTGACACTTTAATACTGACTTGGGCATCGAATTTCGAATAGATTACGAGGTTAATGCCTCCACATCTTGTTTTGGACGATTAGAGGCCCTAGAAGATGTTCTATTGCTGCATAAGCTTGACCTCGTTCAGATCGTCCTCGATATTGGGATAATATTTTTTACTTCAGCAATACTATTGAAAGAATTTCAACAATTATCTTTGAATTGCGAATTGAAATAACTAATTCTTAGTAAATTGTAGAAATTGTCAAATTATTTATTTGAATAGTAATATATATTATTATTTTACTAAATGAAATTTTAGTAGTAAATTAGTGTAGTTGAATTTTATTTTCTTTAATAAAGTAGTTGAATTATAATTATTGTCATATTGATGAATGTTCTGAATTTCTAATTAATATTATATTAAACTGTCACGAAACATCTCTAAGTCATATTACTACTATGAAGATGTACAAATTTTGGTCCTGTTCATGGTTAATTGCTGTTATAGAAATGCAATTTACGATCAATATGTAGTTGTCACGTATGCTAATATCATAAAAGGTCATAAGATGAGTGTAACATTTGATATAGAAAGCTTTTATGATAGATGTTACGTCCATATAAAATATTATATTTTAAAATCTTATTTAGCTTATGGTTATGTTTTCATTTATAATGAAAGACATAGTTTTCAAAAACATCCATTCCCAAGTAATACGCCCTCATGTTTACATATACAAGAAGAAAATTGATCCAATTTCAACATCCGCAAAGATTAGCATATTAAGTGGAATAACATAATCCATAAACTCAAGATCATGCATATCATGTCAATATAACTTTATTTTTATGAAAACACAATGTAGAACTTTTGTTCACACGTTCCCAATAATCTTCCTCTTATTATCATATGCATATTGTTGTTATGGCCATGCACGAACACTTGTTAAATTTTGTCACCCAACTTTTTTTTCTTCAATAAGAAGCCATGTCCCATACTTATTAATCTCTGAACATTTGGTGGATGATCTCAACAAATTTTTGGGTCCTAGTTAATTGTGATGGTATGAGATTTCGTAATGGTGAAATATTCGGATGGTGGAGCCTCTATGGTAATTAGGCGTGGGCGTGGGTTAGATTTGGTCGATTTTTTTTCCAACCCAAACCCAACCCAGCATGGTCGATTTGCTCAAAAATGAACTCAATCCTACCCAATTATTGATTTAAACCCAACTCAACCCAAACCGATCAAATATGGTAGAGCCTCTATGGTAATTAGGTGTGGGTTAGAGGTTGGGTCGATTTTTTTTCCAACCAAAACCCAACCTAATATGGTCGGTTT
The DNA here is from genome assembly GCA_019395295.1 of Osmanthus fragrans. Lineage (NCBI taxonomy): Eukaryota > Viridiplantae > Streptophyta > Magnoliopsida > Lamiales > Oleaceae > Osmanthus > Osmanthus fragrans. Next base: position 30,189,168 of record CM033342.1, on the reverse strand, counting down.
GCTAAAAAATCAACCCAACCCAACCCAAACCAAACTTGATCGATTTGGGTTTCGGCCGAATTAAAGTTGGATCCGATTTATTTGTTAAATTTGGATAATTTTTTAGGGTTTGAAATTATTTGAAAATCTCCGCTTTTTAAATACATATATAAGGAATTCTTTTCTAAAAATAATGTATAAATAAGTTTAAAATTTATGAATCATTTTTTTTTTTTACAATTTTTTGGAATTCATTCGTTTGATCATCTTGTCTTTAATTTTTATTTTATTATCAAATAATATTGCATTTGTAAATAGTGTTCATGTGAATCGGTCTATGTGAAAAAAATTGACGTTTATATATTATAAGTCATTCTCTTATTTTTACTATTATATCTATTTTAATTTTTTTTTTTCATCTTAGATATTAATTTTTTAATTTATCGGGTCAGGTTGGGTTGTGTTGGGTTGGGTTGGGTTAAGTTGGGATTCATAACCTGCGATCCAATCCAACCCAATCACAGGTGGAGTTGAGTGTAAAAACTCAACTCAAATCGATCGATTTGGTTTGGATTGATCGGGTTAGAGCGGGTTTGAGTTGAGTTGGGTTGATTGGATTTTGCCCAGCTCTAATGGTAATCCTAGCTTAGCACGTCACTTTAATATTTTTCTTTAAGGGTATTAGGACGAACTTTCATTATGTGTATTATAGTGTAAAGAAAACATAGTCGATGTGAATCCAAAATGCATTGTAATTCTCTAATTTGATATGGTCTAATTTCAACAACACCACCTAGAGTAATAGCTCCCCCATTGAGGGGGATGCATGTTATATCGCATTTTATTCTTGCTTTTTTCTTAAATTGTGTGATTTTCTGCTCTTTATAATATGAATTATTCATTTAATGCATAGCATATAGAAATAATATATATTTTGATAGGGTGAGTAATCTTTTGAATTACCATTTGGGTTTTAACATTGACATTTCTCATAGTTCTTTTTCAATGAGAGTACTGAAAAATATTAGCAACAAATTTCAATCCATCTCTAATTATTAATTTTCAAAGGACAACTATTAATTTTAAAACTCAAAAATGGATATTTGAAATTGCCAACATACGAATAATCTCAATTCTGATTCTCAAATATAGTAAAACAAATGCTTCATACAACCAAGCCAATGCTTCATACTATTAAAACAAATACATTCATTTACTAATAGTCCCACAAATGCCCTCAATCTAATTTCCAAAACCCAAGTATAAAAAAGCTGAAATTGTATCCATGTGAAATCTGGCCTTTCCCTACAATACCAGCAATGCGATCTATAAATGGTTCTGGAAATGAAGTGCTATTATCCCAAACAAGCTCATCGTTCACTAGTAGTTGTAACAAATTTGTTGACACATAAAATCAGGCCCAATTAAGCAAGTCCAATTAAATGACCCAAGCGATAAGGCTTAATTCGAGAAGAAAACAAGTTCCAATTTAAAAGGCAAGTCCCAAGTGAGGTCACCCAAGAAAGAGTTGGGTTACAGTAACTCATGATCGCCCAAACCTGCTGGACGTAGCTCAACTACACGAAGCGCCCCAAACTTGAGCGAACTTTGCAACGATATCGCCCAACTGCGTGAGACACCCCAGGCGTGAACGAACATTACAACCACTCACATTCAAAGGCAACGATTACCAAAACGGTTGAAGGGAAACCTTATCACATCCTACTATTCAAGAATGACGGTTACAATCATGGAGAAAGTGGGAGGTTTTTCTGGATAGACTATTTGTCATAGAGAAAGTGGGCGATCGTGGAGCAACCGGGCAATTTTTCAGGAGTATAGGAAGAGAAAGACAGTTCACTCTCACGAGAATAAATTTTATTACCTCATTCTTGATTAATCAGAAAGAAGAGAAGAGATTTGAAACAACTTGGCACGCCCCCCCTCGTTGAGACTTTGTGGGACACATTCGGTTTTTAAAGATATCCGACAAGCAACTCAACATGCTTCCAAAAAATTCTGACAAGGAGCCAGCAAACCAACGACTAGTCCAGTCTGTAATCGAGCAATTTGAGGAGCAGCAAAGTACTCCAGGGATAGATGGACAGAACCAAAGTCGTTACGAATTAATGACAGAATTAAGTCTTCGAACCATGCGTGTATTGCTCGGGGAACTCACTCAAGACGTTATTGAACAGGTAAACTTGCAAAACGTTCATGTTATTGAAAAGTTTACTTAAGATGGAAATGTACACTATGACCACATGGCTAAACAACTTAATACGCTGAACGAAATCATGAATAAGTTGGTCAACCAAATTAGTCAACCAATTATGCCAAACATAAGAAGTCATTTCTAATCTAGGACAATCGTGGGACATAATTCCCCGATACCTAGCCCGAATCACGCGATAGACCCACTTTTTGGCACATTTACTTCAAATCAAGGGGGTGAGGGAATGGCCAATTTGAATGGCGAGAATGAAACAACGAATCTGGGGGGTAACCCGATAGCCAGAGGCAATGTCCAAATCAATGGACAGAACGCCCCACGTGTCAATGACGGTGGAAACGTTCAATTTAATGGCAACAATGGTCTGAATAACGACACTTACGCCGCGAACCAAGGACCAAATGCTAGACCTCAAGCCATTCCGCCAATGAACCAACCTGTGGGAGTCCCATATGATCCCAACGTTCTGTTGAGGAATCAAATTATGGAAATAGTGTAGGACCAAATGACCTTTGGTATACGTCCTTTTGTTAGGCCGACGTACACAAAGCCGTACCCTGATTGGATGGACCAAACATATCCATGGCCTAGAGGATATAAAATACCTGAGTTTTCGTTATTCACCGGCTTAGGAGAAGTCTCCACTCTAGAACACATAGGGCGAATTCACATTACAATGTGGAGAAGTAACTGACTACCACAAAGTGAGACTATTCCCTAGTTCATTAACAGGAGTAGCCTTTTCATGGTTCATTAATTTGTCAGAAAATTCCATCCAAACATCGCAACAACTAGAACAATTGTTCAATACTCAGTTTTACAAAACTGAATCTGAAGTCACTCTGGCTGATTTGGCGAATTTACGTCAAACGCCAAACGAATGGGCAGAAGGCTTTCCCCAAATGGTTTTAAAACAGTTAGGAGCAAATGTTTTGTACCTTTGTCCAAGAAGGAGTTTGTCAAGATCGCTCAAAACTGTTTAAGCTTTGATTTAAAAAAGAAGTTTCAAGACAGAGAATTCCCCGACCTTTTCCAGTTGAGTGCCAATGTGATTAGGTATGAACGCTTAATAAGGGAAGAAGAACAGATGAAAAATTCTAGTAAAGGGACTTATTACAGAGACCCAAACTTTGATGTTCATGCTATAGAGGACGAATATTACGATCAGGCAGAGATATGCTTGGCCGAACTAGTTAAAAGAGAGACCTATGCTTGTCCTGTAACAGTCAGGTTTAAGCGTCGAACAAAGACGAACCTGTTAAAAGCGAAAACAAAAAGCTAGGATGTTCTCCTTTGATGTGACCAAAGCTGACCTTATTTTTGATAAATTGTATAAGGATAAACAAATAAGGTTGAGCGACAAGTACAAATTGTCAGACCCTGAACAAATAAAGGGCAAAAAATATTGCAAGTGGCATAATGCATGGTCGCATATAACTAACAACTGCTTGGTTTTCCGTCATGTGTTACGGGATGCTATTGAGTCAGGGCGAATCACATTTGATGATAAGAAGAAAATGGCAGTGGACGAAAATCCTTTCCCACAGCCACTGGGTGTGAATATGATGGCAACTAGCTTCAAAAATAAGTTGTCAAAGTTTAAGCTGAGTCCTAGACGATGGAGAAGAAGATTCTGAGTTGCACACCAGCGTCTTTGAAAGGATCAAACAGAAAGAAACGGGAAAAAACAAAAACATCTTGTGTTCCAGATACAAAGAGGATATGGCTGAAGATATGGAAGAGCCAAGAGGATGGCATCACCAACATCGCCAACATCGTCCTGACATAAAATCCTGGTTTCTAGCCCAAAGGAGGACGAAGTGCATCTAACTATAGAAGGCCGCATTTTGAACGACAGTTCAGGTCGAATAGCAATGAAAGGACATTCAGGCCACAACCTTGTCGACCAAATGTGTTGCACTCTTTCCAGTACAATGCAGGAAAAGTCTTACCCTTTGATGAGATTACCAAAACTCAACAGAGGCGTTTTCAACGAAATTATGGACGAATGATGAGACAATAGTCGGGGTCGTCGCGTCCCAAAGTACCTAAACTGCTCGAAGTAACCAATAAAAACATTCTCAATATCTTTAAAGGAGATGAAGAAGCTGGTACTGGCGAGTCACTTGGAGAACTGCCAGAAAGTTCTTCTAGAAGGTCAAAAATTTGAACGTGAAAAGAAAGACGAAGACGAAGAAGATCCAGATCACCCTCTCACCATTCAGTTTGGCACACTACCTCCTGTGATGGCTAATAATTACATACTAGCCAATGAATTCAAAGATAAAGAAATAGCAGAGGGAGAAGCGCGCTTACTGAAATGCGAAGAAGGTCAGACATCCTAGGGACTAGGTGATGAGGAAGAAAGTGATGGCATGACTGACGTTGAGGAGGAAATTGATTTAGAAGAAGAAAAAGAAAGAAAAGAGGGGTGTCGCGCAACAAATTGTTGAAGCAACTCCACCAAGAAAATGTTCGCGAAGTAGACTTACTAGGCGAACCATCTGGGCGTTCCTATGACTTCTATGTGATGTACGGAACGCCTAAGAGAAGGGTCAGAGTACCTCGTTCTGAAAAGTACAGATCGCCTCCAAGAATAATGCCTCTTCCTACCGGTTGGATAGTCGAAGAAGAAGTATCAAATGACAATGAACAACTAAAGAAAGTCCAAGAAGTAGTAGCTCAATGTGAAGTGTTGCACATGGACTTGTCCAAGGAAATGGTTCAACAAAAGATCAACAAGAGGTAGAAATAGGTACAGCTGAGAAAGTCATCTTTAAGAAGTCCAATATGAAAATGACCAAACATCTAAGGCCGTTGTATGTGAAGGCTTTGGTGAATGACATTCCCGTGGTAAAAGTGCTAATTGACAACGGGGCAGCTATAAATACCATACCATCGAGGATGATGAGAAAATTTGCAAAAACAGAAAGCGACATGATCCCAACAGAAGTCATTCTTACCAGTTTCAATGGAGGAGCAACTTCAGCTAAGGGTGTGATGCCACTAGATATAACGGTTGGCAGGACTACTAGGACCACAGTGTTCTTTGTGATAGATGGTCCTACTAGTTACAATGTGCTGCTTGGCAGAGATTGAATTCATGGGAGTTGTTGCATACCGTCCTCTCTTTACCAGTGCCTCGTTTTTTGGAATGACAAGGGTGAAGCCGAAGTGATCCAAGTAGACCACATGCCTTTTGTTGTAGAAGCCAACTAGGTGGAAATGTTCATGTATAAAGGAAACTATGGACCTGTCAGGATAGTCTAAGATAGTGAAGAATCTCAGGTCATCGCGCAGAGCGAAGAACCATTTTCAGTAGACACACTAACTGAACTGTTTAACCAGATGAGGCCAAACATAGTGGCCCTTGAAAAGCCAGCAATTGGCAAAAAGGCAATCCAAAAACTCTAATGAATTGTCGACTAGAAAAAGCGGCCGAAATTCAGGCCTTCAAAGCCAGATTAATGGCTTTTAATAGAAAATGTAAAGAAACGACGAAAGAAGAAATAGCATTCGAAATATTGAGAAACAAGCTGGCTGTGTTCGAATTGGAGCAGAGTATTGGCCAAGAAGTCAACAAAGTGGGTTGCTTGGAAGAAGGAGCACTGATAGAAAACCCAGACGATGAAGCAACAAAGGTTGAAAAACTCGGGCACGCTTAAGCGCAAGATCCTTTGAGGAAAGTGAACATTGGCGACAAAGGGGGAGATCGCTCAACATTTGTCAGTCAAATGCTTAACCAAGAGGTAAGTGATGATTTAATCGCTTTGTTAAAAGAATACAATGATTGTTTTGCTTGAGAATATGAACATATGCCTGATTTAGATAAATGTTTGGTAGAACATAGGTTACCAACTAAACTGAACTTTAAGCCACATAAACAATCTCCTAAGCGCTTTGTTCCCAATGTGTTACCCCAAGTAAAGAAAGAAATAGAGCGATTATTAAAAGCAGGCTTTATTAGAACGGCCAGGTATGTCGAATGGTTGTCTAATATCGTGCCAGTAATGAAGAAGAATGACAGTATAAGGGTATGCATAGACTTTAGCAATTTGAATATAGCAACGCCCAAAGATGAATATTCTATGCCAACAGTCGACTCTTTAATAGATTTAACCGTTAGACATGTAATGTATTCTTTTATGGACGGATATTCAAAATATAATCAAATCTACATAACTGAAGAAGATGTGCAAAAAACGGCCTTTATGATGCTTTGAATGGATAGTTATGCTTTTCAGCCTGAAAAATGCAAGGGCCACTTATCAAAGGGCGATGAACCGAATCTTTCATGACATGATAGGTGATTTTGTAGAAGTGTACGTAGAGTGGTGTGATGGAATAGCCTGTCCTTCTGTTTATAGGGCCTGCAAGACGTTACGTTTTTGGGCCGAAAATGGTCACCGCCAAAAGAGGTGATGATTAAAGTGTCCCGCTCTTTTTTGCAATCTCAAACGTTGGATGTAATACAAAACTTTGAATATGGCTACGACTGATAAACATCAATGTCGCCATATTAGGGGGGTAATTGTTGACACATAAAATCAGGCTCAATTAAATGGCCCAAGCGATAAAACTTAATTCGAGAAAAAAGCAAGATCCAATTTAAAAGGCAAGCCCAAGTGAGGTCACCCAATAAAGAGTTGGGCTACAGTAACTCATGATCGCCCAAACCTGCTGGACGTCGCTCAACTACACGAAGTGCCCCAAACTTGAATGAACTTTGCAACGATTTCGTCCAACTGTGCCAAAACGGTTGAGGGGAAGCCTTATCACATCCTACTATTGAAGAATGGCGGTTACAATCATGGAGAAAGTGGGAGGTTTTTCTGGATAGACTATTTGTCATGGAGAAAGTGGGCGATCGTGGAGCAACCGACAGTTTTCAGGCAGTTCTACGAAGGAAATTATTCAGGAGTATAAAAGGAAAAAAGGAAAAAAGGAACAAGATCGAACAAATCATTCTCAAACAGAGAATATATAATTTTATTCCCTTTACATCTTTCATAAATTAATTTTAGTTAACTTTGTGTGCTTGTGCCCCTTAGAGGCATTTGAACCTTTGTGAATTGTAATTTTCGTGAATACACACCCCTCGTTGAGACTTTGTCTCGAGAGGTTGTAATTTCTTACACAATCGTCTAATCCTTTTTAATTGTTAGCGTTATCCGTGCGAAACAAAATTATTCAAATTTACTTCAATGTATGCAAATTTTTGCTCAATCCTTCCTTTCAACCTTGAATGGTTCCTTGAGCAATAAACTGTGGTGATCGTTGAAATTAGATAGCTGCTGTTGAAGTTTTCAAATGCTCGTTCAATTTTTGAAGTTTTAAAGCTTGAAGGTACTGCTTCTTCTTCGTTGGCATGATCTCTTTGAAAGCCATTTTCTTCTCTTCAGGGTCGATGGTTAAAAAGTTAAATGGCAAATGAAAATATTTTTTTTCCTTCTAAATAGAAAAAACTGGTTAAAGGACAAATTTTTTTTTTTTTTTTTTTAAAATCGGGTCAAAAGACCCATTGCCACTATTCTCACATGACGTTTTGTGTTAATTATCATTTTAATAATTTATTTGAATTTATTTGTATTTTTTAAAAATATTTGAGAGTATAACTGTAATTTATTTTTTAATTTTTATTTTTTTTTATTTAAATAGGTAGATATATTTATTATTTTATATTTGTTTATTGTGCAAAAAATTGTGAAAATTAGGATGAAAACGTAAAAAAGTGAAAGAGACGACGTATTGCATTTTGTGCTAATTACCCGGCAGAAAAGGGGAGATTTTGTTAAAACACCCGGTCAAGCATTGAAGTTGGACAAATAACCTTTTCTCAATGTTCATAAGTAATATGGCCTCAATTAAAAAATACAATAAATAAACATCATCAAATGTCTAAAATATCCCCATCATGAAAAAGACTCAAACACCCTTTCAATCCAATCAAATTTCCCAATTCATTTCCAATCGTATCAACGTGCTCTCCTCTCCCCTCCTCTCCCTGTGCTTGCTACCTAAAATCTTGTTATTCATTATATTCTTCACTTATCTTCTTCAATATTTTGAGTATTTGAACATGAGTTTTGGTTTCTATATTAACTAAATTAAATTTCTATTATATTTGAAGGAAAAAAAAAGGTATTTTTAGAAATCTCATTTATATTGGTACTTTTATTGTTGAATATAGTATAAAATAATATGTTAGTTGATTTTATTTTCGCATTTGGTGTATTTTTCTTGCTGTACGCAATTATTTGACGGTAACAGCACTTCAGCCATTATCAGTAACGTAAAACGACACTACAGTCGTTATCTGTAGTATAGAACGACACTACAGTCGTTATCTTCCATGTAAAAAGACAGTACAATCATTATCTATTATGCTTTTTCCGTTATTGATAATACAATATGGTTACTTTGATAATTTAAATATAATAACTATTTTCACATTATTTTGATATATACATGGCATATCTCTCAAATTTAAGTATAAAAATATTAAGTAATGAATATATTTCTCAAATTTTATATACGGCATGTCCATCTTGAAACTTAAATAAGTTCAAATTATCGATTATCAGGGTTCGGACGAGTCGTGACGGCTCATAATCACGTGTATAGACAGAACGACACAACAGTCGTTCTACAAATAGTAACGTCACTTGTGTCGTTCTCAAGAACAAAATTGTCTATTGTCTATTCATTTCCTCCTTAACGATCTAAAACATTGTACTCCCTGACTTAAGGAAGTCAGAAATGTCGATCATGTGTAAAGTAAGGATAAAATTGACATAGATTTGTGATATCTTATTGGTGAAATCACAAGTCGTTATCTATACGCGTTAGAAAATATAACTAATGAGTGCATCTCTCAAATTTTGTACACGATATGTCCATCTTGCAACTTAAATGAGTTCCACTTATCGATTATTGAGGTTTGGAGGGGTCGAGGCCGTTCAAATTCGTGTTTATCGACAGAACGACACTTGTGTCGTGAAACGGCACATGTGCCGTTCATCCTCTAATATTTAGCTTCATTTCCGCCTTTACGACCACAAGCATTGTACCCAATGACTTAAGGAAGTCAGAAATGTGGCTCAGACGCTTTAAATTCATGTTTATCGACAGAACGACACTTGTGTCGTGAAACGGCACATGTGTCGTTCTGATGATTTCTCCAATATTTGACTTCATTTCCTCTTTAACGATCTAAAACATTGTACTACCTGACTTAAGGAAGTTAGAAATGTCGATCATGTGTAAAGTAAGGGTAGAATTGACATAGATTATGTGATATCTTATTGGTGAAATCACAAGTCGTTATCTATACTCGTTAGAAAATATAACTAATGAGTGCATCTCTCAAATTTTGTGCACGATATGTCCATCTTGCAACTTAAATGAGTTCCACTTATCGATTATCGAGGTTTGAAGGGGTCGAGGCCGTTCAAATTCGTGTTTATCGACAGAACGACACTTGTGTCGTGAAACGGCACATGTGCCGTTCCGATGATTTCTCTAATATTTAGCTTCCTTTCCGCCTTTACGACCACAAGCATTTTACACAATGACTTAAGGAAGTCAGAAATGTGGCTCAAACGCTTTAAATTCATGTTTATCGACAGAACGACACTTGTGTCGTTCTGATGATTTCTCCAATATTTGACTTCCTTTCTTCCTTAACGACCTCAAACATTGTACTCACTGATTTAAGGAAGTCAGAAATGTCGATCATGTGTAAAGTAAGGGTAGAATTGACATAGATTATGTGATATCTTGTTGGTGAAATCACAAATCATTATCTAAGCCCGTTAAAAAAATATAATTAATGAGTGCATCTCTCAAATTTTGTACACGATATGTCCATCTTAAAAACTTAAATGAGTTTGACTTATCGATTATCGAGGTTTGGAGGGGTCGTGGCCGTTCAAACTCGTGTTTATTGACAGAACGATACTTGGGTCGTGAAACGGCACATGTGTCGTTCCGATGATTTCTCCAATATTCGACTTTTTTTCCTCCTTAACGACCTCGAGCATTGTACCCCCTGACTTAAGGAAGTCATAAATATCGATTATGTGTAAAGTAATGGTAGAATTGATATAGATTATGTGATATCTTGTTGGTGAAATCACATGTCGTTATCTACGTTCGTTATAAAATAAAATTAATGAGCGTAACTCTAAAATTTTGTCTACGGCAAGTCCATTTTGCAACTTAAATGAGTTTGACTTATCGATTATCGAGGTTCGGACAAATCATGGTCACTCACACTCGCGTTTATTGACAGAACGACACATGTGTCGTTCTGATGATTTCTCCAATATTTTTATTCGATTCCGCCGCGACAACTTCAAACATTGTACCCCCTGACTTAAGGAAGTCGAAAACGTCGATCAGCAGTTATAGATACTTGTTTATTGACAGAACGATACAAGTGTCGTGTAACGGCACATGTGTCGTTCTTATGATTTCTCCGATATTTTTATTCAATTCCGCTGCGACGACTTCAAACATTGTACCCCTTGACTTAAGGAAGTCGAAAACATCGATCAGCAGTTATAGATACTTATTTATTGACAGAACGATACAAGTGTCGTATAACGGAACATGTGCCGTTCTGATGATTTCTCCATTATTTTGATTCATTTCCGCTGCGACAAGTTTCACGCATTGTACTCCCTTACTTACGAAAGTCGAAAATATCGATCGTGTGAAAAATAATGATATAATTGAAATAGAATATATGTTATCTTGTTGGAGAAATAACAAGTCGTTATCTAAGTCCGTTAGAAAAATATAATTACAGCGTGTAACTCTCAAAATTTCTGCACCGTACGTCCATCTTACAACAGAAATAAGTTCGAATTATCGATTATCGGGGTTTGGAGTTGTCGTGGCCTCTTGTACGCTTGTTTATGTTTAGAACGACAGAAGTGTCGTTATAGTCACAGTAACGACACTTGTGTCGTTCTGAGAAAAAAAAACTGTTTATTGTTATATTGATCTTACCGGATTTGGAAAGGACTTACCGGATATTAGATGCACATACTGTATATGAGATTATTTGAAAATATCGGATTTGATTTTTTGCACTAACCGAATTTCTGTTTTGTTGCATACCGTATTTGAATTGCATATCGTATTTCAACTTACCGGTTAATCAACACTTACCGTATTTTAGAGTTTCATACCGAATTTTATCTTTTTTTACACATACCGTATTTTAGAACAACTGTTTTATTTTCATAACGACACTTGTGTCGTTCTTTCAAATTTTTCAATGTCAGTAACGGCACTAATGTCGTTCTCATGGATATGTATAAAATACATAACGACACTTGTGTCGTTATGACAAGTATTGTTTAAACTCGTGTTCATAGACAGAACGAAATAAGTATTGTTTTATTATCAGTAACGACACTTGAACTGTTCTGTTGATTTCTCCTTTATTTTCGTTTGTTTCCGACATAATGACCTTTCGAATTGGACACCTAAGTTGTACCATTCTTACAGTAAAATATTCATCCAATTTTCCTCATTTTCACATCCTTATTTCTTCTTCAAGATGGACATAAAGTCTACTCATCAAATCATTTAATTATACAATTATTTATATTTATGACTTCCTTAAGTCAGATGGTCTAATACTTAAGGTTGTTAAAGCAGAAATGAAACAAAATATTAAAGAAATCATCAGAACGGTACATGTGCCGTTAAACGACACTTGTGTCGTTCTGTCAATAAACACAAATATAAGCACTCACGACCCATCTGAACCCTGATAATCGATAATTCAAACTCATTTACGTTGCAAGATGGACATGACGTTATGTTTTTTAATACTAGTATATGAGAACGTTACTGATGTTGAAAAGATCTGAGAGAACGACACAAGTGATGTTATGACAATAGACAATCTTGTTCTTGAAAACGGCACAAGTGTCGTTACTGTTCGTAGAACGGCTGTTGTGTCGTTCTGTCTATACACACGATTATGAGCAGTTACGACTCGTCCGAGCCCTGATAAGCGATAATTTAAACTTATTTAAGTTGTAAGATGGACCTACCGTGTATAAAATTTTGAGAGATTGCTCATTACTTAATCATTTTTTTACTTAATAGAGATATGTCATGTATATATCAAAGACATAAGAAAATAGTTATCATATTTTAATTATCGAAGTAACCACATTGTGTTATTAATAAACAACATACCATAATAGATAATAATTGTATTGTCATTTTACATGGAAGATAACGACTGTAGTGTCGTTCTACACTACAGATAACGACTGTAGTGTCGTTCTACGCTACTGATAACGACTGGAGTGCCGTTATCGTCCAATAATTGCGTACAACAAGAAAAATACACCAAATGCGAAAACAAAATCAACCAACATATCATTTCGTACTATATTCAACAATAAAAGTACCAAAAATACATGAGTGAAAAGGAAAACGATCAAAGGTTACCCATTTTGATGGTGGAGAAGAACACGGTACAATAATGATAAAACTTCAAGAAAAAATCATAACACTATGCATCATATCCTTGAACTCAAAGAAATCTAGTCTCTCGTCGTGATTCTAATCAACGGAAAATATCATTTTCTCAACTCTTTTAATTTTCATCCATTCCTTCAACCATAATTTTCCCAAAATCACCTACAATTTCTTAGTCGAAATGTATCTGTCCAGATCCTCATTGAAAACTAAGGTGAAGAAGACGATGTTAGAATTCATTTTGGAGAATAGGGTTTCATAATGAAAATGGAGAAGAAAGAACACGTGAAATGAGATATAAATTGGATGAATATTTTGATATAAATTAAGGGGCAACATTGTCATTTGATTAGTTAAAGCATTTTAAATTTTTTTATTTTGTTTTAATGTTGGTCAAAGGCTATTTGTCCAAAATTATTGTCCAACTAGCCTATTTGGCCAAATTTCCCGCAGAAAAATACTAAACGAAGCTTTCTCCTTCCCCGAACCCCTTTGCACATCCGAAATTCAGCTGAAACCCTTGACAGCCAATTCACCCATGAAAAACACAGAAATTACATTTCCACCTGTCTCCCAGCGTTCGTCCTTCTGAATTCACTTCCAACCCAGAGGCCCCTTTTTGTTTGTTAGGAAAATTTTCAAACTAAAGATGTCACTGCCTCCCGTAGAGTGTATATACTTAACTGAAGACTCCATCAAAGAATTGAAAAATGCAAACTCGAATTTCAAGTTTCCGTCACCTGCCCCGGTTCTTCGATTTCTCTATGAACTCTGCTGGACAGTGGTACTGATTTATATGTATTTTTTCTTATACGGGTATCATTTATTGTTAGCCGACGCTTATTTTTCTGGGTTTTATTTGTATTATATGTTTTTATATATTTAGACAATTTTAGCATACTGCTATTTATCTTTCCATTTTTTTTTTTTGCGCTTCTATAGTGTTTTGGCTAATTTGTTAATTTGGTTTTTGGAAGTATTTAATTTATACCTTTGCATATGTTTTTATATGGGTAACATTTTTATTAGTTGATGATTATTTTCTGGTTTTTGAAATTTGTGTTATGCAATTAGACTAATATAGGCCTTGTTCGGTAGAGATTTAAATCCAATTTTAATTGAAAATATAGCCGTTATATTTGACTTTCATCTCACGCATGACCTATTAATGGCTAATTTTTCAATTAAAATCTAATTTAAATCTCCACCAAACACGCTCTTAGCATTATAGTCATTACTCATTAGGCTAATATTTCCATTTATCTTTTTCTTTTTGGAAATTTCTAGTATTTTGGGTCATTTAATAATTTGGGAGGTTTTTTTGGGTGGTAGGTCCGAGGAGACTTGCCATTTCAGAAGTGTAAAGTGGCGTTGGAGGCAGTGGAGTTCTCAGACTGTGGTCCGGATGGAGATGTTGGATCAAATTTTGCTGATGTTGTTACCCAAATGGCTCAAGACGTGAGTTTTGTATGCATTTATTGCACCACATAATATTCACATGGGCATTGTAAAGAATATGAGGCTTTCAGTTGAATTTGAATTGGACTATCATAAAAAAATTATTAGAATTTCCATATTGGTTGAATTCCTCTCTGCATAATCATGCACTCCACTTTTTTAATTAAAATTTAGGTGAAGGGAGGAGTAAATGCAAAGATTCGGATATTTTTGTGTTGAACAGTAAGATCATATGTTGAATCAAAAGTTAATCTACTATTAAACTGTTGTCCGATGATACCTTTTTTTTTTTAATAATCTAAATCAATTTCATTGATACAAAAAGATGTAAGAGTACTTGATCTCCTCAGTATCAAATTATATCTATTCCTTCACTAGTTCATAACAGCTTTTCCATAAGTCAAATCACATGGCCATAGAATATAGCAAAACGACCTCAAAGGTCAAAATATCTTGTGTCAAGTTCAGTGCAATTGACACTTCCCATTTCTTAGTCTTGGGACTTCCCCTCCTCTGATTTTTGTACTGACAAGTATAAGTTTTGCTATGGCTCTGTTTTCTCCCTCCTGTCATCACTTTCCAGCCATATATAATTGATTCTAGATGAAAAAGCAATCTTCATAATCCAACTCCAGATTTTGCTGCCACGACAATTGCGAATCAGCCAATCAAGTTCATGACTCCACTCTCTAATCTGTTTCCCAAGCTGCCTGAATTACATAAATCACCGTCGTTACTCTTCCTATTAGATTAGCTTGCAAATAGTTGTGGACTTCAGTTTTCAATACATTGTGATTGAGTATCATGTTTATGTGCCCCTAAATGGGTGCTTTTAACATAATTTGGTTTAGTAGGATAATAAGTTATATTGCTTGAGTACAGGTAAACATTGAATTTCACATACTGTACAAGTCCTTGATAAATGCTAATACTTGTTTCTTTTCATATCTCGCAGCTTACTATGCTTGGTGAATATCGCTCTCGCCTTATTAAACTGGTCAGCATCAGTGTTGAACTTATTCTTATGCTGATACTGATATTTATGTCTGTTGTTAGTTTCATTCTTAAAACGTGATTTTTCTGAGAAATGCTTTGCTTTTAAACCAAACACCAAATCTTCTGCGTTGTTAGTGCTGTTTTCGATAGCGTTTCTGGTGCGGAAGCGTTATGAAATTCTTGTAATAAGATTTATCTAATAAATAAAAAGATATTTGAACAATCATGTCATGTATATATTGAATAATAATTGATTGTTATTGAAAAGTGTACAATGCCTTTATATTTATAGGTAAAATTATTCCCTATTTCTACTACTACTAGGAAATTAATATAAGTGAACTAAAATAAATCTTAATCTAAAAAAAATTAGAAATTCTATTCTAAACAAGAAATAAGAATAAAAAGTTAAATATATTACAATTAGATATCTTATTATAGTCATCTAACTTTTATCCTATTCACAATAGGATTGTCCTATATCAATCTCTCCCACTTGAAAAAAACTTGTCCTCGAGTTTTGTTGAAGAAAAAAATCCTTGATAACTTGTGTGTTTTTGAACTTTGCTGGGACTTGAGGAAATTCTCTAGCCATATGTTGCCACGTTCTATGCTTGTTGAAACAACTAACGTTCATAGCAGTTAAAGTCTGTGCAAATTTTTGTCAGTTTGCTTCTCCATGAGTTTACGATTCCTTTCAAGACTCAATGCAGTCAGCATGTGATGCTGTGAAGGGTTTCTTTAATCCCCTTGATTCATTGTTCGAGTTTGTTGAGCCTCCATTAGTCATCGGCAATTCTATTGCCACCAGGACCATTGTTAGCTATCAGATTAAGGCAATTTTCTTGCTCTGATACCAATTTTGGTGCAGAAGCGTTATGAAATTTTTGTAATAAGAATTATGTAATAAATAAAAACGATATTTGAACAATCATGTCATGTATATATTAAACAATAATGGATTGTTATTGAAAAGTGTACAATACCTAATAGGCAAAATTATTCTTTACTTCTAATACTACTAGGAAACTAATATGAGGGAACTAAAATAAATTCTAATCTAAAAGAAATTTGAAATCCTATTCTAAATAAGAAATAAGAATAAAAAGATAAACTATTACAACTAGACATCTTATTATAATTATCTAACTTTTATCCTATTCACTATAGGATTGTCATACATCAATTTCTTTGCTCATGTATTTTCTCAAGTCACAACTTATATAATTAGAGAATCAATGATTATTATAGTGGCAAAGCTCGACTGATAGGTTAGGAAATTATGGATTGGAATGGTGGACCAATTACACTTGTGCATAAAATACTAATTTTAGTTCTCTATCCATTTCCTCTTCAAGTGCATTGTATACATTAGTTCTTTATCTAATTTTGCTTCAAGATGAACTCCAGGCGGACATTTGTTAATTTTCAAATGCAGAAGGTTGAATACCATTTGAAATTTTGAAATGAAGAAAGAGATGGAACAGATAACTTTTGACAAATATAACTGCACCCTTTTTCCCATGTGAAACAAAAGGAATAAGCCTTATATACTAATTTGTCCTTTTGATCTTAGATGTTCATACGCACACTCCGTTTGGTTGTCCAAGAATACAATTATTTAATTATGTGGGCTTCAGACTTCTGTTACCATTAGATTCACATTGTTTGACCAATTAGTCTCTATTAATTTCAAAAGTTAGAAGAAACCAAGAATAGAAGAAAATTGCTAAAAGAAAAGACAGTGATGGTATTGAATCTGATTTAACAGTACTTGCTAATTGCTATCATTTGGACTCGTATAATTTTCTCTTTTCTTTCTAGGCAAAATGGCTGGTGGAATCTGCACTAGTACCAGTGAGATTTTTTCAGGAGCGTTGTGAGGTGATTTTTGTTCCTTTGTTTAATTTAGGTTTTTATATTAATGTAAAATTTATGACTAGAGAAGAATAGCTAATATTTTATTTCCCTTTTTACTTGTGAATGGTAGGAAGAATTTTTATGGGAGTCTGAAATGACTCAGATAAAGGCTGCAGATCTGAAGTCTAAAGAGGTACTTCTGCCCTGGAATTTTATTGTGACACTAGCACCATTCTGGCCATGAAGTCATGTAACTCAATAATTTTTTCCAAATATTACATGCATTTTCTTGTTTATGGTGGAAACTGCATTTCCATTTACTTTTACCTAAATTCCTCTGTAATTATTTCAGGTCAGAGTAAATACTCGTCTTCTTTATCAGCAAACAAAATTTAACTTGCTCCGAGAAGAAAGTGAAGGCTATGCTAAGCTGGTATTTCTTGTGCTCTTCTCTGTATTTGCTTTTCTTTGTGATATCCTTTTTATTTTGTCAATTTGTCAATTGTTTGGTTCTTTTATCGAGGATCATATTGTGAGTAGTTTGAGCATTTTCATACTGAGTACTAGTTGCCTAGTGGGGTTCTGAAGGAATATGGCTATTACGCACTTCAGTAGTTCTATTTTCTTAATTTTTTTGGTCTTAACAATTGGATAATGTCATGCTGTTTAGAGAGGTATTTTGATGGCGAGCAGCATTTTGACAGATTTGAAGAAATATGCACAGAATCATACTATCATCAAAATTGAATTTGCCGATATACTGAATTGTGTTCTGGTTCTATCCAAATTAAAATCTTTCTTGCTCTTTGGCTTTTGGTTTGGTTTGTTGAGCTCTCTATTCTTCCATTTCCTTAATAAAATGACATTTCATCGGTGTTCTTTCTCATGATTTTGCTTACAGGTAACCGTTAGCATCTCTCTTAACTATTTTCATCTTCTGATTCATGTCCGTATGTACACACTCTGCATTTACATAGTTGGCCTTTATTCAATTGAAAAAGAAATCAGGTCTTCCTGTTTTGCAGCACGTGGTGCCTCAGATTTCTAAGTTGTGTGTTCAACTTGTACAAGTTGAATATCCCAATTTTGATTTCATTTTCAACTTTGAATCCATAACATCGCGGGAACATATGAACCTCATATACTTCAATTAAAAATTTGTATATATTCATCGTCATGCCCTATAGGCTTCATCAATATCCTAATCCTACATTTGAGAATCCTGACCATAGCAGTTCAAATTCTTAGTAGTAACAGTCATTCACTTCAACAATATTTGTCAACAAGAATACATTTCTACTTAATTTCTGGTCATTAATTAATATCTGGGCTCCATTTCACATAATATAATTAATTTCTGTCTGTGCTTAGTTTCTATTTCTTTTCTGTGTTTGTGATGTCAAGGATGCTACTACGATGGAGTTGCTTCAATTAACAATACGTAGTCAAAGAATTCTTTGACATCATCTTACTGTATTCATCATGTGCTTCCTCTCCATATTTTCTCATTTTGTGCTCAACTGTAATATTTTCATATTTTGTAGGTTACCCTACTCTGTCAGTTTCCTGAAGCATCTACTAAAAGTGCATCAGCTGCTACAGTTGGTATTATTAAGGTTTGCACTGAGCAGAGATTTATCTTAATGGATTTCTATCTTTTCCATATTTGTCTAATTAATGAATTGTTTCCAGTCGTTGATTGGCCACTTTGATCTGGACCCGAATCGAGTTTTTGATATCGTAAGTTATATATTTTGTCTTTTTGCTTATTATTGTTCTTTGTTTGTGTTTTTTATGTTGGTTGTAACATTGCTAAAGAATATATGGTCTGGATGCACTTCTGGTTTTCTCATTAGCATTTTATATGTTAGGTTTTGGAATGTTTTGAACTTCAGCCTGACAACATTGTGTTCTTGGACTTGATTCCAATGTTTCCCAAGGTATTGATGCTGTAGAGTTTTTTCTTTTTATTTTCCCTAAAAGAATATAACTATAGGTAACATATTTAACAATACATCTCTCTGCTATTAATATTACCAATATTCCATCTTGATTATTCGTCCTCTTTTGAGAACTTCATTGAGCTGCAACCTTTGATTGTTGATTCCTTTTCATGTTGTGCAGTCCCATGCTTCACAAATTCTTGGATTCAAGTTTCAATATCATCAGCGTATGGAAGTCACTACTCCTGTACCAATTGGGCTCTATGAACTTGCGGCTTTGTTGGTGAAGAAAGACTTCATTGATGTTGATAGCATGTGAGTGTTTTCCATTTACTTTGGGCCTCAAGCTTTTTTTTTTTTTTTGATATATTAGCATCTTTAGACAATGATACAAATACAACCCATCGTTGGTTTAAGCCTAAGTACAAATATCTGATTGCTGCCTTCTTCAATGTTGTTGCATCTCTGTTTAATCTTATGTTTACCTGGAGACATTTTATTTCAGTTTATTAATTCCAGACAAAGTAAACCCTAAGGGGTAGCTCAGTTGGTTAGGCCTTGAGTTTGCTCCCCAATGGTCACCAGTTCTAGTCCCCTCAAGGCCACTGAGGTGGGTATCCGGCTGTAAACTTCAGGGCTCCGTGGGATTAGTCGAGGTGCGCGTAAGCTGTCCCGAACATTCACGGTCATAAAAAAAAAAAAAAATTCCAGACAAAGCAATTTTTTTGGGAAAATATTATGATCTGATAATTCTTTATGCCATTTCATGGTCCTACCTTTCAAACAACAGAGTTGTAACCTTCTGAATGAGTGATTAACGCACAACCAAAATTAAAGCCCCATATGTTAGGAAAAAGAAAAAGCAGATTTGAGATATACGCGAACCTGCGATAGTTATCACTACATTTTTTAATAGCATATGCATGAGTATGTGACCTAGAACAAAGCCTTGCAAGAAACTGTCTTTGATCTCACAGAAGTCTTTGTTGCTTTTAGTAGAACTATTGCATGAATTTTAAGTGTCTTTTTTTAGTTCCAGAGAGTTGTCTTTCCGATTAGTACAGGAAATAGTGGTGTTTATTTGGGGCCAAAGAAGTGGTTGAATTTCTGAAGTGAGGAAAGACATTGGAATTGAATTTCATGAGCTAAATTGGCTTAATTTTTAAATTAAGAAGTTGACTTGGGCAGGATAGCACATCATAGGGCTGCCCATACATGAATTTATTTGACTATATTATCGGCCTAGATTCAGTCTTCAGTTTGGTTATTACTGTATTGAGCTTGTGTCTAGCTAGTTAATTACTCATTCCTACAGCATCCCGGAATCACATTTTGGGCAGGTTTCAGCCTGTTGCTTGGGATCTGGTCTTACAATATTCTTTTTACCTTTGAGTTTGAATCCAGTCAAGGGAGGAGAATTGAGTAATTTCTCTCATTTGCTCTTTATATAAAGTGTCTAAATACAAAAATGCGAGTAAAAGAGTTCTTTGATTAAGTAATTTCACAGCATGGATGTCATTAAGCTGCTAGTTCAGTCACTTCCGGATGAATAAGAGTTCTCTCTCTCATTCTTTTTCGATCGAATGAAGCTTCAGTCAGAATTATTTCAATTTGTGGGGAATGGATGAGTGTCTCAAATGTATTTCCAAATGATAATAACTTAAAATCTTGTGTATTTTCTGCAAGCATGGAGAGCTGTTTTGGTTGTTTTCTAATTTTCATTTTACTTCTATGTATATCAGGGACCCCTTGTGACTACCCAAACCCTGAACGATTCGAATGCCACTAAATCATAAACTAAAACTAATTTAAAGAGTATTCAACACAATTATATAAATTACTAAAGCACTTATCAAAATTCAAATAATATAATGAGTTTAAAAAATTAACTTGAAATGAGAAATATCTTAAAATATTTAAAATCAAATGAAATATTAATAGTTTGACAACGTAATAGTATTATTATTGAATTTTTGCCACCATAAGTTATCTCCGTGTTGATCGCCTCGAATGATCAATTATCTGACATAATATGGTGACAATAATTCTCAATAAGTGTGCGTGGATAATGAATTCATACATGTGTTTCTATAAAAAATTCATAACTTGCATAGGGAGACATGAAAATTAGCCCTTGTTTGACACATTATAATGAGAAATTTTGGTTAAATGTATTATAAAATAGTATTTTTTGGGAGAATGTTTGGTTAAAAAAGAATTTTTTATTTATTCACGTGTAATATTATTTTATTGAAGAATGCATGGTTGAAAAGAAGAGAGAAATGTATTAAAAATTCAAAGAGTGTCAAACAAGTGCTTAGACTGAACTTATATGGTGCTAAATTCTCATGCGTAGTGCTACTAAACTCCGGTCCATTCTGAATAAAACATACGTAATATGGACTAAAACATAACATAGTCGTAGAAATATTACATACAAACATTAGTCACCATAAGCATAAAACACAATTTACTTTTCACTGGACAATTCAAAATGATAAAATGAGTGATTGTTGGAAGAAGATCCTTGAGCCGTGTGTGAGGTTGATTATTCACGTGTGATTGTGTAAGTGTACGACTATATTTAATATATAAAGGATAAGAGAAATAGTAAAGGTGGAGATATAAAGTGATAGAGGTAGAGAGGGAGAGTGTTTTAGTTGGTGAGGGATAGTCTAGTGTTGGGTTTCTTTTCTATTTATAGTGTAGATTCTTGACCATGTGTAGAAAAGTGAAAGAAAATGGCTAGATGTTAGGCATGGTCAATGCATAAATGGAGTATTGTCATGGAAATGGTTAAATCAATACCTTTAATCACTTGGTCAAATAAATTCACTTGACTTAAAACTCGGTATAAATAATGCACGTGGCCAAATCAATTACATTGGCTTGAAATGTGGTGTGAATAATGCACGTGGTCAATAAATCATCTTTAATCAAGAACAATTGGCATATTTACATATGTTTTACGCATGATTTCATCTAACTTCCAAAATAACTCTCCACTTAGGTCTTCAAACTATTGATCAATAAGCAATAAGGTCATTAGACTTTAATAATGGCGCACTTAAGTCCTAAATTTAAATCTAACAACTAGTAGTAAAAATTTGGGACGTTATACCCCTTATCCTCCATAGGTCTAGCTTTTATATTTCTTATTTTTCTGATGTGATTTTATCTTGTTTAAACTGATAATGCAAACCTTGTGTATTATTCTTTGATTAATAAAATGAATGGATTACCTATCAAAAAAAAAAAAAAAAAAAAATAATAATAATTCTGATGTGATTTCTACTTTTATCCAAATAATTGTTTTAGAATGCAAGATCATAACCTAGAGAAATCTTTCCATTTCATCGTTAATCTGCTATTCTTTTTGGAGGCTTGGGCAGTTACAGTCTAGCTTGGATGTTTTAATTGTTTATTTCTTATGCTTTTTCTTTCCTCTCATATGACTCCTGTCAAGTACTGCTCGTGGCATGACATATTTCTACTCGATGATATGGTATCTTTTTCAGATATGCACACTTACTTCCTAAGGATGAGGAAGCATTTGAGCATTACAACTCTTTCTCGGCCAAAAGACTTGATGAGGTAGTTCAACTTATTATATCTGGATGTTCTGGTTGCATTCATTAACCAAAAGGCTCTGTAATATTTTATTAAGATGTTCTCTCTCTGTCTTGGTTTAAGTGGCATCCAGTAAGCATGTACTTCTTTTCCTATAGCTTACATGTGTGCCAATGTATTTCCTTGAGCTTTGGAATGCCATATCGACAAGAAGATTTACTTTTCCTATGTACCTGTGAATCCCTGATGTTTATATCTTTCTTGTAGTTTAAATGTGTGGCCATATATTTCTTTGAGCTTTGGATTCCATATCTACAAGAAGATTGAGTTACTTTTCCTATGTACCCATGAATCTCCGATTTTCATATCTACTCTATACACTTCTATCCGTGGTCCACTTATTTGTCATTTTAGTTTCTTGTTTATGTTGGCTTTTTCTCAATGACAAATAGATATATTGACTGTTAAATTTAACATTAGATCTTTTTTGGCCTTGGACAAACAGGCTAATAAGATTGGGAAAATTAATCTTGCGGCAACTGGAAAGGATCTCATGGATGATGAGAAACAAGGAGATGTAACTGTAGATCTTTTTGCTGCTTTAGACATGGAAAATGGGGCAGTTGCTGAAAGGTCCTCAGAGCTCGAAAATAATCAAACTTTGGGATTGCTGATCGGTTTCCTTGCAGTAGATGATTGGTAATTCTGAAACTTGAAATTTGAACTGTAATTGTTTTAGGGTAATTAACTGTAGCTAGTCTCTCTGTGTGCATGTGGCTTGCTTGTGATGGTGCAAGATGTATTGCCATGTTTGTTTCCTGGTTATGATCATGGTTGCTGGTGCTTGCGTTGTCTTTGTCTGCCATTTTAGTCTTAGTGCTAATGTTCTCTTTGGGGCCTTTTAAATGTGACCAATTTGTGATATGTTTTTCCGCTATGAAAACTATATTAAGAATTTGAAATGAACCTAGATAGCGTACTCCACTCAATTTCTTTTGTCTTTAGAAAACCCATGAATCTCTCAAATGGAAATTGTGATGGAGATTTCGTTTAAGTCCTTCCAAAAAAAAATATGAACACTTTATTGGCATATAAATAGAATGTAGCATAGTTTATTTTGATATGTTACATAATTACTAATTTTAGGTTACAAAATTTTCCATTTAGTTAGTTTGATATTGCATTCACTTATCAGTTTGATTTGATTTCACAGGTGTCATGCTCGTCAGTTGTTGGACCGCCTTTCAACACTGAATCCAGTGGAACATATTCAAATTTGCAATGGGTTGTTTAGGTAAATGTTATCATATCTTGGTAGCAAGGTCACATTAATCTGCCGATGACATATTGCATGAACATTTATTTTTTTCTCTGGTTTGCTAATTAGCCCTCTCTTTCTTAGCTTCTTTTCTGCTTTTAAGTTCATTATCTGATACTTTTGTGATAAATGTTTAGGCTCATTGAAAAATCAATTTCTCCGGCTTGTGAACTTGTTCGTGAAAACCATTTTTCAAATATTGATGTATTGCCTGGATCTGGCACTGACTTGATGGAGACAGGAAACTCATCCCACAGTAGATCTTTTATCAATCTTCCTAAGGAGCTTTTTGAAATGCTTGCTTCTGCTGGACCTTATCTTTATCGCGACACTTTGTTGCTGCAGAAGGTCTGTGTTCTAGTTTGGTGCATCTTATTAGTCACTTTCTTGTACTTCTCATTAATTTTAGTTTTTTACCTTGCCTCACAGGCATCCAAAGTGTTGAGAGCTTATTACCTTTGTGCACTTGAGATTGTCAATAATGGTTATGGGGCATTTAGTTCTCATACTTTTACTAATGGAAATGAAAATCCACGCCTCCACCTGAAGGATGCAAGGTTAAGAATTGAGGAAGCACTAGGAACATGTCTTCTTCCTTCATTACAGTTGATACCTGCAAATCCTGCAGTTGGACAGGAGATCTGGGAACTAATGAGTCTTCTACCCTACGAGGTTGAATTTCAACCACGTGTTCTTTCTAATTGAGAATCAGTTAGGTTAAGCTGAATTGTGGTCTCATAAGTTGCTTCATTAGGTGCGCTATCGTTTGTACGGTGAATGGGAGAAGGAGGATGAGCGTTTTCCAATGATTTTGGTTGCTAGGCAAACAGCAAAGGTACAAATTTATTGTTTTAGGACTGTGTATCATTAATCATATCATACAATTTGCCACCTGTTGGTTTGCAGTTGGACACCAGGAGGATTCTAAAGCGCCTTGCAAAAGAAAATTTAAAGCAGCTTGGACGAATGGTTGCTAAATTAGCTCATGCCAATCCAATGACAGTGCTCCGGACAATTGTTAATCAGGTAATTTGTTTAGTTTGAGTGTCGCATTGTCCATTTGATTCTAGACTTTTTGCTAAATGATGGATTTGAACTGTACATGCAGATAGAGGCATACAGGGATATGATCACTCCTGTGGTGGATGCGTTCAAGTATCTGACTCAGGTGTATCTTAGTTTTTATTTTCTGCTGTTATCTTCTCTCTCCTTTGCATACTTGCTTCTCTGTATTAGCAACTGAATGTAGATAAAGATTTTTGCCAGATATAAGATGTTATGTAGGGGAATAGGATATCATTTTTTTTATTTTTTGTAATGCTTTTAGTGAAATTTGTTTATTCAGAAAAACATTATTTGTGCCGAAATAATCCCTATCCATTAGTTATGCATTTGGGTTGCGTCTGCTTATGTATAGAGTCACACACAAACATAAGAGATGCACCTTGTTGTAAATGAAGTTATGGGTGTCTTCAAGTATGAAAGAGTTCACTGAATCTAAGGAAAAACAGTACTAAGAAAAAATTTGAAGTTTGATTTGTCGCACACACGCACTCTTCTAGGAATTTAGCAACTTTATATTTCCTGACTGTTTTAGCCTCTTCCGCTCATTGATGGTTCTCCTGGAGAGGTCCTAAGAGATGCAAAAAAAAAATAAAAAAAATAAAAAAATGCGGAGAATCTCGATAACTACTAGTAGTTATGGTAATTTTGGTGCGAGGCAATTACTTTAATTCGCTGTGAAGTAATTTATGAAATTATGTAAGAAATAATTCTCAATACAGATCCCATGTCCTTCTCTATTATTGTATATTTTGCATCTTCATTTTTAACAAATGCCTATAGCAAACATTATCACAACTCTAGTTACCATAAACATGCAATTTCTCCATTTACTTACTTCCTCTACCAGCTTTTTCATTTTTGTACGATTTATTTACTGTTCAGCATTTCACGTTGTTTAGTAAATGATTTCTTTTGACCTGTTTAAATTGTTTGGTTTTTTACACTTGTAAAATGCTCACATTCAACAGCTTGAGTATGATATTCTGGAGTATGTCGTGATTGAACGCTTGGCTCAAGGTGGGCGCGAGAAGCTTAAAGATGATGGCCTTAATTTGTCAGATTGGCTTCAATCTTTGGCATCATTTTGGGGTCACTTGTATGTAGCTTTTTCACCTTTATACTATTCTGGATTTGCTTGCTATGTTCAGATGCTACTGCAACATACTGCTCGTGCTTTGTTTTTTTATGCTTCCTTGACAATGTAGTGTCTTCTATTACTAATACATTGGTGAAATGCAGAATTACTTAAATTGAATAACAATAATGGGTGACGCAGAATTACTTTAGTTTCTGTTAGCTTTTTCACTTGCCATATAAGTGGTCTAGACTTCAAGTTCTTTACTTTATGTATTTTTTCTTTTCATTTTCTTTTTTACTCTACATTATTTGTTTCTCAATGGGACTGGGTATTTGTTTGTGCTTTATTTAGTGTCTTTATACAGAGAATTCTGGTCTTTCAAGTAGTAAATACACTACAGAATCTAGTCTAAATTTATTTTAAATCAATCCTTCCTAAAAAAAATCTAGATCTCCGTGGGACGCTTTACCCAATTTGCCAGGTTGCAGATTAATTTCTGATGAAGCTGGTGACTAGAGCTGGAGGTGTAGTGGACCTTGCACATTTTGGTTATTGGCTTTTTGATCGGATCTTCTGTACAGCCTTCTTATACTCTCTTGTATATTGGGTAGAAAAATTCAGATCAGTGTTAGATTGGAGAATGCTCATGTTGTTTGGTGATAGAGAAGCCATTCAGAGGGTGCAGGGTGACTCCATGACGTACTTCCTGCCCGTTTAATTCGCTTTTTCTGTTTGGAGTGCAAGATCTCTTAGTTCAAGGATCTTGAGATATTAGCACATTTGGCTACTGGAAAGGTCTCTCAAGTGCATATATTCATATTTCTGTGGATATTGACGGCTACATCTTCGATTGGAAATTTAATATTGCTTTAACATGGGTAGATACTACTGGGAGTTAGCTCATGACATGATGAGATTTCATGACATCTTAGGTGGAGAAAAATAGATTACTGTTCTGGATCTGTCTCTAGTCTTTAAGGTGCTATAGGAGTCAAAAAAATACCCCTTTATGTTACAAACATGCTTAAGTTGATGAGATGAAGAAAGCCTAAATTGTTGGAGGTATTACATTTGGGTATTCTGGAAAAGGTATTTTGCTATTTGGATGCTGTAAATATTGATGGCCATCTGCTGCATTACTTATGGTTTGGATTTTCTTTTGTCCTCATATTTGCTACTCAATGAAACGAAGTTCGAGCTGAAGATCAGCTCCGCTGTGTATGTAATTGGTCAATAATGATTCTCATTTTGAAGCTTCATTAAGACTTCGTGTTGCTTATTTCTGTACGGAATGGATTGGGACTTTGTAAATAATCTCAAGGAAGAGTTGGCTTGAACAATGATGCATTCTTTTGATAATGATATTCAGTGTTTTTCCGGGATACTATGTAATTTGTCAATAGTGTTCTATTTTCGAGTCTCCCTTATGACTTGGTCCGCACCGAACAATATGGTATTGGGACTTAGCACGAAAGTTTACTGTTGAGTTGGGACTCTTGACTGCATCAAGAAGGCAATTGACATCTCAAGGAAGACTTGCGCTTGAATGAAAGATGCATTATTTTAATAATGAAGAGCAATTGGGAACAATTTTATGTTCAGATTTCTCTCAGGATACTATATCATTTGTCAGCAGTGTTACCTTTTTGGATCTCTCTTAAGACTCGGGTCTTGCTTATTTCCTCTCCTAATGGGATTCGGATTTTGCAGGGGTTGTATATGTTTTGTGTTGGCCTCTTGACTACATTATGAATGTC
This sequence comes from Osmanthus fragrans, assembly GCA_019395295.1. Lineage (NCBI taxonomy): Eukaryota > Viridiplantae > Streptophyta > Magnoliopsida > Lamiales > Oleaceae > Osmanthus > Osmanthus fragrans. Next base: position 30,161,402 of record CM033342.1, on the reverse strand, counting down.
ATTGATAGTCTCAAGTATGGCCTTGTACTTGAATAAAAGATTCATATTTTATTAAGGATGGCCAAAAACAATTTGATACAGAGTTTTCTCATGGTGGCAACGTTGATTTTATTACCGTGAGAAGAGGTTTATCAGTATGCAATTCTGTGACTGATTACTAAACTTCAAAGTCTTGTTGGCAAGACGTGTCTTAATGCAAGTTATTGGGGGAACTTGAACAATTCCGTTGTTTCCTCTGGAATTGATACTTGGAGTTTGGTAAACTTCTTTTGCAAGCCTCATCTGTCAACGCATGCTCCAGTTTGCCATATCAGCTCAAACATAACCATGAGGTCTTTAATAAAAGGCATGAGAAAAAATTGGGTTAAATCCATCAATGGCTACGCAACTTTATACTTAGTGTCACCATGATCACTCAATTTGATTTTGTTTCACCATGGTCACCCTACTTGATACTTAGTGTCACCATGATCACTCAATTTGATTTTGTTTCACCATGGTCACCCTACTTGATACTTAGTGTCACCATGATCACTCAATTTGATTTTATTTCACCACGATCACCCAATTTCATATAACATTTCACTATGACCACAACTTTTTGAATCAATTTATAAATGGTCAAACTTCATTTTCAAACATTTCAATGGACCCACAAGTTACTATCCACTTGGAGAAGTCCCATAGTTAGCTGGGGCAACTGAAGTTGTCAGTTCAAATCCAAGCTTTCAAGAAAAGAAAGGGATTTAAAAACCATTTATAAATTCTTTCTAAACAGAGCACTAGAATAGTCCATATAGTTTGACGTTTTGTGACTTTGTATTAGGGCTAATTAGAAAAATGCCAAGATCATTATCAGCAAATATTACTGAGAGGTTCATCACTATCTTTTACACTGATGGAGTGTATGAATACTTGGTATTAATATTTGACAATGACACCATGTAATATATTGATGATTACGTTTTGGATAGTTGTTAGTTGTAACTTGAAGTATATCTTAGAATTCATGCAGATCTTTAAAATCCTGATGTCCTTATTGCATTCCTCTATATGGCTTGTTGATTATTCTTTAATATTTATGACATATCATTCTGTTGAAGAATTGGCTATGTTTGTAGGTGTAAAAAATATCCATCAATGGAACTCAGGGGTCTTTTCCAGTATCTTGTAAATCAGTTGAAGAAAGGATATGGGATTGAGCTTGTTCTCCTGCAGGTTGTTTGACTCCAAGTTTGTTATTTGTTACTTCGCCTTTTTATCATAATTTCTATTTTCTCATTGATTTTGAATTTTGCAAATGCCGTGTAGGAACTTGTACAGCAGATGGCTAATGTTCAATATACAGAGAACATGACCGAGGAGCAATTGGATGCCATGGCTGGAAGTGACACTCTCCGTTATCAAGCTACTTCATTTGGAATTACCAGGAACAACAAGGTGCCTTAGTTGTTAGTAACTAGAGTCAGTAAATGTTATTTTTACAGTAAAAGAAAAATCTGAGATCGTCTTTGGAATATATCTATTCATTATTTTTCTATTTCCCTAGCTTAAGTAATGGTCATTGGTTTGAGAATGCTATAAAATATGCATTCCATGTACAACAAAAACCTATTTCCTCCCCTCCCCTGGGAAAAAGAAAAGATGTAGTTTTTTCTATGCTGTTCCCTTGTTTAAACTCCCCTCATGATTAATGCAGCAGTGGCATCTTGAGTTCTCAGTCTGTGGTTTGGATGATGGGTTTACATCTCCTTTGCACTCTTCTACGGAGTTAGTTCCCATTGATAAATATGTGATTGTGTACAAAAACAAGATTAGGACATGTATCGATCAATCATAAAAGTAGAGTACCGCCATGTTGAAATACTGAACTGTCTGATTAACACATTAGTTTTGGGACTTCAAAATTTTCTCTCATTTGTCCTGACCCTAACTTTTTTGCAGGTTGAATGCAAATCATAGCCTTTTCTTATGTTTCATTTCCTAGAATTTAGGATTTCTCTCATTGCATAACATATTCTATTTCTAGAAAAAAATCACATTTGTTATCACTTCTTTTTTTTGTCTCCTTGCAGTGAACATTTATGTGCATGTAACTAGATATACAACTATCTACTCATCAATGAACTTGCGACTTTTATGTCATGCTCTATGTTGAAAGCAAAATTTAAATAACTAACACCCCCCCCCCCCCCCCCTCTATTTGAATGAGGTGAACTAATATTGTTGCTGACCTGGAGTCAAAGTCTAGTTAACCCCATTTTTGACAATTGTACTTGTGTCAGTCCTAGACGGAATATGAATCCGGCTTGCTCGTGAAATAGCATGTTGAAGACTTGATTTTTCACCTGGAAATTATAAACTGTAAATCTGTGGGAATCTTTAAAGTTTGACATTCAACTTTTCTCCTTCCTGCAGGCTTTGATCAAATCCACTAACAGACTTAGGGATGCTTTGCTCCCAAAAGAAGAACCCAAATTGGCAATTCCTCTTTTGCTTCTCATTGCCCAGCATCGTTCTTTGTAAGTTCTTCTGCATTCTTAATTGATAGCCAATATATTACTTAAATTATCATTTGTGTATATGAGGATATGGTATTATCATAATTCAGACATCATCCATCCAGACTGTCCTGTTTTTCTTTTCCCATTCCACAAGTTATTTTTCCTTGTGGTGTGTGTTAGAGAGGGTGGGAAAGAGAGCGGGTGGGGGTGGGGGTGGGGATGTTGTAGGTGAAGTTTTCATTTTTATTTCAAAATTTCCACATGTAGCAATCCAAGGTCATGCTGCAAGGGCTTGAGTTTTGAATAACAATTATGATATCAGAGAAGTGAATTCAATGTCGAGTATTTTAACTATTTTTAATATACAGAGTTGTCATAAAGGCCGACGTGCCTCATATTAAAATGGTCAGTGAACAGTTCGATAGATGCCATGGAACCCTTCTTCAGTATGTGGAATTTCTTTGTAGTGCAGTCACTCCAGTATCGAATTATGCGTTGCTGATTCCCACTCTTGATGAACTTGTACATCGATATCATCTTGATCCCGAGGTATCTGAATCTCTCTTATTGGCTCTTCGAAGGTTGTTTTCCATCGGTTACTTATTTGGCTAATAAGTACTGTGGAAGAATGATTTTCATTTGTTTTCAAAAGAGTTACATAATAAATAATGTACAGTTCTAACTACTAGGAAAATATTCAAATAAACAAGCCCATAAATCAGGGAATTAATTTCCTGATTACATACAAATATACAGTCACATAGAATTAATTCCCTGATTATACGCAACTATACAGTCAAACAAATCAGGGAATTAATTTCATGAAATTCTTCTATCATATGATATCATAACTATCAGCAATTACTTCTAGCATAATGATGTGTTAAAAGGGTATGGCAACTGTCAAACTACATGGCTTCAGTATTTACTAGATAATGTTCTCTTGTTCAGGTTGCCTTTTTAATTTATAGGCCAGTAATGAGACTCTTCAGGTGTCAAAAAGCCTCCTGTGCTTTCTGGCCTTTAGATGGTAATGAAGAACTGCATCCTACAAGTTCCGAAAAGGATTCCGAAACTGCAGATGCATCTACATTGATTCTGGACCTTGGATCTTCTTGCAAGCCTATATCGTAATATTTTGTTTTTCCCTCTATCTATGAAATTTTTGTTGCTAGTTTGGTTGTGAATACAATATTCTTGTTGATGTATGCACAGTATCAATCTTTTGATAGGAAGTCAAGTGTTTGTCTTTTTTTTTTTTTTGGGTACATTTTCTGTCTGTTGCAACTTCTCGCTGGCTGCTTTCTTTAATGCTTAATGATTTATATATAATGCAGTTGGCTTGATCTTCTTGACACTATCAAAACAATGTTGCCCTCAAAAGCCTGGAATAGCCTGTCTCCTGATCTGTATGCTACCTTCTGGGGTCTTACTTTATATGATCTCTATGTACCAAGAACTCGTTATGAGTCTGAAATTGCAAAGCAGCATTCTGCTCTTAAAGCTCTGGAAGAACTTTCTGATAATTCCAGTTCTGCAATCGCTAAAAGAAAGAAAGATAAAGAAAGAATTCAAGAGTCGCTTGACCGATTGACTATGGAATTCCAGAAGCATGAAGAACATGTTGAATCTGTGCGACGACGGCTTTCTCTTGAGAAGGATACATGGTTGAGTTCATGCCCAGATACTTTGAAAATAAACATGGAGTTTCTTCAGCGCTGTGTATTTCCACGCTGTACATTCAGTATGCCGGATGCTGTATATTGTGCCATTTTTGTCAATACTCTCCATTCCTTGGGGACACCATTTTTCAACACAGTGAACCACATAGATGTTTTGATTTGTAAAACCTTACAACCTATGATCTGCTGCTGCACTGAGTATGAAGTGGGTCGACTAGGGAGGTTTCTTTATGAGACACTAAAAACTGCTTACCATTGGAAGGTAGAAAATCCTGAATATGGTGCTTGCTATTAGTCTCTATCCAGTTAGAACTGTGCACCATCCATTCTGTTCTGTAAATTAAAGTGATGAATTTCACGTATTCTAAACCTTGTCTGCTTTTGTGTTTACTACTGAAAAGTGCTTCGTTTTGTAGAGTGATGAATCTGTATACGAACGTGAGTGTGGAAACATGCCGGGATTTGCTGTCTATTATAGATATCCGAACAGCCAGCGTGTTACATATGGTCAATTTATCAAGGTCAGTTGATGGAATTTTAATTGCTCAGTGTTGTTGGTCATGACAATGTAACTTACTAATTCTTTCAATCATATTCATTTATTCGGAATACATTTGGCAATAACTTAAGAATGAACATCTGTTTGGGATTTACACAACTACATAGCTAGTATTGTAAAAAGAGAGAGACACTTACCATAATTGATCATGTTAGGCATTAGGAAAAATGTATGGATAAACCTAAACATGGCTCACTCCTTGAAAAGAAAAAGAAAAAGATAAGAAAGCAAACTTTGATATGCCTCAATCTCAAACAAAATGGTAGTCTTGTGAGTTAAATTTTGTAAGGAAAATGTTCATTATTAGTTATTTTGGATGACAATTGAAGTATGAAGATGCATTTGTGATGGGGATAAAGATAAGAATATAGATAGAATTTACTCAATCTTGTTTTTGTTCAATATTGTTCTACTTCAATTTGATTTGAGGTTGTTCAAATTTTACAGCTAAATAGTTGAGAAATAGTTGAATGGACGTCTTTTACCATTGTGTTTGAAATGCAGTAATACTGGGCGTTGGTATACCCAGTCGCAATTCAGTCCTTGAAAAGTACCATACATGACGAAGGGTAAGAGGAGAGAGGTTACTAACAGACCTTGTATAAGAAACTTGAATTAATGTTTTGCAATGAAGTCTTTATGTTCGGGCACCCAAAATGGGAAGAGAACGAATCTATTTCTCTAAATTTTGAAAAGAAAGGAGAAACCAAATGAAGAAATAATTATGTACATACAAGTCTCATTATTTAGAGCTTACGTAATAACCTAGGTTTCTGAACTTTGTAAAACATATTATTTAATACCAATAAAGTTGATCTCTTTCGTGATATTAAAGTGTTCTATAAGAAGACAAACAATTGTTCCAGAAGGCGTATGATCATGTGAACTGGGGGTTTCTTATGTATATGTTCAGGCGTTGCGGCTTTGGAGATAAGTGGTGTCAGTGGATTTAGTTTTGTATCTCGACGGTGTCGTTCTCAGTTTTGGTCAACGGCACACCCGAGGGTTATTTCCGGAGTAGCAGAGGCTTGAGGCAAGGGGATCCATTGTCTTCATTGCTAGTTGTTATTGTAATGGAGGCATTTAGTAGGATGATTGAGAAAGCGGGGAGGAAGGGTCTGTTAAGAGGCTTTATGGTTGGTCACCTACAGGTCTCCCATTTGCTATTTGCAGATGATACGTTGCTTTTCTGTGATGTAGATGATGAGCAAATTAGAAACTTGCGTCGCTTTGCTTATGTGCTTCGAAGCAGTATCTGGATTGAAGATAAATTTGGGAAAATCTGAGGCCATTCCAGTGGGAGAGGTCGTGAACGTGGATGAGCTGACTGCTATATTGGATTGTAGGGTTGCGCAGCTGTCTATCTCATACCTTGGGCTTCTTCTGGGCGTACGATTTAAAAGTACACATATTTGGAATGGTATCATAGAAAGGGTGGAGAAGAGGTTAGCGGGGTGGAAGCATATGTACCTTTCAAAAAGACGTCGTCTTACTCTTATTAAGTCCTCTCTCTAATCTTCCTACTTATTTTTTGTCATTTCCCATTTCTGTTGCAGTGGCAAACAAATTAGAGAGGATCCGAAGGGAGTTTTTTTGGTCAGGATTGGGGGAAGAGAGGAAATTCCATCTAGTCAAATGGGGCGACGTTTCCTCCCCTGTTATGGTGGGAGGTTTTGAATTGAGGAGCCTTGTATTGTTCAATAAGGCCTTGTTGGGCAAGTGATTGTGGAGATTTGGAGTGGAGAGGGAGAGTTTTTGCAGAGAAATCATAGGGGTGAAGTATGGTGTTATGGATGGGGGGTTGGTGCTTAGTTGAGGGTCGTGGCTCGTATGGGGTAAACCTGTGGAGATATATCAGAAAAGGATGACACGATTTTCAGAATAGATTGACTTTTGTGGTGGGGAATGGTGACAATGTTAGATTTTGGGATGATTATTGGCATGAAGATCAACCACTAAAGGTGAGGTTTCCTTCACTTTACCGCATTGCTTTGGAACCCTCTGCTATGGTAAATGATGTATTAACTATACAGAATGAGAATCCTAACTGGAACATCACCTTTGGAAGGGGCTTACAGGATTGAGAATTAGATAAGTATGCGTTGTTTTTGACCTCCTTGCATGAAGTGCACATTCGGGTAGGAGAGGATGATTGTAGCAGGTGGTGCGTGGCAGCAAATGATATTTTTTCTGTTCGCACATATTTCAGATCTTTATTGGAACCTGTGGAGAGTTCATTCCCTTGGAATAGGGTATGACAATGCAAATTACCTCCACGAGTGGCATTTTTACTGTGGATAGTTGTGAGGGGGTAGGTATTAACGGTGGATAATTTTCGAAGAAAATGTTGTTGTGTTACAGAATGGTGTTATATGTGTAAGAGGAACGGGGAGACAATTGATCACCTGTTCCTTCAATGCGATGGTGTGCGTTGGCTGTGGAACGATATTTTGGCTGCTCAACAGTTGAATTGGGTGTTGCCAAGGCATTTAGAGGACGCGATACAAGCATGGAGGAGAAAATTTAGAGATAAGAATAGTAAATTTGTCTGGGATCTCATTCCAGGTGCATTGTATGGTGTGTGGAGAGAAAGAAACAACCGTCGTTTTGAAGATCAAGCACGGTCGATAGAGCAGTTTAGAGAATTATTTTATTTCACACTGTACAATTGGTTTAAGGCTGCGACTACTAACTCGATAGAAGGGCTGTATAATTTTATTGTCTTTTTATCCTGTTTAAAATGATTATGCACACCTTGTGTATTATCATTTGATTAATAAAATAAGAGATTACTTATCAAAAAAAAAAAAAAAGACGAACAATTGTAAGAGACACAGCTGTACATACATTGCAAAGTGAGCTCTAAAACCATGTAAAAATGTTAATTTTAAAAAATCTTTTATTGAGCTGCACATAGTGGCCATTATTAATGGGATTATACCATACAAAGGATCTTCCGTCGTATTAGCTCAAATTTTTATCACCCACTGGTAAAGGAGCTGTTGAACTTGAGAAAAACTTAGTTAATGGAAGCAAAGTCAAAACTTGTTTCTATTTGTAAAACAATTTATCCATCTCATACTTGCTACTTTGCAAGCACATTGGTGGATAAATGGATGTTCAAGCTATCAAAATATGCATGCTTGAAGTATTACCAAAATGAAGATTCATAGTATTATCAAAATATGCATGCTTGACCTTATTGCATATATCAATGATAAAATCTAGATGACCGTGGAAAATGAAGATTCATAGATTATTTTATTTTTTGGTACGAATATTCATGAAGAGTTTTAAGAACTCAAAAATTAGATGATCCTCAGGATTGTTGTTCTCATTGCTGAATTCCTCTTCTGATTAATCAATTAAGACACATTTGTTGGCAATGGGTATGAACAGTACAAGGTCACCTGTTTCACACAGTTAGGTTGCACTATCAATGTTCTGTGACGATTTATAGACTGTCTCGATGATTTATGTTCCACTTTTCCTTGAGAAAGAGACGAAATCATAATGCTGGTCTAAATTTTATCTGTATTTTTTCGTTTGCTATCCTAAATTAGATGTTTGCCTGAAGGTACACTGGAAGTGGAGTCAGAGGATTACTAGGTTGCTGATTCAGTGTTTGGAATCAACTGAGTATATGGAGATTCGAAATGCTCTTATAATGTTGACTAAAATCTCAGGTGTTTTTCCTGTTACTCGGAAGAGTGGTATCAACCTTGAAAAGCGGGTAAATTATAAAAATAGGAAATGTTTTTTCTACTGGACTTTCTCTGAGTGTTGATTTTTAAGTTAGGGAATTGCTCATCGCCTTCTGTTTTTCCTTTGCATAGGTAGCTAAAATCAAAAGTGATGAAAGGGAAGATCTAAAGGTTTTAGCCACTGGTGTTGCTGCAGCTTTGGCAGCTAGGAAGGTAAATTATGAAATGGAATCCTATTCTATCCGTTTATAAATGTCAATGGCCCTAAAGCAATTATATTTGGAAAAAAAGTGATTTCATGGATGTAACGAACACATCCCCTTGATGGTAATTCTGGATGATATCTTCTATAGAATATAGTCCTGTGTTGCATGCTGTGAATGCCCAGCATTATTTTATGCCTTGATTGGCTGATCTAATGATATGATTCACTTTAGTTTCTATGAATGACATTGGTTCATATATGGATGTCATGAGAACAATGTCCACAATGGTTCTAAAATTGTTTTCTGTCTATAAGCATTGTTTATATTCTTATAGAAATAGAGTCGTGTACTTGAGTAGGTCAATCTAAGGATTGTCTGTTTTATGTTGTATTGGCAGCCTTCATGGGTTACAGATGAGGAATTTGGCATGGGTTATCTTGAGATAAAGCCTGCACCTGCACCAGCACCAGCTTCCAAGTCTTCATCTGTGAGTGCTGTTGCTGTGCAAAATGTGCCTGGGACGAATGTTTCTCCTGCTGAGCCTGTGGGGAGTAGAGCTGTTGCTCTGGGAACCTTACATTCAGATTCTGGGAGTTCGGGCAAAGACCTTAGAATGAGGTCTGATGGAAGGATAGAAAGAACAGAAAGCAACTCGCTAAAATCTGATCCTTCACATTTGAAATTAAAAGGTGGCTCAGTTGATGGAATAGACGTTCAATCTTCTGTGCCGTCTACCTTACAATCTGGAATATCTCGCTCAGTTGAAAATCTAAAACAGATGGATGAATCTGCAAATAAACAACTGGAAGAAAACTCAAAAGTTACTGCTAAGACGTCAATGGAATCTGAGGTATGTTGCTAAGAACTTGTTCTTGCATTCGACAGTGAATGAGGATTGCAAGTTTACAACTGAATTTAAAGTGAGATTTCTCACTGTTTTCTGTTTAGACAATGTTTGCATGCTTGATGCATAACTTCTGCTCTTGAACATATACAAAGAGATTAAAAATTAGCGTACTCCAAATCTATTCCCAAAACTTCCGTTCTCTTTCCTTGCTGCTTCTTTTGTGATTCCTTGCTACATCTCTCTTCTTTCCTTGCTGCTTTCCTCCTCTCTCCTTGCTTACATATGTCCAGCGGACAAGGGTCATATCTTATATATCCATTGCTTCTTTGTAAGCTTGATGTAGTATCCGTCTTTAGATGGATTTCCTAGTGTCTTTACTTACAAACTAATAACAGATTGTGATCATGACAATAAGCATATGCACCCCACCCCCCCCACCTCAACCACCCACCCAGCCAAAAAAAAAAAACCCTCCCACTGAGGACTTCGGTGCAAGATTTCCGTTATGAGTCACTTTATCAGAATTATTATTGATTAGTTTATAAATTTGGTGCTGCTGGTAGGTTGGTTACTCCATTTATTGATATTATTCCTGGTATGTTGGTGACTCCAATGATTGTTATTATTTTTATATTATATACCGGATGCATCTTGATACTTCAGAATCTTTGAATGTCCTTTTCAAGTGTTATTTTTGTTTGTTGTCTTTGTACAAATTAGCTTCTTGATGCAGGCGAGATCTGCAGTAAAAAGGTCAACAGCAGTTGGAGCTCTTGCAAAGCAACCAAAGCAGGATCTTTCCAAAGATGATGGTAAATCTGGAAAAGCTGTTGGCAGAACTTCAGTCTCGTCTTCTGGTGATAAAGATATATCTGTTCATCCATTTGAGAGCAGGCAAATTGGGATTGCTAACATTTCTTCTGTAATTGCAGGCAATCCTAGCACGGTTTCAGCTTCAGCAAAAGGAACAACCTTATCTACTAGATCATCAGATCATAACATTGAAGCAAAAGCAGAGACTGCAAACTTAAAGTCTTCTGATTCAAGGGTTTCTACTGGGAAGGATGATGGAACTGACACTTTCGATGTGCATAAACTGTCGTCTTCCCGATCTATTCATTCTCCCGGGCAGGACAATCTTGTTGCTAAGTCTGGCGATAAACCACAAAAGAGAACTAGTCCTGCTGATGAACTTGATAGGTTAAATAAGCGCCGAAAAGGAGAAATTGATTTAAGAGACATGGATGGGGGTGAGGTTCGTTTTTCTGAAAAGGAGAGGTTAATTGATGCACGGGGTACTGATAAACTTCATCCAGCAGATTTTGACAAACCTGGATCTGATGAACTGAACATCAGTAGGGTCACAGATAAGCTTGCAGATAGATCTAAAGATAAGACCAGTGAAAGATATGACAGAGACTACAGGGAACGGTTGGAGCGTCCTGAAAAGTCGCGTGGGGATGATATTTTATCTGAAAAATTGAGAGACAGGTCATTGGAAAGGTATGGAAGAGAACGTTCTGTTGAAAGAGTCCAAGAGAAAGGTTCTGATAAGAACTTTGATAGGCTAGGCAAGGATGATAGAAATAAAGATGACAGAAGTAAAGTCCGGCATAATGAAACACCTGTGGAAAAATCACACATAGTCGATAGATTTCATGGGCAAAGCTTGCCTCCACCTCCGCCTTTGCTCCCTCACGTTATCCCCCAGTCAGTTAATGCCAGTAGGAGGGATGATGATGCTGATAGACGGTTTGGAACTGCCAGGCATGCACAAAGACTTTCTCCAAGACACGATGAGAGAGAACGGAGACGATCTGAAGAGAATATTTTATTACAGGATGATGCAAAACGTAGAAGAGAGGATGATACTCGAGATAGGAAGAGAGATGAGCGGGACACGTTATCAGTTAAGGTATGCAGTGTTCTCTTCCAACTTTTATCAATTTTATGTATGTGTGATTTATACATCTAGATTTTTGTAAATCCTTTTCAATTTTATTCTTTTTTGTTTTTGATGGCACGTAAAATCCTTGCTTGAGTATGTACTGTGCAAGTACATATTTGGGAGAACCATAAGTGTAATAATCCCGTCTGCACCTTCATACTTTCATCCACGATCTAATGATTATCTGCTTCTACTTCCACCCATAAATGCGCATTGTGCAGCCCTTAATTTATGCAAACCATTGGGAGATGCGTGCAACATTTGAAATATCCATCAAATTAGGTGGCGCTGCCGCACTATTCTCACCCATCGAAGGAAATATATTATGATTTTTTTGGCGGTTGCTTATTGTTAAACAATTTATGATTGGGGTCATGGTTGTATGAATGTGTAATTTTACTTTGTATACTGCCCAACGATTTTTAAGTCTTCCGTTTCTTCTAGATTGAGGTCCAAAGTATTTGCTTCTAATGCTGCTTCTATTTTACGACTTGCGTGGGTAGGTGGAGGAAAAAGAGAAAGAGAAGGAGAGAGAGCGGGAGAAAACGAACATTCTTAAGGAGGAAATGGATTCCATTGCTTCTAAGAGGCGGAAACTGAAAAGGGAGCATCCACAATCAGAACCTGGTGAGTATTTACCAGCAGCACCACAATCTTCTCCCCTTTCAATTAATTTGTCACAGTCATATGATGGAAGAGAGAGGGGAGATCGTAAGGGGGTTATAGTCCAACGTCCAGGTTATATGGAGGAGCCAGCTCTTAGGATTCACGCCAAAGAAGCAGCCACTAAGACAACCCGTCGCGATACTGATCCGTATCCTTAACATTAAATATGTTAGTAATAGCTTCTTTTTAATATTTCATCTTGGACACATGACCATCTTGCATCACTTTTTTTCTCTCTTTTCTCTCTCTCTCCTTGCATACCTCCATATTTCGCTGTGATCATTTTTTTTGCTGTCATCACCTCAAACATGCCATGGTGATATTCATATGACATAACATCTCAGAATAATTTTTCGAAGAGTAATGGTATTCATCATTAGTAAAGATAATCACTGGTCTAGGTGGCAATAGATCCCCTAATTTATTGTAAAATGGAATCATGATGCTTTTTAATGCACTGGACGATGAATTAAGAAATTCACTGCCACTTAAACTTGTGATGATCTCAACAAATGATAAATAGCATTACGCTTTTCCAAAACTGAGTAAGTTTTGGTTGTTACTTATTTAGTCGCTCAGGTTTCAAATGATTTAGTTGCTTTATCTTGCACTTGTTATATTCATTGATTGCTTATAGTCGTCGATATTGGTAATAATTTTGTTAAAATTATGAATTTCTTAACGAGAGTTTTAGAATGTATGACAGAGAGTGGGATGATGAAAAGAGGCAGAGAGCTGAACCAAAGAGGCGGCACCGCAAATAAAAGAGACACCAACAGAAAATTTGTCTTGGTATGAAGCAAGCCTACTTTGCAGAGTTTTCATAAGCATTCAAAAACTCGATGGGTCTAGGGATTCTGCCATTCGCTCTTGTTCCGTGTGTTTTTTTCTTTTGGGGTGCCTTTAGGGATCAATTGGGGTATGATTTTTCTCGACATTCAAGGCTTGACTTAGACTTGCTTAATTATATTTGAGGTATACTGGACAGTACCTAAGAAGTAAAAATTCTTAGTAGCTACCAACACTAATTCATGCTGGAATGTTATTTACGACAAGCTGTAAATTTTGAGTGCTAATTTTATGCTGCTTTGATGATGCCCTGAAAGCTTTTGTACCAGTAAGATAAAACTTGTTGAAACAACATTCTTGTAACTTGTATTCTTTTAATATTTGATTTTTCAGCAATTTTGTGCGCTATTAATGAAAATCCATAGGATAAGAATGAATATATGTTTTTAAGTTTAATAAGCGTTTATATGTATAAGAAAATGAAGAAAAGGGGTTGACGTAAACTTGAGTTGGTCGAGTATATTTAATTTTTTGCATCAATTGAAACTAAATTTACAACGACATGTAGACGTGTGATCTTGCGACTGATAATTTTTTAATAATATATTTCATCAATTTTTTTTTTTTTTTTTTTTTCAAAATTTACTAGAAGTTTAATCTTAATCTACGCTTCAATGTTTACATCATTAGACATTGTCTTTGAAAACTGATTTTAGACGTTAAATTGAGAATCAGAATAGTTGCTACTACCAAATTGAATCAATTTTCACAATTTAACACAAAACAGTACGATTTGTAACTCAATGAAATAAAATTAAAATTTGGAATATAAAATCCTAAAACCAGAGTTCTGTACCCGACTGTTCGTCATGAAAAGTTTTTAAGGCACTGAACACAATGACTAGTGGAGTGAGGTGTAAGAAATAGTCCTTTCCGTTAGTTTCTGTCCATTTGCTTTTATAAGTCAAATAGACAGAATCAGACCAGGACTGCTTTCACCCAAAACCTTAAGTTGAGGAAGCCAGTGCCAAGGAAAAAAAAAGAATCAGGACAGGTGCAGTACAAGGGTTATAGGTTGAGGACCATTTATGCAAATTTCCCGCACATATTTTTACAGCACGAAAAAAAATTTGAGTGCTAATTCACAATTTGAAGACAAGGAAGCTAAGTATCCTGTAAAACGTACTAGCAAATTCATACGATCCTACTTTTTATTTGGTACGTAATGATAAACTGGTACATGTAATCCCCATCGTAGAGTCAAAAATATGCCAGAATGTGTGGACCTTGCTAATGTGTAGAGATTATCCAAAAACTAAAGATACAGCGGATGGAGGTGGCAGAAAAGGAAAATGCACAAAATATGCTAGAAAAGGAGATGGAAGAATGAGAACTTCTCAATGTGTGCTCATAACAGGTCTTACGGTAGGTCGACCAATAAGAATTCCCTTGATCCTAGGACGGGAAATGCACAATGGGAACTAAGAGAACTGCACCAGAACCAAAAACAACACGGTCAGTAACATAAAATGCAGTCAAATGCCATACAGCAAGAAAATGAAGATACAAGTGAACAAAAATATCAATAGCTCATCAGCTTTCATTACTTAGGAGGAAAGCCCACATATAACAATCCACTCCCGAGAATTGTGAAACATGAAACTGAACAAAAATATCAATAGCAGTATAGCACATCAGCTTTCGTTATGCAAGTACTCAGTTCTATTATACTGATTTCCAGCTATGCGTCTATTTATGATACACTGCTAAAAAAATTTTATTCTCGAGGTTTAGAGTGAGAAAGTCTCATGCTTCGAATGTACTCCTTTTCCATTTCTTTTCTCAGTTGGTGTCCCTTCCCCCTCCCTTTTTGGCTGGAAAGCCAGGAACATATATCTTTGCATTTAATCTGGCTTTGTTATGTATTTCTTTATTTTTGGTTGAAATGTTTTCATTAATGTAATTTGGAACTTCCTAATATAGATTTTTTTTTTTTTTTTTTTTTTTTTTTTTTTTTTTTTTTTGGTTTTTTTTTTTTTTTTTTCTTTTCGTTTAAATCAATACTAAGCAAGACTGGCACCATTATATTTGCGTCAAATCAGTTCCTTCAATACTCTTATCAATTTTTATCCATAAATCATAAATTAATATTTAACCTACGAATGGATTTTCGTCTTTGTGCATAATAAAAATCAATATAAACTAGAATTGCCATAATTTTCTATAAAATTCTTCCGTTATTAGTTACTGTAGAAAGAAACAAACTTACATGTATTCATTAAAGTGTCATAGTTGAAAATCTTTTCCGCTGATTGTTTTACCAGCTGGATTAAATCAATATATAAACCAGACCATCATCTATGAGATCGCCTTCATTAGCATCAAGGTGTATTTCATACACAACTTGAGGATTAAAAAATGCCTACAATTAACAAAACCTTATGCACAAAGTTACGAAAGGGGAAAAACAGGGACCAAAGGCTTCCATCAAAAAATCAGAAGAGAAAGTTTAACAACAATATACAAAACAGAAAGTATGACTTATATACATCGTGGCAACATGATGGATGATGTGTGTAGAAAGAAATGTGCATATTTATGCATGTGTAAGGTAAGGGATTGATATGTCACTAAATACATACAAGTAGTTTAGTTTTTGAGAACACAAGCATTATCCTTAACATAAAAGGAGAGAAAATGTACAATATGGATACATATTACCTGCAATCTCTAGTTTGAACCTTTATCTTTTCCCTCATTTGCAACAGCATCTGTCACCAGAGCCGTTGGTCTCTGATCTATGACCTCGTCTAAAATGCCAAACTCCTTTGATTCTTCCGGTGTCATGAAATAATCACGATCCATATTCTTCTGAATTACTTCAATAGGTTGTCCTGTATGCTTTGCATATAGTGCATTCAATGAATCCCAAACCCGAACAATCTGCTTGGTGTGAATTTTCATGTCTTCGGCCTGCCCACTGTACCCACCAGAAGGCTGATGAATCATAATGGTAGCATTTGGGAGAGCTCGTCGCTCACCCTTTGCACCAGCAGCCAAGAGAAGAGAAGCCATCGATGCAGCTTGGCCCAGGCACGTGGTGTTGATTGGAGATCGGATGTACTGCATAGTATCGTAGATAGCAAGACCTACATGAACAATATATAATAAAAGATAAAAATAACAATCATATTCCGGATTCAGTTTGTAAATATTGGCAATCAAGTAAATTGTATGATATAAGTAATCTAAATAATCCTCAATTTGGGTTGAAATTGAATCCTTTCTCAAAGTCATGGATGGAACTTGGGAGTGAGAAAAAGAAACATTAAGTTGGCATGGCATTTGCATTTTCTGATGCTTGAGGTTTAAAAAAATTCAGAAAATTAATATAGACACAAGTAAGGGAAAAATAAAAAATGTATAATCAATGTTCAACTACAGCTGGAAATCATTCCAATGTTAATCTTGATTTCGCCATAGGACAGAAAATTCTCCTTGACCGTGCCAAATACTTTAGACCCTCAACATCAACTATCATAGTATTTGGGAATATGATATTCGAAAAAAGTAAATATAAGTCTGAAATGAATTGAAAAGAAATGAAAGGAGGATACCATCAATGACAGCGCCA
Organism: Osmanthus fragrans; assembly: GCA_019395295.1. Taxonomy (NCBI): domain Eukaryota; kingdom Viridiplantae; phylum Streptophyta; class Magnoliopsida; order Lamiales; family Oleaceae; genus Osmanthus; species Osmanthus fragrans. The sequence goes on along the minus strand of CM033342.1, from coordinate 30,144,863 downwards.
CCTGGGACCGAAGAAACTTGGAAATGATTGAAAAAACATTAAGCAGCGTTTGCATTTTCTGATGCCTCTTAGAGGCTTCAGCATATTGAGAAAATTAATATATAACAGACAAAAGTAAGGAAAATATATAATTTACATATTAGTTCCTTGCTATATTTCTCGATGTTCAACTACAGCTGCAAAATGGAAATCAGTCCATTTTACCCTTAATCACCTTTGGACATAAAAATTCCGCCTGACTGGGTGAAATGCAGACCCTCAATTTGTAATCATAATATCTTTTGAAAACTATAAATAGACATTCACAGGAATAGCAGTGTAACAATCTAATATATGGGAGATTGTATCCTACATAGCTAGTAAAAACTAAAAAGGCATTCCTTTGTGGTCTATAAGCACCTTGTGCACCCTCTCCTTACAAGCCCGTTTAAAGGGCGATTCTACGAAAGTGGTTGTTATCCACAGTGAGAGACCTGCCTGTGGTTTTATAATCACTTTTAGCAGCACCCTCTTTAGTGAATTCTACTAAAAGTGATTGTTACAGGGGGTGGAAATTGTGTCGAAAAACGGAAACATGATTCTGAAATGAAAAGGACGATACCAGCAGTCACGGCGCCACCAGGGGAGTTGAGGTACATGTGAATAGGTTTAGATGGATTCTCGGACTCGAGGAAGAGAAGCTGGGCGACAACGACGTGGGCAGTGTCGTCGGAGATAGGGCCATTGATGCAAATGATCCTCTCCTTGAGCAGGCGAGAGAATATGTCGTAGGCGCGCTCCCCCCGGGAAGAGTGCTCAATCACCATCGGTATAAGGCTGTACCATCTCCCATTGTTTCTACGATTACCACTCCCGAATGGGATTGATTGTTTTATCTGGCCATTGATTCCGCTCCACAGATTGCGAGTAAGGATGCTCCGCATCATCTTTGCTTAGGTTTCCTGAGTCGCCACTGTACAGTACAATTTGCAAATGGAGGGGGCTGACTGTGTTCGGGTTTAGCAAATTACATTACGGGAAAATGACAGAAGAGGTCCTCAATCGTTTAACAATGCATCATTTTAATCCTCAATCTTCAAAACATTGAGAAAGAGTTCATTTTCAAGGATGCATAGCCCCCTAAGTAATAGGAAAGGTCTTCTTAGGCACAGAAGAAAAAGGAGGTTGCTTAATTAACACTACACAAGTAATTGGTTTCCACGTAATTACAACGTTGCACACTATGCCCCTATTTGGGCTTCATTTTAGCCCCTGTTTGGTAATCATTTTTCTCAAAATGTATTTTTTTTCAACCACACATTCTTAATAAAATAGTATTACATGTAAACCCAAAATTTTTCCTTAATTTTTAACCACACACCATCAATTAACTATTCAAAAATACATTTTCTTCCCAAAAATGACTACCAAATAGGGGCTTAATGTGATTTTAGTAGAAAATGTATTTTAAAATACTGATTTTTTAAACAATGTGTGGTCAAAAGTAGAAAATTTTGAGTTTAAGTATAATATTATTTTATGGAAGAATATGTGATTGAAAATAATTTTTTAAAAAATATATATTTTGAAAATAATGAAGGCTAAACATGGACTGTAATGCAAATAAAAAAACGAGAGTTATGCTTATGACTTTAGATTAAATTGTTAAAAGGTGTGTCTTTTGATCTCAATAGATTTATCAGTGATAATTTGTCATGGTATCAATCACTATTTGGAAGAAGATGTGTACAGATTTGTGAAATTTGACATGAAATTGAATTTCAATAGCTCAATGAAAATTAGTTGCATTAATTTAGACAAAATGAAAATCTTATGGTAGAAAAGCTACTAAAATGAAAGGTAGGTGACTTAAATGCTCTTTTACAGAAGTTGGAGATCCTTGCTTATCGCGCAACACTCGTATATATATCATATATGAAGCACGAATTGTACAGAGCAGGACGAGACAGCCATGGAAGATAGCTTCAAAGTTCGAGTAGACAAGGCATTTGGGTCGCTGGACAATACGGCGTCGTCTTTGAGCGTTAACCCTTCACTGTGGCGCCTCACAGACGACGAAATCAAAAGACAAGAATGGAATCGGAATAAAGAGGAAGAGGAAGAGGAAGATGAAGATGAAATTGAAGAGTCCGGACCCTCCGATTACCCTCCGAACAACCCAGAAACAGATATCGTGGCCCATCTGGAATCGGATCTTCAAGAGCTGAGCGACTTTGAAGAAGAGGATGAAATTAATGGAGAGACCAAACGTCATGGGACCAACACTGTTGATGATGAAGTCTGGGATGTTCAATCCCTAATTGGCCGCGACTGCACCCTTGATTATGAGGTATTCACTTTTAAATTCTTTCGTTATCATCTTTAAACTTTAAAAAGTCCGGCGGAATTTTTAGAGATTTGGGTCGTAACAGTTTTCATACATGTCCCTGTAAGCAAATTTGTTAAAATTTGGACGGATAAATAAGGGTTTGTTGTTACTGAAACTCTTATTGTAGTTCAGTAATTAAGCCGATGCATTTGTTATCATTATTTGTTGTATAAATTTCTAGTATGGGAATTTTTATTTATTTTTCCACCCCCCCCCCCCCCCCCCCCCCCCCCCCCCCCCCCCCCCCCCCCCCCCCCCCCCCCCCCCCCCCCCCCCCCCCCCCCCCCCCCCCGTAGTTCTCATAGGCTTGTGAGTGGGACTAAACTGGTATTATTAATTTGTTTAAGCTGCTATTTTCTGGACAGCATCAACTTAACGAGCTAGTATTTATTTATTTACTTATTCGATTTCTCTGTGAAAAGATTAATGCTTGTTCTTTGTTAATTTAACTCAACGCTCTCAATGTTACTGATGTTAGAGTAATGTTATTGGTTAATGCTTGTTCTTTATAATTCTCTCTGTCTTTTCTTTTTAATCTTTTTAAAATGTACCGTTAATTATATACGTGTTGATGGGTAAGGCACATTTGCTCTAGTTTGCTTCATAGTATGTGCATATGGTGCACTACTAAATGGTCATAGGTGAGTTAAGGTAGGAGACTTTCCACTCCATTTTTCTTATTGTGTGAGCTAGCTAATGGCACTGCAAAGTAATTTATTAAATAAGTAGCAGTAACCACTGCCTCCCCAGAAAGCTTTTGAAAGCCCAGAAGAAATGAGCATACCTCTTCATCTAACACGGTCATGTTCATCCTCTCGACAATGCCCTTTTTTTGAGGGGTGTTTTACCCTTGTATGACTAACAATACCATTTTATCTGCATAACTTATTGAACTCAGTGTTACACAATTCCATACATTATAGTGTTCAATTTTATATTTGAATAAGAATTCACACAATTTTCTAGAGTAGTCATCTACCAAATATGTTAAGTACACACAATCTTCAGTTTGCAAACTCAGCATTTCCGTTAGTTTGGATAGCAGGCCCAGACAGCCTGCCAATGGTAAACATATTATGAAGTCGGATGATGAAATTGGAAGGAAAAAGATGAGTGACCAAATGGGAACCTGCATTTAAGTTCGGTAACTAAACAGGTCTTTACTTTTACCAAACTAGCGTGACTTTCCAAACTAGTTGTTGTGTCCTCAATGAGGTCAGATTTGATAATGCAGCCTAACCCAGTGAGGCGGAGGAGCATATAGATATTTTGTTTTACTGTTAAGTTTTTATTAAAATTTTGATATACTAGATACGTTATAGTTTATACAACCATGAAGATGGTTATATGTTCAACATTCTTTTTTTGGGCCATTATGCTGATTTATTTTGGTTGTTCTCCACGATTTTTTGATTTTGGGGGCTAGGGTGGGTGGGAGGGGAGCCTACTATTTTACCTTTTAAATTCTTTTGTTGTAAATAGCAGAGCAGCATAAATTACTCAGTTCTAGACATGTTTGTTTGATGAGAGCTGCACTCTTCTTTAAGAAAACCAAAGTTTAGTGATTTGGTCGACACTATGGAGAGGATCAAACGTGTCTGGTGGCGTGGCACAATCATATCTTGGTGGCTGCAAACATGAATTGCACAAATGATTTTTACGCATTGGACATCCGTGCTACACATAATTTGTTATAATAACTTGGTTAGATTATATAACGTGTATATTTCCTTCTCTCTTTTTCCAAGTAGAAGTTGATTTCCCATTCTTGGGTTGGTTTATGCAGGAAGAGGAAGATGAATATGACAAAGTGGCAGTCTGTAGGGAAGAGGTTGGTGACCGCCTATATATGAGGGACGTGAAAGTTGCTGAATATGGATTTGAGAGACTTAATGCTCATGGTGAGCTTCCGAACACGTTCCAGGATGTTGTTAGAGATCCTCGTGCAAATCACATGGCTGCTAAACTTAGGCTGAAAGAAGATGCGGAGGCAGCTGGGAATATCGATTCTTTACAAGTTGCTGATAACTCTGTGGCCTTGGATGTGGAGACCGAAAATCTTAACCGTGCAGAACTAGATGTTTATAATCCAAAATCTATTCTGAAGAAACGAGGTAGTCACATGGACTCAAAGCCCGGGAAGCGTGTCCGCTTCCAGTTGAACCACAATTGCAGTACTCAGAATCTTGAGGAACAAGGTGATTTAGTGTCGGAGCCATCTTCAGGGGATGATGTTGCAGCACCACAAGAGGTATCCGATCTTTCGCAATATTCATCTGCTGTTCCAGATTATCTGAGGAACCCTTCAAAGTACACACGATATACTTTTGATTCATTGGAAGATATGGATGAGCAATCCAATCGAAAGGCGTATATGGACTTTTTCCATCAGTTGAGGAAGGGAAACACTGAGAACTCATCGCAGGGTGACATCTGTGCTGACATCCCAAAGTCAATAGTTTTCACTCCAAAAAAGAAGCCAGAAGATGACATAATGGTGAAGAGAAGGAATGAATCCCTGGGAGATAATGCTAAGAAAAAGGGATTGCCCATTGGTGTTGCGGAAGAGGATGCCCAAGAAAGTGAAGTCAGTGCAATGGAAGAAGACGAGCCATATATAGCAATTGATAAAGGTAGCAGCTCCTTGCAGAAACCAGGTCGCCAATATCGGTCAAGGACCAGTGCAGATGCTGATGACAACTTGACCTGACTACATCTTCGTGGTATTTTGATAATTTAGTCAGGAATTCAGTACCAATACTTTAGTAGTTTATACTGCTAGTTGGCTTCATCGTGTGACTTACATGTCCAAAAAAGGAGTTGTATTTTCTTGTTACTTCACACCTGTATTATTCGTACACGGTTGCTTGGAAGTGCTGCTCGTTATGTTTTAGTGGTTAACTCTGCGCTATTATCCCTGTTGTTTATTGCAAATTTACTGCTACATACATGTATGCACCGCAAACAGGTATTTTGTTGTTGAAAGCGTGCTGGCTCCCTCGAGCCCAGAATTAACACACGAGACCATAGTGTAGTTTCAAAAATTCCAGTTGTTACTGGTAATGAAAGATCTGTTACTAATCTGGGTATTTCTGGGAATCAAAGATGGGATTGCTCCATGTACATGGCCATTAACAGTTAATGTATTCACTACTGAAATGTCCGCTTCTAATCGTACCTTTCTATTGTATGCATTTTATGCAAGTGCTCGAAAGCCGAAACCATACGGAAAACTATTGTCACAAATGTATGATATCTCAATCAACTTGATGAGCTAGCAATTTACATATAGTCCATATCGAAAAATACCTGTCGTCTTTAACAATCTGATTTCATTTTCATCTGTTTTACTATTAAATTTAACATCAAGTCGATTTGTTCTGATTGAGGATGTGCCTGATCGTGAGCTATGAATCTGTGAAGCGTTCCAAGAATTTCCACATAGCTATATCCAGCAACCTTCCTCACTCCCCGTGTTTCCATTTGCACTCTCATAGTTCTTGATTCCTCCCAGCAATTTTTAACAGCATAAACATTTGAAAGACCAATATATCTACCATCGTGATCAGGCTCCAATTCGACTAGCATTTTCCCCACTGCCTCTGCAATATCCAACTTTCTATGATTTATACAACCACTAAGCAATGCTCCTAACATGGAAGCAGTTGGTTTCAGCGTCATTTCTTGTATAAACTCGTATGCTTCTTTCAATTGACCTGCCCGCGCCAGAACATCTACCATGCAAGCATAGTGCTCGGTTTTTGGCTCCATGCCATTCTGAGAAATAGACTTGAAATATTTCCATGCCTCCTTCACTAGACCTCCATGTGCACAAGCACTGAGTAGACACAAGTAAGTTATCTCATCCGGTCTGATCCCCAAATCCTGCATTTCTACGTTCATCTCCAGCGCCTCCCGGGTTAACCCATGTGTGGCGAGCCCACCAATCATAGTGTTCCATATCAAAACATCTGTTTTTCTAACTGAAACCCCACGAAATACAGCCAATGCCTCATCAATGGTTCCACATTTAGCATACATGTCAACAAGCGACGTCCTCAACGGAAGGGTCAAATGCAATCCATTTTCAATAATATAGTTGTGCATCGTCCTCCCTTGCTCGAGCATTCCCAAGTGAGAACAAGCACACAAAACACTAACCATAGTAACCTCATTCGCCTTGACTCCATCTACCCCCATTTTCGAGAAAACAGCCAAGGCCTCCACGTAATTTTCATCCTTAACATAGCCATCAATCAACGAGCTCCACGATATCACATTTCTCTGAGGCATTATGTCAAACACTTTTCTCATAAAATTCACATCCCCACACTTTGCATATGCATCCAACACAGAGTTCCACGAAACTAAATTCTTCATAGGCATTTCATCGAACACTTTCCTCGCACTAATGATATCACAACACGAGCCATACATATGGACCAAAGAATTCGAAACAAACATATCAGACGCATACCCAGTTCTAAAAACAAGTCCATGAACAGAACCAGCAAGTTTTAGGTTCAGAATCCGTGCAGAGGCCTTAGCAAGAAAAGGGTAGGTTAGATGATTGGGGACGACATCATTTCGCAACATTGAGATAAAAGTGGAAACTGATTTATATGGGTTTTTAGTACTGGAGAAAGCCCTTATGATAGCATTGTAATGGAAGACATTTGCGGGGCCTGAGATTGTTAGGAGAGCGTGGATTTGGTTGAGCTGGTTCAAAGATTTGCATTTTTCAAGTGAAGATAACAGAAGGGATTCACTCCACATTTAATATCAGAAGCAGCAATTTTTTTCGGAGGAATCAGCTAAAAATTAAAGTTTATCATTCACGAATATGCAGTGGATTCAATCACCGTTAATTGATTCAAATGCAAGCCCGGGACATCTTCTTTCTTGCGGCATATATGGATTATAGTAATGCATTGCATCACCTAATATTAAAAGTTTCATTTTTTTTTTTTTTAACATACATATAAAATAATCAAACGATAGAATCATAGAACACAAGTTCCTCGTGCTTACCTTGAGCGTTGAATACAGGATTTGGCAAAACTGGAGTCTTCAAAGTGTGAGGTGCACATTTTGCTGGAATCTCACAACTTCACTGATATGAAAATTATTAGGTGCAACTTTCCTGCTCATAAATAAAAAAAAGTTTTAAAAAAATATAGGGAAAATTGCAGTCGCGGTCCCTAACCTTTTCATTTTTTGCAGACTTTACCCTAACCTTCACTTTCTACTACCGGAGTCCCAAACCTTTCATAAATTCACACTCTAGGTCCAAATGGACGGAAAATGTCCAATTTGAATGTTAATTGACCAATAAAATTGATTTTGACCCAATTTTGACATTTTTAAAGGAAAAAATGTAACTTTATTATTTAACCCTATAATAAAACAATTAACTAAAATTAAATAAAATTAAAAAAAAAAAAGTAACTATTCAATTATCTTGAGCATTGAATACAGGATTTGGCAAAACTGGAGCCTTCAAAGTGTGAGGTGCACATTTTGCTGGAATCTCACAACTTCACTGATAAGAAAATTATTAGGTGTAAATTCTTGTGTTTCCTGCTCATAAATCAAAAAAGTTTTAAAAAAAAAGGATATGAAAACTACTCTCGTCAAAATAACGTGAGACAAAAAAATAAATAAAAAAATTTCTGGATATTTGTACTTTCTTGCGTGCCAATCCCAGTGGGCATGAAAACATCCGACTCTGTTCAAGTAATTTTAATTTTTTAAATAAAATAGAAGATAAATGTATGTCATGTACCTCAAATTTTTCTTGTTAGAAACAGTCTTCTCTACAGTGGAGACCCCTTCTAGTCTTAAATGGATTCTCATTTCTTCGAACAGTTAGAAGACTATGAAATCCATTGTTTTCACGAGAAGGTTAATAACTTTTAAAAGAAAATGTCCTCACAGTTGGTTCATTTTTGTTTATTTTTGTCATTGTTAATGCGTGTGCTCAAACGTCAAGCAAGTGACTTGAAATCTTATTTAACGGTCAACGACAATCTTTAACCGCTAATAAGCGCTTAGTGTCTTTTTTCTTTTTACAATTATTTTAAGTTAAAATTTAAATGCTGATTTTTTTTTATCTGTCCTAGATTCAAAACAGTCGCAAGAAAAACTTCCAAAAACTTCTATCTATTTACTATTTAATATTAAAATTTGAAACTTATTATTTTGTTGGAAATTTTGAAAAAATGTATAAAATTCCTATAAATCTATTTTAGTTGTTTGGTAGGTATTATTTTTAATTACTAAATAATTTTTGGATTGATTAAAAATGTAAATAAAAAAAAAAAAAAAAAACCTTTTTTTTACGCATATCCTAGTACATAACTTAGCCTCTACGCATCGCCACACATTTCACATTTTAAACACTGAATGTTCCACAATATCACGCAATTCTCATAATAAATGACAACCAAGTCATCAGCATCATTTTATTTTATTGTTGGCTATCATAATATCAATCATGCTACGTGTACACTCCGATTTACACGTTGCATGATAGCTTATTCCATCATAATATTGAGTCTCGTGGTTACATTTTCAGTCATCATAATCAATATTAACCGTTGCGTGAGACCTTTTTAAGAGCTGTGCTATGATTACAAAAATAGAAGTGATACGGATCAAACACAGCAAGAGGTGGGTGATTTTTTTGCAATAAAACATTTACATGAAACCCACCCTCATGTGAAGTTTTGCAAGACTTCTGTGAATTATAATTCTATACACAGAATTATTCCATTTTAAAATCCTTCCTCCAGTGTGCTAAAATATACTTTTACAGTATTTATGCAGTATTTAGTTTCACAATAACTAATAAAGTATGCTTACATAAAATTCCTTTATTCAAACAATCATCAAGCACATTAAAAACCCACCACCTTCACACTTGATTTTAATTTACACTGCTGGTGATAAACCTTAATCAATAAATAACATGAATTCTTTTTCGGTACTCCATTCTTATGTTCAAATAACTTTTAACAATGAAAGCTAAAATGTTGGGCTTTTAATGAAAGGGCACATTCAGTATTACTGTACTTAAATATTTATAGGCAAAGAAATATAGAGGAATGGATATTATAAAAGCAAATCAAAGTAAAATGTGGGCAATCATATTTAAGAAGAGCAAAAATGAATACAAATCTGATAATACAGTCTTTGATGCCATTGAATAATATTTGTAATCCATTATCTGCCCATCTAAAGCAGCTTCTTAATAAGCCAGCCATGAAATCTGCTAGCTGTTTACCGAAGAGGAGACGACTTCAGCACTGCATATCGGACAAACCTACACCAATACAGAATTTATACATCGCGTACAAGAACAAAATGTTTCGATTTCATCTGCAGTAACTAAACTTCCAGTGAAATCTCAAATTACGTCACAGGACTTCAATTTGTCTCAATTGGGTCATTAAAATTCATTTTAGTTTCAAATGTTAATTGTTACCATTCCGTCACCTATATCGTCCCCCAAACTAACCTGGTGGAAATTATTTAATTGGCAGCTAAACCACAACGGATATTTTCATGTTATTGCTTAGTGGCATGCCAACTCTGTCAAAATGAAAGGTTAAAAGGCACATTTCTCATTTGATACTTTTCAGACGTGGCCTAGTGTTTAGTTGGCATGCCACATAATGGAACGTAGCATTACATGGAAGATACGTTGTGGACTGGCTCTGGCTGCCAACTAAACAATTTCCATCAGTTTGGTGGGGGCAGAATATGACGGAGTAATGATATTTGTAACTAAAATCAGTAATCCAAGTGAAAAATTAAATTTTAGCAATTCAATTGAGATTCAATGAAATTAACCCTTCAATAGCACTAATAAATGAAATAAAAATGCTTATAAGTTTAGCCTTATGAAATTGGTCTTCGATATTATGATGTTTAGGAATTGGATTTATTTGAAAAAAGAGGCTCGTCACCTAGGGTAATCACAATTAGGGACATAAGCCCAATGCAAAGGCAAATCAAGTGTGGCCAGACAAACAAATGTGAATATACACATCTATTTGCCATCAAAGTTAAGAAAGCAACATGGATTCATTGACCCGGAAAATACATCATCATTGGGATTTGAAAATGCGTTTCTCTGCTTTTGAATCTTAGAATTAAAGAAAACATAAAACATACCTTGTTTATTCTTAACCAATTATTTATACATTCAGGATGGTAAGAATGTTTGCAGGAAAGCACAGTTAATGTGTCACCATCCTCGTATTCCAACCTACATATAACACAGCTGAGGCACAAGCGTAAAACGTTGTCAGAAATTGGACATTCATATGGGGGCAAGGGAGTTAAAAATAAAAAATTGAAAGAGTAGTCATGACATAACGTCATCAATCATAAAAACTAGGCAATGTGTACTAACGAATCATTGTTTCCATCTTGAATGCTTTGTGATTTATAATTGACTGAAGGCAGAGACGCAATTGTCTCAGCAGTAAGACCCCTGCTCTCTGTCCCAACAACTTCACCCAGGGCAAGTAATTCCTGAAACGCCAAGTCAACCAATGAACTCAACGCAAGATATGCCTCGAACAAAAGAAGACATGATGCCACTGCAAAATTTACCTCATATGATAGTTCCTCTGGATCAACTTCCTCCCATGCATCCTAAAAGATTCAGTAAGAAACGCTTCAGAATTCAATAAATAAAATCTAAATCCAAATTATTAAGAGCTCATCAAGTCATCAAGGATAGTGTAAGGATGTACTGGAAACAGAGTGCAGGAATATATGCAATACTATTGACAAACTGCAAATACAAAATTACATATTTCATGGTTAAAGCAGAAACAAGAATCTCCAACTAATAGTCGTACCAAAAAAGCTCCTTGCTAAGTTGCACGGTCAACTATTAATACCAAGGTGAAAGATTGTAGAAGGGGAAGTATTGGAAGAGGGGAAGACACCTCACTTCGTTGTTTGGTTGGAAGGGAAGGGAGAGGTAAAGCAAAGTGGGAGGCTCAATCCAATTCTTTCTAATCAATATTTACAAACTTCACCATTTTGAATGGGAAAGGTTGGATGAAACATCCACCAGGATCACCACCCCCAATAAAATAAAATTATTCATGGTATCAAGGTAACATGATGTATCGCAATCTCTCTCCTTTTTCCATTAGAAAGGAAGAGCTAACTAGAACAAAGAGAAGGGTTTACTAATAAGCTGGGAAAAAATTGCATATCAACATATATACGTTCATCTAACCAATATGTAATAGGACTTGGGTTCATGTCATATCCTTTCTTGCAGTTAAAGGGGACTTTATGGCATGTTCATAGCGAGCATCTTTAAAATTTGAGTTAAGGAAAATATTTGGAGCTTTTTTGTGTTGGGACTAGGTTTGGCCACCTATGGGGTCAACCTGAACCCAAATAGTAATTCATTCTTGAGTAATTTGCATGAAAAGTCGCTGAAGTCACATTCTGTATATCGCAACACCAGGCAAGCGACGAAAACTTCTTGTGATATTAGTTATTGTTGCATTTAGTTCAGTCCAAGAATCCAGCTGATTTGATAATTTTCAAGTTTGCTATGGTATTAGGTCCATGAAACTTAACCCTAAAAATTAGATTTTTAGTAGATTTTGATAAAAGTTGGGGAAATGTGTGGTTGAAAAGTTGATAAAAGTTGTGAGTCCCATTGTGTGGTTGAAAATGAGTTTTAAGAAATGGAGGCCAAGCAATGGCTTAATTTACAGTTCAGACTATTATTTGTTTATCACGGGAAGATGTTAAGTATAACAATCTCTCCCCTTTTTCCATAGTAACCTAATCTGACAAGACTCTGTTGAATAGAAGAGGGGTACTAACTAAAAAACAAAGAAAAAAGGGCTGAAAATTGAAAAACTTATCACATTTTGTCTCATGAAAGTTGGTTGATGTTACATGAAAATCTATGCTTTTTAGCTATTTTTTGGGTAATTGGGACATAAAGGAACTTCATAACTTTTTAAAGAAAAGGAAACCATTCTTTGGACGTTATGAGATAGTGCAAAGTTTTTGACTTCTATATGGGCTTCTACATCTAAGGAGTTTTAAGACTTTTCATTGATCTTTAGCTGTTCTTGGTTGAAAAAATGATATCTTGAAATTTTATTTTTGAATTCGTTTTTCCTTCTTTATTAAGAGAATCTTTCCTCTCTTGATGCATGTATCTTTATATCAAGATCGATAAGATTATGCTTCTAACTGAAAAATGGGACAAAAAACGTAGTGCAAAGAATTTAAACCATCGGCGACTTCAAGATCAAGCTCATATATTTGTCAATTGGGTGAACTAAGAGCAATAGACCATTCGAGGCTTTCTACAGCAATTCAATTTTCAACAATCAACTAACCAAAGGAAACTTTTTTTTCTCATCCAGAAAAAGATTTAGAATCTCATAATATGGCCATACCTAGAAAAGATTTAAAAATGATATATCCAGAATTAAATAAAATTAGACCTGAGAATTATCACCATGATCCTCGTCTTCATCCTCAGCATCACCAATTATCACTAAATAATCATTAGAGTTTTGTCAATCATTGCATAGTTCTTGCGGATCAATTAAGGGAAAACAAAGAAAACAAGAACTAGGACAAAGTGGTCAATATAGAAACTCACTTTCATTAATTCCGGCTAGAGCTAACAACCTAGCTGCCATTTCCCGTTCTTCAGCATCTTGTAAGGCCCTAGCATAGGCCTCATCACTTGAAAAATCCAACGGGTCAAGTTCAACAGAATGGTTCTCGTCCTCACCTCCTTCAGCATGAGCATGCACATCAAATGCATCTTCTGAATCATCATCTACCTCCAGATGAGTACAATTATAATCCTCTTCACTGGCATCATCAAAATTGTCGGTGTCGTGATCATTGTCTTCATCATGCCCATAACTCCCAGCTTCCCAACTTCCATAATCACTGCCGTTGTGCATTGTCAGCATCATGTATGCCCTTTCCTATTGCACAGAATACAAAGCCAATTAATTTTCCGGGGGGGGGGGGGGGGGGGGGGGGGGGGATTGATAGAAAAGCTCTTGCTTATGATAGAAGTTTATAATGAATCAGAATACAAATATTTAAAGTCATTTTCATGTATACCAAACCATGTGCATTTCATTCAAATTATGGTAATATTGTAGGTACATCTAAATCTAACAGCATAGAATCGTGTATCTAAACAAAAACTGGATTTCAAAAGCATTCTAAATCTATCTCAACTAAACAACCCAATTAGAAAAATCTTGTCCATTGATTTACGAGTAAGACGATAAAACAATGGATATAAGTCCATTTGAAACAGTAGAAGAACAATACACAATTAAGTTCACTTGCCATAAACCTTGATTAACTTAAGTTGAGGTGAAAAAACTCTACACCTTGAAGAAGCTTTTGATTAGTGGATCACATTTTGGTATAACTAAGGCTTCTAACCAAAGTCGGTCCTTTTTCAACCACCCATTCTCCAAAAAAATACTATTTCAACCATTAAAATTTGAAATAATGACGGCCAAACGGGGGCTAAATATATCTCAATGCAACTAATTTCAAAAATCTTGCCGATTCATTTATGAATAAAAGAAAATAAAAGAGGGACATAAATCCGCCTAAACACCATAAGAAACCATTTATAATATAAGTTATAATGGCTCAGAATTTAGATAAGTAAAATCATTTTCACATAATAATGAGAGCTAACCCATGCTCATTTCATTCATATTACAGTAATATTGAACCATAACAATACATCTAACCTAAATAGCACAAATACTTGTAAACTCATTACGTACCCATATCCGATACGTACCGAATACTTGTCTTTTTGTCATTTTATGCTTTCTAGATTTTCAATACATATCGAATACGTATTTTTTAATTATTTATAATACGTATCGAATATGTTGGAGACGTGAAGAAGAATTTATTGGTTTTAAACTCTTTTAAAATTTATTATTATTTACCCTTAGTTCTTAGATTACTATTGTTATCAATAGATCATATTTATTGAAAATACATCTAGAGTTTTAAATTAATTGACAACTAGAGCTTTTTTTTTTTTGTTTTTTATTTTTTTTTTTTTTATGACCGTGGATGTTCGGACCAGCTTACGCGCATCTCGACTAATCCCAGGGAGCTCTGAAGTTTACAGTCAGATACTCACCTCAGTGGGATTAGTCGAACTAGTGATCATTGGGGAGCAAACCCAAGGCTTGACCAACTAAGCTACGCTTAAGGGTTAACTAGAGTTTTTTTTTATTGAAAATATACAATAGACAATGATTTAATACATGTAAAATCATGTTAATAAATTATACATTAATTAATCAAACTTTATTATATATTTAATAAATTGATTTTCATTCCTAACAATCTGCGTCTTTTATCAAGAAAATTAAATCTCTAGTCAAAATGAGAATTCAAAACGTGGGACGTTGTTGGAAACATATTTTATACTCTTGAAAGTGTTGGTTTCCTTGAAGTTGTATCGGTGTACCTTAACGTATCATATTCGAATTATGTATCCGAATCCGTGCTTCTTAGCATCTAACATCATAGAATTATGTACCTAAACAAACTGAATTTCAAAAAGCATCCTAAATCTATCCTAATGCAACAACCAATTTCAAAATCTTGTCAAGTAATTTATGAATAACATGATAAAGCAATGGTAAATCGTCTTAAACAGCACAAGAACAATAAAAAAATATGTTCCCTTGTCATAAACCCTGATTTAAGTTGAGCTACAAAAACTCTATCCCTAGATAGCTATTGTTAAGAATAATGTCATTTGTACATAAGGAGTTATAGTAAGTTTTACATATAGACGAGGTGTCAAGAAAAGAGTGGGGAAATTTCTTTTTTTTTTTTGTTGAAGTTTTGATCAAATCATATCTCATCACATCATTTGTATGTATATTAATCTGTAAGTGGTGATGTACATATAGCACAACCATTTATGGGTACATTTCTTTGTGCCGAAAACAACTACCCAGGCTTACTCCTGAACTCGGATCTTTTTAATCCATCTGTCCAGAAAGTTTATTTAGCTACCAAAAAACCCCTAATTTTTTATTTTTATTTTTAATAGTTAACATAACAGAATTTTGTGAAAGCAAAGCGTTTATTTCTTGCAAGTATTAGACATAAGTAAGGTCTAAAATTTTATATGTAAAAACGAAAAGAAACACTCAAGAAATTGTAAAACCCACTTTGAGTAGAACAAACCTTAAAGTTAAAATCAGCTCACAAGGGGACAGCGCCCAAAGTCCTTACAAGGCCACAAGGCATGCCATTCACGAGGGATATAATCAGATAGTTACCGAAATCACAGAAAAAATATATATAATTAAAAAAAAAATCTACGCATAGGAGAAGCTTTTGATTATTGGGAATCACGTTTTGGTATTGATAACTACTGCTGCCAGCGCTTATTCCAGATGTATGCTATTTTAACATTCTGTTATAAAGTACAAATAAAAACCTTTTTTTTTTTTTTTACAATTATCAAGGAACCCTAATCAAGAATTCAAAAAGAAAAAAAAAAATACCTGTCCTTGGAGGGCTCGGGCAAGGGCGAGATCAGCATCGACCTGGCTGAGGTCCGTAAATGGAGTTCTCTGAGGCCGATTGTTCTCAGCATCACCATTGATATTGATTAAGACGTCATTTGACGAAGTATTATTGTTATTATTGTTGATCCCCGTCCTAGTGTTCTGTGTAAGATCATCTTGTTCGCAAGTATTATCGGTGTTAGCTTTCGAATTTGTCTTCTCCATTTCAAAATCCGCACTAATCGAATCTGAATTGTTGTTTATCAAATAAGAGAGGATATTCGATCTCAGAGGGATGAGAGAGGGAATAATCTCAGAATGAATAAGAGCGTTAAATTTAAGAACAGTGATTTGTTGATGATTGACAAAGTAAAGTCGAAAGAGATGGGAGTTAAATATTTGTTTGGCCACTGAACTTTGCATTGTGTCAAATTTACTCATCGAACTTTAACAATTATTCCATTAATCACTAAATTTTACTTTGCTAGTGTCCATCACTCATCATCGAGTAGATGACGATTAAAAACATGCTCACGTGGCGGACGAAAAAATGAGTTGACAAGTTAATTCTAGCCAAATCAACTCTACATCATCACTAACACACATTTAATCTCTCTGATTATAGAAACACGACTTCCCTAATGAAAACTCCAAACCATCTAAGATGATTTTAATAATAGTGAAGCTCAATCCCAAATTCTTAAAATCAATTTGACATTCAAAACTTATTCCTCAAACCCATAAAGTTTGATTATCGTTCTTCATCCCGCTGTTGATAACTAGTAGAAGAGCCAAACTACAAGTAGCATATGTTTGATTTGAGAAGTTCAAGCAAGACGGTTAAGCTTGCATATAGACAAACATATTGAAGGTAATTTCGATAGTGCAAAGGTGTATGATTGAATTTAACAAAATGAGTTTTCTCTCCCTCTGTAAACTTAACTTCTTTTATGATATGTGATAACATTTGACAATCTTGAATTGTGAGAAATTGTTGGTGCTTTTTTGTAACTATTTGTTAAATATAGAAATAAAATATGGAGTATTTTTCATTGTAATATTTTCTTTTAGTGTAGGATTACTTTCCATAGTAATTGATTGTGTAATATTTCCTTTTATATTTATTTCCTTGTACAATTATTTATAATCCTATAAATAGGGTCTTCTACATTGTAATATTTACAATATTATAATAATACAATTTATATTTCTACACATGGTATCAGAGCATTATTGTATATTCACTAATATGGTATCAGAGCAGATTTAACTTGATCTTGGGTTAAACATGCAAAAAAAAAAAACAAACAAACAAACAAACGGCGCAGAGAACGTGGAGGAAGTGCTGAAGTTATGAATACACACACGGAAATTGAGGCAACTTTCAACTTTGGGAGCAAAAAGGTGGCTGATGTGGGGAATAAAGAATTGAAGTTGAATTCAGTGTATGCTCACGCAATATAGCAAAATTGAAGGCAGCTTTTGATAGTCAAATTTTGTGGCTGGAGTAAAGGTGGGCTGGAATTCATATGCTCAGCAAATCGAGGTTAGTTGTAACCCCATAAATAAGTTTTCTTTTATGTCAAAAAAAAAAAAAAAAAAAAAACTGATAGATTTTTATAACATGTTTTCATAAGCAGATTTTATTATGTCGAAAAAAAAAACCCAAACACACATTAAAAAAAACAAAAAAAAAAAACTTTGGAGAGTCGATATCTTGAAATTTACTACCGGCACTCCTCCTACCTCTTAAACAAACTAGAGTTTTTTTTATAAAAACAAAACTACCTCTTAAACTGCCTAGAGGTTTTTAAAATTTTGGAGGGTCGGTACCTTGAACTTTATCGGCCTTCCCCTGCCTCTTGATAAATTCGGGATTTTCTTATGCTTAAAAAACAAAAAAATTGTCCATCAAATATTTTCTTTCAGCAAACAAGAAATCACTTATCTCCATCAACAATGACAACGACCTCAAGTGTTTGGAGTTCTTCAATTTGGAAGATTTGATTGGATCGATTTCTTCAAACTCAATATTCTACCTCATATTGAGTTTGAGGGGAGGGTGTTAAATATAGAAATAATATATGGAGTATTTTCCATTGTAACATTTTCTTTTAGTGTAGAATTACTTTCCATAGTAGTTGATTGTGTAATCTTTCCTTTTATATTTATTTCCTTGTACAATTATTTATAACCTTATAAATAGGGTCTTCTACATTGTAATATTTACAAGACCATAATAATACAATTTATATTTCTACACATGGTATCAGAGCATTATTGTATATTTATTAATACTATTTGCACACAATTGTGAGGAATTTTTGACATAAAATGGACCTTTAGGGCATGTTTGCCATCCAAAATAGCATTATTTGGTTGTTGTATTGGTAATGGCCTTCATCTCATTATCTAATTTCCTCCAAAGGCTCTGTTGCTTCTCTACTCTATAGTATGCCCAGAAGACACTTACTCTCCCCCTCCCTTTTTTTTGAGGTTTTGAATAATATTTTGAATATTTATTTCTTGTTCAGATGAAAAAAATATCTATAGACTGGAAAAAGGACACAAAACTGCAGTTGGAATTGCCAGAAGCGTACATTACTTGCACAAGGGTTGTTCAAGAAGAATAATTCATAGAGATATTAAGGTTTCAAATTGACTCATCACAAAACTGCACTCTGATTTTGGGTTGGCTAAATGGCTTCCATCACAATAGACTCGTCACTTAATTGCTCGTATAGAAGAAACATTTGGGATACATGATCCTTCATTTCTTCTAGTTTTATCAAACCCCCATGGTCTCGCGCGAAGTGCGGTCAGAATGTCTTCAATCCGGACTAGGATGTTAATACCAGTTTGGTAGTTTTATTTTTTTGGAAATGGTCGTGCTGGAAATTATGTATCTGGTGGTTGCTTTCAGATGTATCTGTAGCATTGATATTTTTTGAGAAACTGATATCTTTCCTATTCAGTTTTTCTCACATCTGTAGCATTGGAAATTATGTTCATATCAATTTGGGTATTTATGCTTTTGAGAAACTTGTGTCTTTTCCCCTCTCTCGTGTGTTAGTTGCTTAGTGATATAGCTTTTCACTTATTTTATTGAGGTCATCCTAGTTTGGACGGGTTTACAGATGTCACATAATTCATGCTAGTTCAAGTCACGGAAATGCAACAACAATAACTAATCTATACTAGGTATCTTGTACACTTTTTAGTTTCATAACCTAAATATTGTTTCCAATTTGGTCTGGTGAAATGTATGTTTTTAATCACATTGTCCTGAATATAACCACCATTGTAAGAGCAGCTAAAGAGGCCATTCCCATACAGAACACGCGATTCCAATTGAAGAAATTCCAAGTTTTCAGTTTCAATTTTTGATTTGATAATATCGAACTAGTCAGCAGCAAATTTAACAATAGTAAAATAACAACAATCAACAAATTAAAACAAGATTAATAGATAAGATTAATGTCATTTGAAGATTATAATTGTAGTGCTAATGTCATTACAAGATTAGTTATATCTAAAGAATATAAAACACCAAAAATGGAGATCTAGAATTAGTCAAGGATTTGCCTCATTCCAGCATTCCTTTGCTACGTTCTATAAATTGGGGAAGACTAAGGAGGCTATGCCTTGCCATTCTCTGTAATTCTATAAATTGGGTAGGAATGGCAAAAAAACCCATCAAATCCGATACCCGCGGGCATTACCCGCTTAATCGGGTATTCGGGGCGGGGCAGGTTAGAGAACGTCGACCCAAAGCGGATACGGGACGGGGACTGGGACTGGGACTGGGACGGGTATTAAGGTCCCCGTCCCGTCCCGCCTTGCCTCGCAAAAGTTTACATTTTTAACTTTTATTTTAGCATTTTATTATTTAATTTACTTTGTGAATTTTTCAGGATTTCATCTGCTTTTCTCTCTCTCAAGAACACTATTTCAGTCTACAATCCAAATTAATTATAAAAATTACTTCTTCCTTGAATTTTCGTCTTATATTCTTTGTCATTTATTTATATTTAAAGATCCATTAAACTTCTTTAGTAAACGTTGTATTACTCTTTATTTAATTCTCACGTCTATCTGATCATTTTTTTTTTCCCGTCATTCATTTTTTTGTTCTTTTTCATATTCGACAAAGAAGAGAATATTGTTTTTTCTGAAACTTTGGATTGTTAAAAAAAAGTTTTTGCTTTTCAAACACCCTTATTATGTTAATAAAAAAAATAGGGGTAATAAATGGGGTAGGAATCCCTACCCGCCCCCGACCCGACCCGACCCGACCCCGCCCCATTCCTGCCCCGCTCCCGTCCTAAACGGGGGTGGAAAATTACCCAACGGGTCGAGGGTGGGAAAGGCCGACCAGCCCCATTGCCATCCCCAAAATTGGGGAAGATTAAAGAGGCTATACCTTACCATTCTCTATAACATCCTTCAACATACGTGACAAATCTGGCATTGGATCTTTATTCGAACAAATACATCTTGTTGTACCACTAGACTCACCCTCAAATTGCACATGTTTTTCTTCGACGTAACATCGCTCCATCCATCTCACAAATCTCTTGCCATGTCTTTGGCAATGTTGCTTCGTCGGGCTTTTTGAAAGGTAGTGCCCCAACTTCCTGAAACCATGACAAATGCTATTGCAGCCACAAATTCTCGGAATATTTATCAAGAGTTATTCTAACTATTCTAGAAGTAGCTTATATATCAAGGAGTTGATTACATCAAAAACATCCTAAAATTTGTTTGACAAATGATTATTCGAAATTTTGTTTTTAACTGCTTGAACACGTAATATAGATGAGGTAACGTTATCAAAAATAAGAGGACTGCATAATGAATCAATGTAAGATCCTAATCATCTCTTGGTATTTAAAGAGTGCCAAAAAAAACACAAATATTTCCTAGCTTAATCCCAAATGGACATTATTTATTACATTTTTCCTACATATTATTGGACAATTAATCAATTCCTCCTAAAATTGCTTCAAGAACTTGATGATAATTGAATAGCCCTCATCTTGAGAAAGCATAAATTGAAATTGTTCATGGTAGAAATTTCTCTCTTTTAGTTGACATCTTATTCCTTTTCTGATACAATTTGCAAATAAAACAACATCACAAAACTAGAAACTTTTTCTAATACTAGTCAATCGCACGTGCATTGCACGTGCTGTAGTGTAGTTGGCTACTTAATAACGTGGAGTGATTTTTAGTAATTTTACACATTAATTTTAAGTTGTAGTGCATGAAAATTAATTAAAAAATTAAAATATATTATTGTAAATGTCTTTTGTTTTCTTTGTGTGATATGGGTAAGTAAAGTAAAAAATTTCTCCATAGCTCAGTATGTCTAGTATCAAGTTTTAAAGAATTAAAATTATAATTGAATATAGCTTTTTCGATATCAATGTCAAATAGGAGAAAAGAAATTTCATCTCTACATTCTCACCATCCGATGGAGCAACATTAAGCTTTTTGCACAGCTTATCTGTTGCTTGTCCAAACAGGCAAATCATTTTAAGAAGAAATTGCTAAGCGCAATTTTGGAATCATATGAATGGCAGAATAAGAAGGATGTCAAACATGAAAAACAATGAAACATTTCAACTCTATCAAATCCGTTACATCTTAATGCCATTATGCAAAGTCAAGGAGTGTAAAGAGCAACTTTCTCTAATAATATATACAGATTCATGAAAATGGCAAATCGTGTGTTGAACACACGTGTCTGTGTCGGTGCATTATAGAAACTGAGAATACAAAATGATGTGGTGATACATATTAGTATCAGATTGTAGCATCACCATGTCATCATGAATATCAAGACATTCAAATGTTTTAGACAACAAAATTACACCCAAGGCATCATATATAGGATTTTTCACAAATTTACATGCAAGCTTTGCCTTTTTCATCAATGGACTAACAAATAGAATGAGGGAAGCTTTTGAGTCAAGAAGCTTTGCACTTCTCTCCCCTCACTTACTTCATCAGTTTTACGTTTCAATTCTTCTTGGAGCTTGTGGACACAACTGGGGGATACATTTTCTATACATGTAAAGTTTTCCTTCTGCATCTTCAGAGACTGATATTCTTCGAGAACTTGCTCTTTTTCAAACTCAAGCTTTTTAATCTGGAGTAACAGATCTTTTTCCTTCTCTTTCTATGCATCTGCAGCTTCCCTTGCTTCCAAATACACTTTCTACCAGCTTTTAGATTTTGACTGAAAATTTGGAAAGAGTTGGCTGCAGAATATGTACTCTATTTGTGAAATCCTGTCTTTTGCTTCCTGAATTGTGGCAACCAGTATGGTGCTAAGGCCAGATACAAACTTAGCATCAGAACTATCAGTAGGATGCTTTAACTGTGGAAACTTTTGAAGGCTGCCTTCCATCTTTCAAAAGTTATTACAAATGCAACGAGTGAGTTCTAGTGGCAAAATAATAATAAATCAGTATCAACAAGGCCATTATCTAAGTACCTCTTTTGAACACCAGAGCATTCACACACCCAGAGTAGCAAAATGCACGAAGAATTAGTCACTTATACACATGAACATGTAAAACATCCAAATGTCTACATTCCGAGAATAGGTTGATTTTAGAAAGATAGGTTTTTTACCTTCGATCACAAAACACTACAAAATTAATTCTTCAGAATCTGTCCTATTAACCAGAATTGACAAAATATCATATCAATATCCTCTAACAATAATATCAATTGAATGAACATAAAAAATACTTTTATGCATAAGTAACTAAATTATATTCATTTGGTGGCTTTGCTTTTTCATTTTCTTTCTAGATCTGGAAATATCCTTAAAATCTATGGAAAAATGAGTACAAATTATGGGAAATCTGTTCTCTTTTCTCGCAAAGCTTCGAGATAAATGATACGTCATATGCCCGTGTTATATCACCAAAATAAAAGGATGGCTCAAGCAACGTATATAAGAGCCAAAAAGTAAAATCTCTAGCAAAAATATACTATTTTACATAATATAATAGAACTTCATAAAGAAGTTCACTTTAAAAATAATAAAGAAAGAAAATAGACAATATTTTCATTCAAAATACCTTTTTTTAGTGTCTAGAGACTCGAAAGCTACATTATTCAGATTCAGTCTCCATTAATATCTAACAAAACTATGGTTTCCATTTAATAAAATCAAAAAAGGTTGTTTAATCATAAGAAGGCCAAAATGTTATTCTGTATGAACAATACTTAGAACATTTGTGTGACAATTAAACATTTACATTATTACAACCAATTGTCAACCAAACCAAATACACATGAATGTCAAATACCTCCGCAACTACCATGGACCTTAACCTATTTGCAAGAATCGATAATTCATCGGCAACAAGAAAAAATGGATCTAGTTGCTCCTGAGAGAGAAAAAATAAAAATAAAATTGTTAAGTGAATTAATTCATATCTTTTCCATGTCTTTTGCAATCAACAGACCCCAACCATACAATCCAGCAACAAAATGTGAAAGGTAACAAAGTAAACACTAAGAAATGCAGTGTCATCTTGTGCTATTGTATCCTGAATCACTATATTAACAAAGGACAATAAGCAAATCAAAAAATTGGCTATCACAAAGTAAGAAAGAAGATTAAGAATTGAGCTAATCTCTACAAAACTGCTCTGATGATGAGCTTGTTTACCAATACCACCAAGGGCACTTGAAACCCAAGAATAAATAATTTTTTAATTTGAAAAAATAAAAATAAGTAAATTACTTATTTTGATAGTAAGATCAAAGTTAATTTTAAAAATAAGCTATGTAATTTTATTTTATTTTTTTCAGGCTAAGCCATACATGGTCTAATAATTTAGAAGTAAGAATCTGAGGTTGCAAAGGCATTATATTTGTAACCTCAAGCTGGAATTTCCTTTTTCATTTACTAAATTTAAATTGCTTTAATTATTATAATGTGTTTTCGTGATATTGCACATCGGTAATACAATTTTCATTATAATTGCAAAGTGAGTTTACAATAACACACTTTCTAGATCTTCATTAAATTATCACTTGTAACAGCTAAATAAAATAAAAATCACTTAATAATTTTGAATATTAGTCAAAGTCGAATTGACAACTTTTGTTAATCGAGATTGATTCTCCAATAATAATAGAATGTTATTGGTTAATCTTATCATCGACCACCGAACTTTAGACTAAATTTTATTTTGAGTCCTAAACTTTAATTTGTATAATTTTCATCATCGACTTTTAATAATTATTTCAGAATTCTAATTTTGTTTAGTTATACCTCAATCACGGAATGTTAGAGACAATAAGCTGGAAAACAAAGCTAACTAAAGGAAATGAAATTGTAATGCCCCCATGAAGAAAAAATTGTCAGAAGAAAGACCAAATTCCAGATAATTTCAGAAAGGATTCACATTAACTCCTATCAAGTAAAATTACTACTATATTTTGCATCAATATCAATCAATTAATTTTAACATTCTAGAAAATGGGTTAACAATAAAAACAATAAAGCAAAAAATTTCATATATATTACAGCACCCCAGATAATCAAACAATCAAGACATGCCAATGTGCCAGACTGGATCCATTGAAAAAAAATATTGCAAGGCTTCACTAACAGTTAAATTAAAGAGAATAATTATAATTAGATGGGGCCGATCATGTCCCTTCCCAGTCAATATGAACGAAAAAGAATAGGGACAAGATGATCAATCAACTTTGCATAAAATAGAAAAACACTCATTTTCTCTGTCCCCCTCTAAGTTTCTATCTCCATTTTCACAAGATAAGGATGCAGTAATTTCAAACAATTGCAAATGCTGTCTGCTTTTAATTGTAATGTTATTAACAATAAAAATTCAGAACCCAAGGTAGAAATTGAAAATCACAAGCTTTGATAAATTATCAACATCTTAAAAGAGTTAATTATACAAACCATGAAATTCTCAATTTAGACCTTGGATCCATTCCCAGAATCTCAATTTTCTTATCTAATGAAAGGCGAAATATTGAAATCTACGACAGTAAAAGTTACACATATATAGTGATTTAAGAGTTACAGCCTTCAGAATGTCTAAATAAAAAATAATAATAATAATAAATGCTATGGTGGATGGGTTGAAATGATGTTTCAACTAACCCATACAATATATGTTTTTCGATTAAGCCAAATTCTGGTTAATCTTTTTTAATTTAAAATAATGATATGATCTTGTTCGGTAGTTTCAAAAGTGCCACAGTAGATAATTCTGATAACCATGCGTTTTCAACTTTTCATAGGTCAATAGTTCCAATAGCAAAGTCTGGAATAATTTCCATGACATACAATACCGTATTAAATTAAACCGAAGTAAACCCATTAGACCAGCAAAATTTCCCTCACCAAATGCAATTAAATATGATTTCATTAATATAACAAATGATGCCAAAAGTATCAAAATTCACATTAATCCCCCTTCTGAGAGCAATCTTTGTATTTGCTTGGTTTTTATCAGAACTTTAAAATCTGTTCAATTTCTCTTTTGTGGTTAAAAAGGTGTGTTTTTGCTTGTGAGATTAAATTAGACATTGCATGTACACAAACAAAAAGAAACAATGGATGCTATTCAAACATACTTTTGAACTAAATTGGCTCCCTCTTTCCAGGCATTTCCTAATGCTTGCCAAGCTCCTGAAGTTAGAGAATCCACTGAATCATCAAAAAATTTCACACTCTGCACATTCACAAGGAAATTGGAGTGCGTCATCTGAGTTTAGAATGATTTCTGGCAAATGGAAACTCACATATCTTTCATATGCATTTGTTGACAGGAAGGCCACTCTTTCATATCAACTTTACAGCAACCAAGAATAACTAAGAATCAAATATACATGTATTGGGAAAGAAGAACACGTAATAGAGAAAAACATGTATGGGAAAGAAGAGTGCCTACTGTGTTCCCTTGTAGCAGAAATGCAATTAACAGTTCACTGATCTTACCTAAAAATTACTTACCCGGCTAAGCAATGAATCTTCACTGGCTTTCTCGAGTTTGTCCAGAGCAGCTTTGAGTCGTTTGACATTCTCATCTGCACTTTCATCTTCCACACCAGATGCTTCTGTACCATCCTCCTTTGAAGATTCTGAATCTTCAGCCGTAGATTGCATATCTGTAAAGCTCTAAGTAACCTCAGTAGCCTGGTGTTAAGAAAAAAGTGATTTGTGGCAGACAGAAAAATCAAATAATTTTATGTATTTACCCAGCAACTCATGATCTTTGATAAAATATATTCATTAAAGCTTTGCCATCACTGCTTTCTCGTATTTTAAAGAGTAAAGAATCTACCATCAACAGTTAACAATTGAGTGATTAAATATATCCTGTATTCCTTGTGGAACTACTAAGCGAGACTCTGAATAAAGCTTCATTTCACTCGAGCTAATAAAATCAAAGATGCGACTTTTCCCTGATCTTAAAAACATAAACACAGCAGAAAATAGTCTCTAATATATCCTGTTGCATTTTAGACTCAGTAATTCTGAATCTTTGATTCTTCCCGGAATTATTGATATAATAAACCTATGCCAGAAACAGTAAAATTACATATTCTTTATCCCCCAAATGAAAAAACTCCAAAATTATAAAATTATTATTCTTCACTCAGTTGATTGTGATTTTAAACTTTCTCATCCGTTTGCCCTAATTTTGGACAAGTAAGAAGCTTAATCAAATAAGGTTTTCTTTCTTTATGCACACAACTTTGCGATATGAGCTAAAAACTCGATGTAAATGTATTTGCCTGTTATATTAAAATTCTTCTTCAGTACGGGAGACATACATTGCGAGAGATCTCTTCGGCAGCGACAGTAGCAACTTTCTGAAGATCTGAGAGATAAGAAATGGAGAAAAATCCCAACCACCCCAACTGCCGCCACTATTTTCATTCTCTCCTGAAAGCTGTACCGCGCGTGGCGATTCCTCTACGAGATAACTTTGTCATCAGACGATTTCGTCATGTTCTCTGCCATTCAGTCCGAAATTTTTGGAAAGAAAAAAAAAATAAAAAGATAGAATTTTTTATTCGGCTCTGAAATGTTGGAGAGAGCAATAAAGGAGAGAGCAAAACAACCACGCTAAATAACAGAATATACTTACAAAAGGAAGCCCGATTTCCCCAACTGTAAGCGACCCAAAAAAGTTCCCCAACAATGCAACCTCAGGCACCCCTAACCCCTGCACAAGCTCTGCAACAAGCACTCCAAGAAAACTCAATAATGGAGAGTGAAGTTTGTTGGGAAAATGGAGAGGAAAGTCGCTGAAAAGCCATTGAAATATTTGAGAGAGTGTTACTCTCACTCTGTCTCCGTGTCACGACCCTCAAAAATTTATTATTTTTTTTTTTTAGCGTGAAGAAAATGGAGAGGAAAGTCGCTGCAAATGGAGAGGAAAGTCGCAGAAAAGCCATTGAAATATCTGTCTCCGTGTCACGGACCCTAAAAATTTATTTATTTATTTATTTTTTAAGCGTGAAAAATAATTGACGATACAAAATGTCGACGCATGGCAAAAACAAAACTGGCTCTTTTATATAGTTAGGAAATGAAAAGAGATATCTAAATTGGAGAATGATTAACAAGCACAGAATACACTGAGAATTTTACATGGTTAGGGATTCCCTTAAAATTCATTACACGACTTGAATTTCAAAGTTTTCTCCTGGATTAAATACGTAGAGGTCTAAATTACAATCTAATCAAGATAACCCAAATACATGGATACATCAAAAACATATAATCACTCAAATTTTCCGATTAAGACAGAGAAATACGTATATTACTTTGATTTGGGATACCACGAGAGATAGAAATTGAATAGATTTGAGGACCACAGAGACTTCGCTTGAGAGAATTGATTTAGGAGAATTGAATTTCAGGAGCTTAGGGTTTGGTGATTTCATGGACACAGTTGTGTTTCATTTACATAGAAAGCCGTGATTGGGAGACTAATTTCTGACGTGGCGATAATAGGGAGCTGATGTGGCACTCAATTTATCATTTGGAAGGAGTTAATTGGACATGTCATAATTTCATCCTCCATGAGTATCAATTTAAAGGGCATCCAATTGGATGAGTGATTGACACTAACAAAGTAAAGATGAGTAATTAATGGGACAACTGGTGAAGTTCAATGAATAAATCGTGACATGATGCAAAATTCAGTGACCAATGAAATATTTAACTCGAAGAAATGAATAGTTTGAATCGGGCCAGCTCGACTCTTTTATACCGAGGCACTGTGGACATCCCAACCATGCCCTATTGATGAGAAAAAAGAGGAAATTGTACCTCATGTTACTTACAAAAATGTCATCTTTTAATCATCTCTGCAAGGGTACTACTTTTGGACATTTTTTTTTATCCCTATAGACAATTTAAATTTCATATGCGCCCTTAATTAATTTAATTTGATTAGATGGAAAAAATTGTACAGAATAGTACACAAACATTCTATCAAACCCACCCAAGCCAACAACTCACCCAAACTTTCTAAACTCACAACTCACCCTTCATTCTCTTCTTCTTCCACAAGGAGAAAGTTGAAGAAATTTCAATCCGTGGTGAGACTGTTCTCTCAAGTTCAATTTTTGATGAAGTTTTACGTAACTCCATTGATATTCTTTCGTCATTCGAGCTCGTAACTTTTTCCATGATAAGAATCCTACCTCGTTTTTCTTCGGAATTTTTATTTATTTTTTATTTTCTCAATGTTTTTTAAGGTATAATGGGGAAGGAAGATGAATGAAGGGGAGTGAGGCACACTATGTTTTTTTGTGATAATGGATGAATTAGTTTTGCGGCAGAAATTGCAGAGTTTGCTTGATTTGTTGATGCAGATTAAGCCACTTTCGGATCCCTCTTGTTTTTGAAGCAATGGATAGGATTGTAATCAAATTTTTTGATGTTTATTGGAATTTTTGAAGAGGAATTACCAGATTTTGTCAACTTCTTGTAGCCCATAAATGATGAAATTTTGAAAATAAGTCACAATAATGTGAAAATTCTCTCACAAGGAAGAGATTAATTTTTTATTTTCAGTTTCTTCAACTCTTGAATTTTGATTTGCAATCTAATGTTATTTAAAAACTAATTAGGAGTAGATTACATAAATAGATGTTACTCAATCTTTCTTATACTCTTTTTTAAAATTTACTAATAATACAATTTCCTATATACATACACCATTGATAAGTCCAATGTTTTTGTGCATTTGTTTTTTTTTTTTTTTGCTACTTGAAGGTGTTTCGATTGTAAAATTACTGTTTGCAAGTTGTATTTTTTAGTGGATTGAGTTGATTTGGATGAAAATATTTTTGGGAAAGATTTGTTGATGTGTTCTTTAATTGTGTGTCTGGGCAATCGTTATATCTGAATATTTTGTTTAGTTTACAACTTCAAAACTATCGAGAATTACAGTTGAACCATCAACAGTTAATGAATTCTTATATTTTGGAATAAGTGGAACGGTATTTGTACACAGATAAAGTTGCCACAGTAATAACACAATAATGATAATATAACATAAAATGACGAACATAATCATTGTAATATACAAAATATAACGTCAATCATTGAACATCATTCCACTTTACGTGCTTTGTGATAGAACAGGGGTTCGAACATGTTTCCTAGTTGTGGCCAACTTGCCCACACCGAGTGCATTTCATGATTCATACACTAGACTCATATTTGAATCACGAGGAAATACCTCTAGATAGTCATTTCATAAAAGTGATTTGTGAAAATAGACATCAAAAAGTTAGAAGTTTTAAGAATAGCATTTGAACAACAATCTTTCCAAAAATACCCTCTCACATAAAAATTGCAACAAAAGCCATCATAATGTATAAAATACTCCAATTAGGTCCCCAAGAAAATATAAATCCAAAATCTTTAATAAATTTAAACCCGGATATTATACAAAATTTTATTGACCTAAAAATTGCAACAAAAAGAGAATTAAATTATTTAAAAAAAGATTTAAAAAGTTTCTTTTTAGATTATTTAGATCCAAAATTAAAATATAAGAATACTTATATAGATAGCCAAGCAATTAGATTTGAAAATAATATACATAAAGAAATTATCAATCTAGAAAGAAGAATTGAAAAATTAAAAATAATCATTAAAGAAAAGGTCATAGCAAAAGATAGTGAATTTTATAAGTTTTATTGCGATTTATTGAATATTTATGAAAATAATAAATTTTGAGATTTTGAAGACGGTCTTAGTACCCCCCCATCTTAATTGGTATCAGAGCCATAGATCATAACATGATAATAGAAGATTTAGAAAATAGATATAAAATTATAAAAGATAGATTTGCGATAATAATAGGAAAACCTATAATAGAGAAAGAAATCTTAAAAATCATACTTATAAAATTAAAAGATCTACCTTTAGATATTAGAAAGGAGATAATAGAAAAAACAGAAATTAGTATAATAAGAGACCTTATGATATGGGAAACTATTATAGAAACTATAGATCAAGAAGAAATTACTGCTATAATAGAAAATAATATAAGTAATTATGGGAATTAAAATTAAAAAGATAGATAACTATTATAAATTAGAAGAAGAAAAAGGATATAAAATATTTTATGAACCTATTCCTAATAAATCAAAAATATTGACATTAAATATAATTAAAAAATTACCTAGAGAAATAAAAGAACAAATACTACATAAATTAAGTATATGATCTATAAAAGATAGATATATATATGAAATGATTAATAAAGAATTTGAAAGTATTTTATAGAAATATATGAATCAGCATAAGCTATAAATGAGTAATGATAAAGTAGCTAGAAAGCTTAATAATATTGTTAGAAATTTAAATAAAATACAAGAAAAAACCTCAAATATACTAGAAACACCAGGAGAAATAAATAAATCACAAGGAAAAATGTTAGGGAAACTAAAAATCGAAAAATTAGAATTAAAAGCAAAATATTTTGGAACCGTAAGAGATAATCAATTACCTGATAACGAAATAGCAATAGAAAGTCTTAATAAAATCATTAATGAAAATAAAGACAAAAAGTGCAGATTATCATATTTATTAGAAGTAAAAAGTGGAAAAATATAATGGCTTTTTCAGAATCATTTGATGAACTAAAGAAATTAGTAAAAGAATTAATGAATGAAACTAAAGAATTAAAAGATGAAGTAGGAATGTTAAAAATAGAAATTAGAGAAATGAAATAAAATATGAAACCAACAGATAAAAAAGTGGATAAAGATAGAATAAAAGGAGAAATGACAAGAATAGGAAAGAAACATGTAGAAACAGAAGGATACTATGAACCAGGAAGTATGGATGATAGATTTAGAAAAGAAATATTACCAATAATCCTAGAACAAGAGAAAGAATTTGAAAAATATACAGAAGAAAGAGGAAAAAATAAAAAAGATGATGAATGAAGAAATAGATAATTTAATAGAAAACTTTGACCAATTAAGTATAGAAGAATTAGAAAATTATGAAATATTAATGAATACTGGTGGAGGACCAACACAAGCACCAGGAAGTACAAGTAATAATCCAAAATTAGAATTTCCTGAATTAGAAGGAGGATATGCACCAATGCCACAGAGACCTTGTAGGCAGTACTATGATAGAATTATACCACAACATAGAATAGAAAAATATAAAGATCAATTTACCCCAAATTCAGACTACAATAAACCAATAAATCATGGAGGAGCAAAACTAGATTTAGATTGTAAAATAGATATTAAAAAAGCCTTGTTACAATGGGCAGATGCAATGATATTATTCTTTTTATATAACCAAGACGATACATGGGAATTTACGGATAGAAGAATTGACTATTTAATAGCATCGTTTGAAGGAGATGTAAGAAATTGGTGGGAAGGAGTAACTGAATATACTAAATTATTAATGAGAAGAAATATACAAACAGAAATGCAAAAAATCTCACAAGAGAGAATAAAAAAGTTAGTAGAATATATATCAGATGAATTTCTAGGAGAAAATTGGATAAACAATTCAGAAGAATAAGCTAGAAGAGAAAAATTAAAAGCAAGATTAGGATTAATAAATATTATGATATGTGATATGTGCAAAATAAAAGAATATACATGTCAATTTAAAAATTTCTATTATACTCAATTTTATAGTAATGAAAATCAAGGACCATACTTAGAAATGTATTTTGCTAAATTACCAGGAACATGGAATATATATTTTAAAATAGAATATGAAAGATATATAAAGGATAATCCTGTACCAGATACATTAGGAAGTAGAATAAAATTCCTATTTGAAAGATTAACAGAAATATGTAAAAATAGACAACTAATGAAAAAATCTGGAAAATTAACAAGAATTTGTTGCGAAGAAATAGAGAGGCCTATTAATTGGGGATGTGGACCGGAAAGAAAATATAAAAGAAAATTCAAACCAAAAAAGTATAAAAATATAGACAATTCAAAAAGAAATATCAAAAACCAAATAGGAGATATTATAAAAGAAAATATCAACCAAAAAGAAAAGAGTTTAAAAAAAATAAAAAACAATGCAAATGTTGGAATTGTGGAGAAATAGGACATATAAGCCCTGATTGTACTAAAAAGAAAGTTAGAATCTTACAACAAGAATATGAAGAAATAGAAAGTGATCTAGAAGAAATAATAGATATTAATAATTATGAAGGAGAAGAAGTTTACATATCAGAATCAGAATGAGTCACGAAATAGAAGAAACTGAAACCATAGAAGAAAAACAAGAAATAGAAAATTCTGAAGGATATGGATTAAAAGTAACATTTGATAATAATACATTTAGAAAAATAGAAAAATTATCATTAGATTTAAAATTAGGAGAATGAAAAATATTTGATAAGATATTTAGAAGAGAAAGAGTAGCTATAAGTGAATATCATAAGATAGAAAAATCAATAGATATAAGAACAGTTTCAGGAAGTCATAAATTAACATTACTAACAAAATCCATAGTTGATCAATCAATGGCAAAAGTAAAAGGAAGACAAAAAGAAAAGATACAATACGTTTATCTAGCAGGAATACAATTAATGTTCAAATCCCTATTTAGAGAAGGAATAGATTCACCAATAACAGTAAGTTTACATGATGGAAGAATACTAAATACTAATGACAGTCATTTAGGAACTATAGAAGGAAATTTAGCATATAAAAAATTAATATTTACATGTTATCCAAAATATTGTGTATCAATAAAAGATAAAGATTTTAATGAAGTATTAGGATTACATTTTAAAATACATAGAAAAGATATTATGGAAGAAGGAAATCATATAATGACCATAGAATATAGAGCATTATATACATTTACTAACTCAAACTATGGAAACATTTATTCTAAAAAACTCTATATAGAAATTCACAAAGAATGTAAAGACATATTGAATATTGTAGAACCAAACAAACAACTAAACCTACTACCAGAAATATATGAATTAGAAATATCTAAAACAAAGCCAGATGTAACAGAAAAAATAGAAAATAATTCTTTAATAGAATTTAAAGATGGAAAATTAAAAAGAAGTAATAGTACATCTATAATACCAAGAAAGAACATAAATCGAGAAATAATGGTAAAAAGGAATATAGGAAGTATGCAAATATATGAAGAATATTATAATGGAATAGAATATATAAAAGGAAAAAATATCATAATTGATACAGGAGCAGCAAACTGCCATATATCAAGAAATAGAGATAAATGATTAATAAAAAGAAGGGTAGAGCCTTATAAATATATCAATTTTGATGGAAAAACACATACTAGTGAATTAGAAGTAAAAATACCAATAGTTTTAGATGGAGAAGAAATGATAATACCATGTTATGTAGATAATAGTATGGGAGATCATTACCATATATTATTAGGAATGAGTTTTTTACAAGCATTAAATCATTATAATATTAATAAAGAAGGAATCTATATAACACATAATAATAAGACATTGTTTTGTCCAAAAGAATGAATAATGTAATAACATTTCCATTAGCAGTATATATACAAATTACCATTGTAGAAACTAATATAACAACATGTGCTTTGATAGATACATGAAGTGATATAACTATTATCAAGACATTTTTGTTAAAAAACTGGAACAATGATAATACTATAAAAATAACAGGTGTCACAGGAATATCGACACATATTACTAAAAATAAAGAAAAGGTAGAAATCCTATTAGGAAGTAAACAAATAACTATAAACAAAGTATATGCATATGATGTATTAGAATGTGATATATTATTAGGAAATGATTTTGTTCAACAATTCCAATATTACCAACAAAATAACTATATGATTATGTTAAAAACACCATGTGGACATCTACTAAAAATTTCAAGAGAATTTAAACCATACAGAGTTCAGCCAGCCCAGCGTGGTGAAAGGACAATAAAAATACCAATAAAAACAACTATTAAAATACAAAAAATACAAACAACAGAAAAATCAGAATTAATAGAAGAAATAATAAAAAAGATAGGAAATGTCTATAATGAAAATACATTAGCTTATTGGAAATCCGAACATCCAAGGGCAAAAATAGAATTAACTGAAAATGTAATAATAAGAGTAAAACCAATGATGTACACTATATAAGATACTCAAGAATTTAGAAAACAAATTGAAGAGTTAAAAAATATGAAATTAATCAGAGCTAGCAATGGACCACATAGTAGTCCAGCCTTTATGGTAATGAAACACTCTGAACAAGAAAAACCAAGAATGGTAATAAATTATAAAGAATTAAATAAATATACAAAATTTGATGGATATTTTTTACCAAATAAAGATGTTTTAATAAACCTTGCAAAAGGAAAAGAATATTATTCAAAATTCGATTGTAAGTCAGGATTTTGGCAAATCAAAATGGAAGAAGAATCAATACCATATACGGCATTTAGTACGCCTCAAGGTAAATATGAATGGATAGTTATGCCATTTGGATTAAAAAATGCACCTCAAATATTTCAAAGAAGAATGGATAATATTTTTAGAAAATATAATGATTTCTTATTAGTATACGTTGATGATATACTAATATGTTCAGAAAATAAAAATGATCATAAAAATCATATTATAAAATTCCTAAAAGAATGTCAAAAGGAAGGAATAGTTTTATCTGAAAAGAAAGCTATTATAGAAAAACCTGAGATAGAATTTCTTGGATTAATTATAGATAAAAATGGAATAAAATTACAGTCTCATATATCTAAAAAGATAGAAAGCTTTCCTGATAAATTAGAATCTAAGGAACAAATACAAAAATTCTTAGGATGTTTAAATTATGCAGAAGGATTTATTGAAAATCTTTCAAAAAAGAGACATAAAATACAAATTTTACTTAGAAAAACTAATACTAAAGGATGGAATGAAAAACATACAGAAATAGTTAGATTGCTTAAGGAAGAATGTAAAAATTTACCAAAATTAAGATTACCAAATGAAAAGGATAATTTGATAGTTAATACTGATGCCTCAGATAAATATTGGGCAGCAATATTAAAAACAGATTTAAATGAAATATGTAGATATTCAAGCGGAACTTTCAATCAAGCAGAAATAAATTATACTACTCATGAAAAAGAATTATTAGCAATTATTAGAGGAATAAAGAAATTTTCATTATTTTTATTATCCAAAAAATTTATTGTTGAAACTGACAATTCTCAAGTTGCAGGACTTGTTAGAAATAAATTACCAATGGAACCCCAATATAGAAGGTTACATAGATGGCAAGCATATTTATCATTCTATAATTTTGATATTATTCATAGTAAAGGTACAAATAATTATCTTGCTGATTTTTTAAGCAGGAACATTGAATTTGGAGATGGATAATATCAAACAGGTGATATCAGAAATGAAATCTGCGGCAGCCTATGCCAAAGAAGAAGCAGATGATATAAAAATTGGAATGGAGACATTAGCTGAGCTCTTAAGTCATAATATTAAATTATTACTTGAGATCAGTGAATCTCATGCCAAAGTTACAAACGAGATGAAAGACAAAATTGATGCTCTTGAAGCACAATTAATGTCTACTGATACAAATAATAGAAAGATTGATGTCTTGGCACAATCCTATGATACCAAACAGGGATACCAACAGGTACCAAGGAGTGATCCACAATGCGAAAGCAGTAGTGGACCCAGCACTACCAAAAGAGATACACAAAGTCCTGAAAAATTGACCATAAAATCCAATGATGAACATACAAGGGTTATTAGAATCAGAACCGATGAAGATGATGATACCCCTTTATCAGCAAAAGAAGAAGAATATAGATCTTTTGCCAAAATTGTTTATGAATTACAAGAAAATGACTCCTATTTCATATCTTCAGGAGATCATGTTTATCCAAGGTTACTAATTACCAATGATGCAGACCCTGTCATGGTCAAAATGGCAGCAGACTATGGATTTTTAGATCTTATCTATCCCGGAAAAGATCTAAAAGAAATTGAAAGATTCGATGAAATTTTTAAATCTGAAGTATCCAAATTTGCCAAAGGAAGGTCCATATACATAAAATTTTATTCAATCAGTCCAGAAATTGATGGAATAATATTTTATCCTACTGAGCATATTATAACAATCGGATATGTTAGTAGAGAGCTCCAAATTGATGTCGGTCACAATAAAAAGTCATTACCAAAAATCACCAGATCATGGATAAAATCCCGAAGAGTTTTAGGGATGAAAGTCTTATATAAAATGGCAAAAAGCTTGTATGACAAAAAATTTAAATGTTTGTGTCAATATGAAGGATAGACTCTTCTCACCAACAATGGAGGAGAAAAATCAACAATTCTGAAAGAATACATTGAGAAATTTGATACTCATCAAATCAATGGACCTATCACAACCATACAAGAGGCATGCAGAATAAGAGAATGCCCCACTTGCCGACAGAATCAAAGATAAGAAGACAAAAATGATAAACACATGGAGGAAAGGTGTCCAAGCTGCTACAGGAGAATCTTTCCAGCTGTATGTAAAAAATAAGATTTGAAGGACAATTATAGAAGGACTGTGTCTTTTATCAAAGAAAATGTAACAAAACAACAAGGATGGAGGGGCCATGAGGCTCTTGATGAAAAGCACGAGGCAATAAAATATTATTAGTATGATGTAAGCAATGATGTAATTTATCTTCAGATTTGTGTATAAATAGAGGCCTTTGGGCTAATGAAAAAGGCAGAGTTGATTAAGCACTCAAACTGTGAGATAGCCAAACAATCTTCCGTCTTCCATTGTAATCATATTTCAGCTTTTAGATATCAGTAAAATTCCAAGTTATTTCATATCCAAATTATCATCAAAAAATATCATGAGTTTCTAAACACCTCATCCCATAGATTTTTGAAAGATTGAAGAAAAATTCCTTTCTTACTTTAACAGAGAGAGAGTTTTCTTTAGATAACATCTATAATCCGAATTCAAAGGATTGACACAGTGAAGGTGGAAAGCTGGAATAACAATTATCCCGTAGAGGCAGGAGGCCATTGAAGGGAGCCATTTGCAGATCCAGAACCTGAAGGTTACTCGGTTCTAAAAATAAAGATTTGAGATCAAAACTAAGGTAAAACTATTATTTTTGTTAAATTTAGAAAGATATTTTCTGAAATCTTAAAGAATCGTTGGGATTACTTATTAGAATATTTGCATGGCATTGTTTATCATGTTAAGATTTATATAACATGCCAGGATGTACAATTGAAGGATTAGATAATTTATTAGAAATTTTATTAGAAAAAATAAATAATATCATCTCTCAAATGGAAAGAATAGATCAATCATCGTCTGAAGAATATTATATACTTGGAGAAAATTTTGATAGATATATAGAAGATTATGTCAATCTATTAGATCAAAGGATGAATTTATATGCTAGAATCCGAGACAGAAATAATACAGGACATAATTGAAAAATTATTCTAAAGATAAGGATATATCCTGCAATATAAAAACACATTTCATTAAGGGTAAAATAGTATTTTTAACAATTAAGACCATTGTGAAAAATAGCAATAGTAAACCGGCCATTTAAAAAATTACCCCTTTGAATCACTTATGTCACATAGGTGATCTACCTATAGGACAACGTATACTCGATGGAAAAATGCGACACGATGAATCTCATATTATTATTTATACCTGAGAATTCTAGATACCAATGATAAGCATTCGGTACAATTAATACATCGGACTATAATAAAATGCAAGTAGTATCTACAAATAAATAATACCAAGCGGTAGCAAACCGATGAGACCGACAATTTAAATATCTTTCACTACATTTACTAACTGTCGATCTTCACAATCTATTTCGACGGTTGAGCAGTCGGTATTTACGATTAGCAACTGATGGGAAGCACGCTTTAATGGGTTTGATTGGAATACATTATTCATAGCATTAAGTGTATTCATCAATGATCAACTATAAAATTTCAATATTTAAAAAAAAAAAAAAAAAAATAATAATAATAATAAAAATTACACATTGCTTTATTAAATAGAGAATCTTTCACAACATTTTATGGAGGACGTTATTATCTTTATTTAAAAAGATTTGCAAAACCAAACCGAATGAATGAATAATAATTTGCAAAACCAAATCGAAAATTAATGAGCATGTTGATTTTAACAATTCAAAAATAATAAGTTATAATTTGTAGTTATGAATTATTTTTATTTTTTATTTTTGGTTAAATAGTCATATTTCTTTTTTCACATGGATTAAGAAAATTTAGCTAACATAGTTGAAATAATAAATTTTATTATCATTTTTTCTAATATACCCCTACATTAATGTAATCAATATTCAAGGCAATTAAATTATGTGTGAAATATTCAAGATAATTAAACTATATATTTGTGATAACAAAACACATTAAATAAGGGCATATTAGGAAACTAATATATTAATTACATTTTTAAATAAGAAACATAACTATAATTTGGGATAAATGAAAACATGATTATCTCTAAGGGACGAAGAGGGTATTACTTATGGATTATAGATATATTCAATGATTTTTCTTACACAAGTCAAATGATCAAATTATGACATTAATTAGCATTAAATGCACCCAAAAAAAGAATAAAAAATAAAAAATAAAAATCTCCAATGGTGATTTGAACATTTCATACCTAAAAATGACATTTTTAAGACTCCTTTATAAAAATGACAACTTTTTGTGCATTTTCAAATTGTGTGACATCTATGGAAATTTCACATGAGAAAATTTGGTGAAGGTCTATATTAAGATGAACAAAGGTCAACGTTAAAAGAAACATGCTTTTGGTACTACATTGATTATAACGAAAGCCACAATTGATCCACTATAACAAGATGAGAGAAGTGAAGCAACTCAACGAAGATGAAATGCGGTTCAAGATTAGTAAAAGTATATAAAATTTGCTATTGTTGAATTCTACTTAACCAGCCTTCGATGCATCGGAGACGGCTATAGGAAGTATGAGTCAATTTAAAGTCTTAATAGAACGATTTGTACGAGGCTTCGTTAGCAGTGGCCTCACATAATGAGTTATAAGGCAAATATGTATTCAACGTCCGTAGTGCTAGAGACAGGAATTTTTCGAAAAAACTGATGTAAGGAA
This sequence comes from Osmanthus fragrans, assembly GCA_019395295.1. Classification (NCBI taxonomy): domain Eukaryota; kingdom Viridiplantae; phylum Streptophyta; class Magnoliopsida; order Lamiales; family Oleaceae; genus Osmanthus; species Osmanthus fragrans. The sequence goes on along the minus strand of CM033342.1, from coordinate 30,105,180 downwards.
TTTAATAAATGCTACTAGTCTTTTTTAATACTAGTTGACTGTCAATATTACTCGCATTTCCAATCTCTAAATTGTGGATAGAAGTGAAGGATATTGATCCTGTGGAGATTGAGCTGGAAGAGGCACATGTGAACGGGTTGATTTGCTAGTTTCCTCAGACAACTTAATGTTATTGTGGTGGATGATGATGACATTCAAGAACCTATAGTACACTGGCCAAAGACACCTGTTGTGACAAACTCATCTAACCCGTCATATTCATATACCATTCGATTTACTCCTCCAACATCAGGCGATCGAGCTCATGAACATAAATCTCACGTCATAGATGATAATGCCAGCTTTGATTTATAATTATCTGAAGAAGCCTAGTCATCTATAATTAGGATATTGGCTTGAAGGTAAGAGTACTAATTGGAGACGATCCCTTTGGCCCTATGGACCAGCCTACGACCCATAACCCTCATAACCATTCTATTATTTTTTTTTTTCTCTTGATTTACATTCAGATTCATCTCTCTCTCTCTCTCTCTCTCTCTCTCTCTCTCTCTCTCTCTCTCTCTCTCGTGTTTTGCTAGTTTAAGTATCAGAGTAGCAACAAGATCATACATTTTAGCTCCGCACTTGGCTACCCAGCATTTACCGTGGGCACGATGGTGTTTGCGGAGCACCATTCGTGATCAACCTCCATCATGATCTATAGCTTAATCAAATTGCCGACCTCAAATCACTCGGAGTACATATTTTGGTAGCATCACTAACAAAATAGAGAATTTATTAACACTGAAAATATTAGAGAATATGAAAGAAGAAATTATCGTAGTAATTGGTTAGCATGTTAATCTCTTTACAAATTACAACTCCAAAAATATCTATCTGAATTAATATCAATCACACAAGCTTTCAAATGAGCCCTCTCTCCTGTATGGCTAACATATGTTCATTTTACAAATTTCAATTTAACATGAATTTTTAAAATGGAGATTAATTTAGTTACCAATGTGAGATAAGACTTAAATTCAATGTTTACTTTGAAAAACATTAAAGTTTAGTGATAAACCTGAAACAAATCTTAAAGTTGAATGACTAATTTAGAACAAATTAAAGTTGAATTACCAAATTGAAACCTATCTATAAGTAGTGACCGATTGAGATATCAAAGTGTTTAGAGTCTTACAATTTGGATGAGGCAGTGGCCTATTTGATAGAAAGTGGACGGGTAAGCAACGTGGCACGTGGACACCCTTCATTGGCCACAAAATTGTTCCTCTCTCCCCCTCAACTCTGCAATTCTCATTTTTCACCAATGGAGACGATCCCTGTAGCATTTGCCTCCAGTTCCAAGATTCCCTACTGTTCTCAACTCTGTTCGTTTCGTACAGTGAATAGCTACTCACGTTCAGCTCTTCCTTTACTGTCATCATCATCTTCATCGGCTTTCTTCAATAACTATAAACTTCGGTTAAATTCGAATTCGCTGTTCGCCACCAGAAAGTCATCGTTAAATAAAGTAATAAAATGCGACGGTAGCATAATTAGAGAGACTAACGATAGTGAGTTCGACGACGTCGTTTTGAAGTCAGACCGTCCGGTCCTCGTTGAGTTCGTCGCAACATGGTGCGGTCCCTGTCGCTTGATCGCTCCTGCCATCCAATCTGTTGCTCAGGTGCCATAATCTGTTCTGCTATATTTATTGTATTGATAATTTACTCCTCCGTTACTTCATTATCTTTCTGCTTATTTGGAAATTAATATGATCTGTTTTTGCTTATTAGCATTAATCAACAAAGATAAGGTTTATGTAATTCTCAGGAATATGAAGACAAATTGACAGTCGTGAAAATTGATCACGATTCAAATCCGCGACTGATTGAAAAATACAAGGTATATGGATTGCCAACACTCCTTCTATTCAAAGATGGAAAGGAGGTTCCCGATAGCAGAAGGGAAGGCGCAATAACAAAAATTAAGCTTAAAGAGTACGTCGATGAACTTCTGAAGTCTGTGTCTATTGCTTAGATGAGCTTCTTCTTCTTCTTCTTCTCATTGTAAATCGCCGCACACTAAAATTCTAATAATTATTGACGTATTTTGAACCTTCAATAACTTGTATCCACTTCCCCCTAAGGTTTTCTTTTTCTTCTTCTTTTTCATATTTATTTGTGGGAAATGCTTTATGAAAGAGAGTCATGTTACAACCATTAAAACCACAAAAAGATAGATATAACTCTGTCAAGGAATTTAAATGAAATACATAGCTATTAACTGAAATTTAATTCTTCGCACGATCATGCTATGGAATTAAATTCAACACGTGATCTGTTCAATACAATTCAAGTGTACTAGTATTATATTTATCTATTTATGTAGGGATGACAATGGACCAAGTCGAGCCGACTTGGCCATTTACCATCGAGCTCGGCTTGGCCCACGAGCCGAGCCCACAAGCTCTTTATTTTTTTAAATTTTTTTTGAAGATTTTTCAGGTTTTTTTGTCAAAATTTGTCCAATTTTTTATGAACCGCTCGTGAGCAGCCGAATTTTGACAAGCTGAGCCAACGAGAGACGAGTCGACTCGGCCCAATTGCCACCACTATATTTATGTGATAATAACAAATCACAAATTTAAATAGTGAATTAGTCAACACTATAACTTTCCAATATAAGGTGTCAACCCTTACACATTGGTTGTGAACAAATTATTTATAATCAAAATATAAGTTGCGTCACACTGTATTTCTCAACTCAAGTACTCAACTTATATTATCACAAGTGATCATAAGCACTTTAATTTCGCATGTTCAATAATAAATAAATGAAGTACATGCAATTTTATTTCATATAAGAATATTGTTATTTTTACATCAACAAAACTATACTATATGGGCACACAGTCCAACACATCATGTAGGTGGTGTCTGAATAATTTTTCAGTACTTAGTTTTTGATCATCAAATTTTAATTTCTTTCAAAATCATTACTAAACTTGATGTGTCGAACAACTATATATATTTCATCATATTGGAGAGGGGACTCATTTGAAAACTTCTTAACTTAGATACTAGTCTCTTTGTTTATTTGATGGGTAATTATGAGTTGAAATTGCACGATATACCTATGTGTACATGAGTTCGAGTCCTTAAACACGATAGCTCCTAACATTGGAAAAAATCATTTGTATAGAAAAATTGTTTACCCACTGGTTGATAGATACTCACATTTCATGGACTCGCGTGAATTAAAATTTTCAAAAAAAAAAAAAAAAAAAGTCCTCCCTTTCCATGTTTGTGAGTGTTCTATCAGGATATTGGTCACCCATTTTCTGTACGACCAACACGATTGACTAACATTTAGTGCCTCTAGCAAATTTCTTCCCAACATATAAAATGGACTTTTAGATCTCTAACATTTAGTTCCATATACATATTTCGCCATTTTAATATAATTCAGTGGATGTTAATTTTTTCACACACAGGTGACAAAACACAATACTTGATACCTAACCTAATCTTTCATACTTAATATTTTCTCTTTCATTTTTAATTTCAAAAATTTGAAAGGAAAGTTAATTTCCCTTTTTTTTTAGCACAAATCTTGTCGAGATTTGGTTGAGTGCACGACTATTTTACGAATAAATTTGTGCATTTTGTCCTAAAAAGACAGCTCTATACGTTATGAAAATTTGTTTGCAAAATGTGCCAAAATTTATTTTCATTATTTTCACGTTTATGTGGATGGGTAACAAATGATGTCCGTTTACTTTCCTACTTTTTGGAAAATCCTCGTCAAGAAAAAAATAAATAAATGTACAACACAATTTGAAATTAAAGGCCAACCCATAATGCAAGTAGATAGAGATTCTGTCAAGTCGACTTGACAAAAAAATGTGTAAAACCATCTATATTCAGAAGAAGCCGCGCTTCTTGTACAGAAGGATAGCTTACAGAAATGGTACAGAATACTCACAAGGCAGGGGGTGTGGGTGATTTTTTTGCCATTTTTTTATTACATTGGGGTCGGTGTGTGTGAGTATCTGTACAGGGTATGTATGTCAGACCCTGTACAAGAAGCATTAATCTAAACATGTAGAGTGAAAAATAAATTCTATATTCTAGGCACATGTATGTTCCCCACGTAAATTTAGAAGTAATTTTTCATTTTATGAAATAAAATAACATAAAAAAAACATTCGGTTGCAAATAGAACCTACTGAAGATCCATTTTGCATTCAAATGTTAAATATTTAGATATCAATACCGCTCAGGCCAAGAGTCTTTCAACTTACATACACCTAAACAGCCACCATAGATTGCATTGAAGATGCTCTTAAAGTAGAATTTTATACATTATCTTAGGTCTATTTGAAATCGGCATAGGCAAGCAAAATTGGAGGAAATAAAAGGCGGAAGTTCAATTTCATCGCTCTCTCTCAGAAATAAAATAAAATAAGGAATACTAATGTCTACAGTATACAATTACAAGAATAATGGCTTCAGGTTTTTCGACAGTTAAGCCTATAGTTGCATCAAACACAATAAAATTATAATGTCTTATAGAGCCAAGGGATCCAAGGGATTCAGAAGCTTTTACACGAGCAGATAAATGAAGATGCAGAATCTACGAAACCAATTGCACCACAGCTACCATATTGATCCGGTTCAGACCCAATAGCTTCACATTGCACGTGAGCAAAAGGGTAAAAATCACTGCCTCACTTATCGCATAACAGACTCTTTGACAAAACAACGACCATTGGATCTGCTTGGAGTTGAGAATCACTATGAGCATATATGGAATTGTATTTCAATCTTTGCAAAATGAAACAAGTCTTTCACTTACGCATATTCTAAATGAATATTCATGAACCGAGGATTTTCTTTGCTTTGTGACAATGTTACAGAACCTTCAATAACTTGATCTTGCTCCACCTCAATTGGATCATAGAAGTAGATCAATGTCTACAAAATCCATGGGAAGAAAAAGGAATGAACAAATATTATGTGAATAT